>VBSM01002223.1:8270480-8298642 GCA_008086735.1 Cheirogaleus medius | reverse complement strand
AATTTCTTCATTGACCCATTGGTTATTCAGGAGCATGTTGTTTAATTTCCATGTTTTAATGTATTTTCTGAGGTTCCTCTTGATTTCTAGTTTTATTCCATTGTGGTCAGAAAAGATACTTGATATGATTCCTACTTTTTAAAAATTTCTTAAGACTTGTTTTGTGCCCCAAGATATGGTCTATTCCAGTGAATGTTTCATGTGCTAACGAGAAGAACGTGTATTCTGCAGCAGTTGGGTGAAAAGTTCTGTAAATGTCAGTTAGGCTTATTTGGTCTAGTATGCAATTAAACTCCAAATGTTTTTTGAATTTCTGTCTGGATGATCTGTCCATTACTGATAGCAGGGTGTTAAAGTCCCTTACAATCATCATATTGTAGTCAATTTCTGCCTTTAGATATATTAATGTTTAGTTTATATACTTGGGAGCTCTGGTGTTCGGTGCATAAATATTTATAATTGTTACATACTCTTGCTAAATTGACCCTTTTATCATTATATAAGCACCTACTTTATCTATTTTTACAGTCTTTGATCTGTATTTTATTTGATATAAGTACAGCTACTCCTGCTCTTTTTTGGTTTCCAGTTGCATGGAGTATCTTTTTCCACCTCTTCATTTTTTGTCTATATGTGTCTTTATAGATGAAGTGGGTTTCTTGTAGGCAGCATGTAGTTGGGTCTTGTTTCTTTATCCATTTGGCTACTCTATGCCTTTTAATTAGAGAATTAAGTCCATTTACATTCAGTGTTATTATTGATAAGTAAGGACTAACTACTCCCATTTTGTTGCTTGTTTTCTGGTTGTTTTCTAATTCCTCTCCTCCTTTCTTGCTATCTTACTTTGTGGTTAAGTGATTTCCTCTAGTAGTATGTTTTAATTTGTAGACTTTTTTATTTTTAGTGAATCTATTATAGTTTTGCACTGTGTTTACCACAAAGCTTACCAAAAAAACCTTATAGCTATAACAAGTTATTTTTAAAATATGACACCTTGTCTTCAATCACAAAGAATAGAAACAAAATAATACAAAATAAATAATAAACCTCTACACTTAACTCCATCCCCCACACACATTTTGACTTTATGTTGTCTCTATTTAAATCTTGTTATATTGCCTATCTCTTAACAGGTTGCTGTAGCTATCATTGTTCTCGATAGATTTGTCTTTTGGGCTTCATACTAGAGTTAGGAGTGCATTCCACACCACAATTACAGTATTAGAGTGTTCTGTATTTATTCCTGTACTCAACTCTACCGTACCTTCAAATTGTTGCATGTTGGTGTTTTTTTCTTTCTTCGAGGAACTCTCTTTAGCATTTCATGTGAGAGGGGTTTGGTTGTGATGAATTCTCTCAGCTTTTATTTGTGAAAGACTTCATCTCTCCTTCATATTTGAAAAATCACTTTGCTGTGTACAGTATTTTTGAATGGCAGATTTTTTTTTCAGCACTTTGGAAATATTGTCCCACTCCCTCATGACCTGTATGGTTTCCATTGAGAAGCTCCAGATGAATTGGACCTCCTTTATATGTCATTTGCTTCTTTTCTCTTGCTGATTTTAAGATCTTCTCTTTGTTCTTGACTTTTGAGCATTTGATTATTATGTGCATTGAGGTAGTCTTATTTGGATCAAACCTGTGTAATATTTTCTGACCTTCCTGTACCTGGATTTTTATCTCTTTCTTAAGTTTGGAAAGTTTACTGTTATGATCTCTTTGAATAAGATTCCTACCCCTTGCTCTTGCTCAGCTCCCTCTTGAACACCAATAATTCTTAAATTTGGTCTTTGAGGTAATTTTCTGTATCTTGCAAGCAATAGTCATTCCTTTTCATTCTTTTCTTTTCCTGTGACTGTGTATTTTCAAATAGCCTGTCTTCAAGTTCACTGATTCTTTTCTTTGCTTGATCCATTCTGCTGTTGAAAGCTTCTAATGAAATTTTTCACTTTGGCAAATGAATTTCACAGTTCCAAGATTTCTGTTTGATTTTTTTTATTATTTCTCTGATAAATTTCTGAATTAATTTTCTGTGTTATCTTGGAGGTCACTGAGTTTCCTTGAAACAGTTATTTTCAATTATTGGCCAGAGAATTCATATGCTGTCATCTCATTAGGGTCAGTCACTGGTTTCTTGCTTTGTTTGTTTTGGAAGGTCATGGTTCCCTGTTTGCTGTTGTTTCTTGTGGATGTACACCCATGTCTTTGCATTGAAGGATATTTATTCCAGTTTACCCTGTTTGGCTTATTTTGGTTATTAAAGGATATGTCTGCTTAGGGATTCTTTGTAATTTACCTGTTGATTTTCTTTTCTTCCCTCTGCCCTCACTAACTTACTGCCTCCTTTTTGGGACTAGATGGCACCTTAAGCCCAGGTTTGCCTTGGTTCTAGTAAACAACAGAAGCTGCCCCAACCTGAATGGGGGAAGTATCAAAGGGGTTATCTTGGTAGTGTGAGAAAGCTGGCTAGCAGTTCATGCCCAAGAGTCTTGTGGGAGGAAGCTCCTGCAGCATGGTGCTGCTGAACAGTCACTCCGATTTGGCCAAGTTACAAAGCAGACTTTATAGGACTGAGGATGCTACTCACAACTCCCTCTTTTATCTCTGGCTGCCCTCAGGGATATGTCTCAATTCAGGCACTCCTGATGCTTCTCATGGGTTGAGGTAGAGTCAGTTCTCCTGCCAGGAAACCCAAGATGGTGAGGAAGCTGGTTGTCTACCTCAATCTCACTTTTCCCAGTGTAGAAATCATGAGTCAAGGGGAAATTTTCTGCACACTTGGTGTCAGGCAGATTGGAGGCCAAGGCATCACAGACATGGAAGTCCTATTCTCTTACAGTCTGCTCAGAGTTTTTCACTTCTCTGTGACCCCAGGAACTACCTCATCCTCATATTTGAGTTCTGGGATATTCCTGGTGATGATCTCAGGACTGTATGTTTGTTTTTAGTTTTTTGGGGGGTGGGGGTGGGTAGTGAAGCCAGATTACTTTTACACCACCATTTTGGAGCCAGAAGTCCCCCACACACAATTTTTAAACAGAATCTTCCTCATTTGGGTTTGTCTGATGTTTCTTCATTAAATTCAAGTTATACATTTTGCCCAGAATATTACATAAGTGATATCAGGTCCTTAGAGTATCATACTTTTTTGTAGGCACATAATATTCTCAGTAGGGGAGGAAGGGATTAAAAATTGTGTTCTTTGTGATTTTACTAAAATGCTTATTTTTATCTTAGTTGTGACTTGTTATGATTCCCCCAATCTGAAGATTCGTATTAACTAGTGTTTTCATTAACTAAGACCCAAAGGAATATAAGAAAAAATTAACTTTATTATTTCTCCCAATCCCTTCAAACTTTCTTACAGTTCCTTCCCTATTTTCTGCATGAAATTTCAACCTAATAACCATATAATTTGAGGCTAGTCCAGTGTAATATCAAAACTACATTTAAATTCAAATCTTCCTTTTCACAGCTCTGAAAACAGGCATCTTTGCCTATCACTAGTGGAAATGCAGCTCTGTCCTCAGAGTGCAGTCACTACCTGTCACTCTGATGCCCGGCAGGAGTAGCTCCAACCATGGCCTGTTGATTTTAGACTTTTCAGCATGAGTCATATAGCTTCCTTGGGGCCCTCCAACTTCAGGAGACATATGCAAAACTAGTCAGATAGGACCATTAAAATCACTTTCTTCTGACTTGAAGGGAGGAGGAAGCAATCCCCTGCTATTCCTCCACAACTGTCATAAGAACGTAGTACATCAATATAACTCTCTCCTAAAAATTCTTTCTCTAAGCCTTTTCATCTTTAACTTCTTATGTAGGTCAGAGTAGGTGATTGACTTATATTGTCAGGCCAGTTTCGTAATATATTAGCATGTCCTTTACTTGTGGCTAAGAAGCTAACTTTAAAATCTGGGTCATACTTGTCACTTATTAAATTGTTTTTGATATTTTTGACCTCAGTTAAAATTAAAAAGAATCTATGTTCACATCCAGTTAGATATGTCTTTTGTCTCTTATGGAAACTTTTTAGCCATTATTTTTTTCAATATTGATTTTCCCAATTCCTTTCTCTTCTCTCTTTCTGGAACTACCATTGGACATGTATTGGTCTATCTCATCCTATGATCATTCTACTCCAATGCCTCAACCTTTTCTTTTTTTTTTTCCTAGCTCATAATCTTTCTATGTGGCATTCTGGGTAATTTCCTCAGAACAATCTTCCAATTCACTAAATATTTCTTCAGCTGTGTTTAATATGCTATTTAACCCATGCACAGAGAGCCTTTTTAATTTCAATGACTATTATTATTAGAAGTTTAATTTTCTTATTTTCCAAATAAAACTCCTTTTCTTTTTCTTAGTGTTCACTTTTTTCATTATGGTTTCTATTTTTTTTCTAAAATCTATTTAATTGGTTTAAATATTATGTTATCATCTCTTTCAGATTATTATATAATTTTAAATACTTAGTGTGCTAATCCTTCCTTATGTTGTGCCCACTAATCATCCCTTATAGCAAATGGTTTCCTTATGTGGGTTGTTATCTTTTATTGTGAGCTAATACTTAGTGAAAATATCATACACTGTAATTTATAAAATATCCCTCCCTGTACAGTGCTTTTGAATTTTCTTCTATTGAATACTTTAGAGAGTTTATTGGTCTGCGGCCATTCTATCTATAATGCAGTTTTACAGAACATTTAGACTCAATATTCACATGTGGCACAGCAAAGGGGTTTTAATTTTTCAGAGGAGACTTTTTTCTACCCAGAACATCAGACAGAGACAAGATCCCTTGCTGCCTTCTTGGGATAACAGAGTATTTCTAGTCCTCTCTCCCTATATTTCTGGAGAAAGCAGCCTTTACCTGCAATCTGGTTATATGCAGTAGACTCAGTTTTACTCCTTTGTGTCATATGCCTCCTGTTCTTTCAATCCTCCGCCACCACCACCCCACATAAAAAAGTTCCTGGGCCCATATCAAAGCTGGGTATATACCTAAGTCACTCAAGCCTTGGCTGGTACACTTATTGCACTCACTGTGACTACTTCTTTCATTTCCCTCATCTGGTGATTATTTTTTTTCCCCCTTTGAGTTTGGCTACATTTTTATTTCCCCCAGTCTTTTATTTTGAAAATATTCAATAATTTGAAAGAATAGTATGCTCAATATTTGCATATCCTTCACCTAGATTGACCTAAAGTTAGGAGAGAAAGAGAAAGAGAGAGAGAGAGAGAGAATGAATGAGAATGTCTGCCTTCTTCATTTGCCTGTTCAAATGTTTTGTCAATTTTTCTATTGAATTATATATATTTTTCTTATTGGTTTATAAGAATTGTCAATAAAATTCATGGCAAATTTCACTCTCTTAATGGTGTCTTTTGATAAACAGAAGGTCTTAATGCAGTGAGATTTATCAAATTATTTACGGTTAGTTGATTTTTTGGTTCTTCATAAGAAATCATTCTTTATCTACATCCCTACATAATGTTTTAAACATATATATAATATATAGTTTGTCTAGCACTTCTATACATTTTTAGTAGATCAAAGGGGTAAACATTAGCTCAGCCCAGCATTTTGCCAGGATCCTACAATAAAAATTGTAAAGGGAAGGAACATGGAAAGAGCAATAAACAGTTAAAGGACTTGACCTCTGGCCCTCATGACACCACCTACAGTATTTGTGTGACCTTTTATAAATTACTTAACCCCTATGCTTAGTTTAGTTCTGTTTTCAACCATTGTGTCACCTATTATGTGTCGTAAAACCAATTCAATACTAATTAAATTTTCCTAGGTGTGTTGTTAATAAGACCTCGAATTCACATCATACTTAAAAAAGATTTGTATATATTTTTCCATTTGGATATATTTCCTACGGCAAGTGTTGGGGACATCTATTGTCAACATTCTTCTGTTGTAATTAACGGAAATTGTTTTAAACAAAAACGAAAGTCACTTAAACTTCTGGGAATCTCAGTTTTCTCATCAATACTGTGACCAAGTAATTTATTATCCAAAACAAGACATTTTGACAGTGAAAAGAAGTGCTCTTAATGATTATTCTGGAACAACTGGTATAGAGTGGGACTGTCCCAGCCATCTCTGGATATAGTTACCCTACCCATTTGGAAAATGGGAGACACACACTAGATCAGGCGTCCTCAAACTACGGCCCACAGGCAACATGTGGCCCGCCCAGGACATTTATCCGGCCCACCGGGTGTTTTTGCCTCCACTGCCTGTCCTGCTTAGCAGCCGACTCGCCCCGGGCCCACAGTGCGCACTCTCCAATGGTCTGAGGGACAGTGAACTGGCCTCCTGTTTAAAAAGTTTGAGGACCCCTGCCTAGATGATCTCAAAGATTTCTTCTAGCCTCTCATTCCATTACCCTATGAGGGCAAAAACAGTAGAGAACAGTTATATTTCTTTAAACCCATTCCCTACTCTGATACATAAGTGTGTTGCCTCTTCTATCATATGGTTTAATTTTTAATAATCTATGCTATGGTAAAAATTTCAATAATTCAGATAACTGAATTGATAATAATTGATAATAATTCAGGTAGAAAAATATGAGACTGGAACAGGCTAAAGTTCCCCTCTCCTTTTCCCCCAAAACATGTAATCACACAATTCCAGCTACATAGTGTGCCCATAGTGCTTAGTGAGAGGGACGACCCAGAGTGTTCTGGAGTAATCTCTGGTTCTTCAGTCTCTGCTCATTACATCCACCAGGAATCTAAACTCCTCAAAGGTAGCCTGATTTGATTATTCCACAATGTATACGTATATCAAAATACCACATTGTATCCCACAAATATATACAATTGTTATTTGTCAAATAAAAATAAAATAAAACCCAAAACAGAAGGAAAAAATCCCTAGTTCAGCTGTGCTCTCAATGACCCAGACACTGTTGGCAGCCTTTACATTTCCTCACATATTCCTATGAAATAATGTTGAGTGAAGAAAACAGAACAGGCACCAAGACAGAAAAATAGGCCAAGAGAATAGAATAAGAAGCCTCGAAACAGACCCACCCACATGTAAATGGCAACCTGGGAGTCAACAGCAGTGGCATTCCAAACCACTGGGGAAAGAAAACACAATTGAAAATATAGTACCAGCACAATTGGTTTTGTGAGGAAAATGATAAATTAGACCCTACCTCACATGTAACAAATTGAAAATGTGAAAAACAGTATTTCTAGTGCTTTGGGAACCAAATATAAGAGAATGCCATTTTATGCTATTATAATAGGAAAGTAATTCATAAGGTACAATAAAACCACAAACTGTAAAGAGAACAATTGTTAAATTTTACAAATTAAAAGTATAATTTCTGTGCTGGCGTGGTTGCAGAGAGAAAGGAATCCTTTACACTGTTGGTGGGACTGCAAGTTAGTACAACCTCTATGGAAAACAATATAGAGATTCCACAAAGAACTAAAAGTAGGCCTACCATTAGATCTAGCAATCCCACTACTGGGTATTTACCCAAAGGAAAAGAAGTCTTTTTATCAAAAAGACACCTGCACTCGAATGTTTATTGCAGCACAACTCATAGTTGCAAAGATGTTGAATCAACCCAAGTGCCCATCATTTCATGAGTGGATTAATAAAATGCGGTACGTGCATACTGTGGAGTGCTACTCAGCCATGAAGGGTGAATTAAGGCCTTTTGCAACAATTTGGATGAAAGTGGAGACCATTATCTCAAGTGAAGTATCTAAAGAATGGAAAAACAAACACCACATGTACTTGCTGTTAAACTAGAACTAACTGATTAGCATACAAGTGCACAGAGGGAAGTAAAACTCAGTGGAAATCAAGCAGGGGGAGGGGAGAGGAAGAGATGGGCAAAAACCTACCTAAAGAGTACAATGAACACTATCTGGGTGATGGGCACACTTACAACCCTGACTTGAGCATGACAAAATCAATACATGTAACCAAAAACATTTGTACACCTGTAATATTTTGAGATTAAAAAAAAGGAAAAAAAATTATAATCTCTGTATAAAAAAGGAGCCCACAACAAAAACAACAAAAAGGCCAGCCACAGATAAGCTTATAATAAACAAAGATTAATCAACTAGGACAAAGAAATCTTACAAAATAATAAAAGAAAAAACCAATTAAAAATGGGTACAGAAGTTCAGGCATGGTAGCTCACCCCTATAATCCCAGCAATTTGGGAGGCCAAGGTGGTAGGATTGCTTGAGGCCAGGAGTTTGCGAGTAGCCTAGGCAACACATTAAGACCCTGTCCCTACAAAAAATTTTAAAATTAGCCAGGCCTGGTGGTTTGTGCCTGCAGTCCCAGCTACTCGGGAGGCTGAGGCAGGAGGATCGCTTGAGCCCAGGAGTTTGCACCTGCAGTGAGCTATGATCATGACACTGTATACCAGCCTAGGTGACAGAGCAAGACCCTGTCTCAAAACAAACAAACAAAAAATGGGCAAAGAATACGATAAGGGAATTTACATAAACAGAAACGTAAATGCCCAATGAATATATAAAATGATATTTAAGGAAAATGAAATTAAAACAATAAAATATAATTTTATACCTATGATTTGGCAATAAGAGTCTGATAATACTAAGTGTTTATTAAAATGTCAAGAATAAGAAATTATATGCAGGAAAAAGGAAGCAGGCATTAAAAATAAATTTTTTAAAAAAATAATAAAAGTATTACATTATTCACTGCTAGTGGAGGTATAAATCAGTTTAGCCACTTTAATGAACAATTTGGCAATATTTATTAATATTGAAAATGGCCTTATATCGACTGATAATTACACACTGAGGAATAGATTATGAAACTCACATGTTCTCAAGAAGTCATGTGTAAATATGTCTATTGCAGCATTGTTTATAGTAGTAAAAATTAAAATAACCAATTTTTCCCATCTTTAGGGAATAAGTAAACTATATGTTGCAATACTATAGAGTAGTTAAAATTAATAAATTTTAACTTGTAATTTACAAAAGTAAATTTCAAAAAAGATAACATGATGCCATTTATATACACTTAAAAAATGAAAACAGGCCAGGCACAGTGGCTCACACCTGTAATCCTAGCATTCTGGAAGGTCAAGACGGGAGGATCACTTGAGGCCAGGAGTTCAAGATCAGCCTGAGCAACATAGCGAGACTCCCATCTCTCCAAAAATTTAAAACTTAGTTGGGTGTGGTGGCACATGTCTATAGTCTCAGCTACTCAGGTGGCTGAGGCAGGAGGATCACTTGAGCCCAGGAGTTTGAGGTTGCTGTGAGCTACGATGATGTTACTGTACTCTACCCAGGGTGACAGAGCAAGACTCTCTCCAAAATTAAAACAAAAATTTTAGTTGAATTCTTCCTTACTAATATGGTACCCAGTGTTTCTACCTCCCATGCTCTGCCAAAGGGGAGCCAGTGCTTGTACCTTCTCTCTCCGTGGAGGGACCTGTCTTTCCCTGGATTTCAGGCTACTTAGTTACCCTCCACCCTCAATTCTTGGATGGGTTTAAGAAAAGTTATGATTGTATAGTTTATCTATTTTTTTCTTGGGAGCAATACCTTTTAAGTTTTTTATATCATCAGTGAAAGGAGAATCTGTATCTTTAATTCTTCATTTCTTAATTTAAAAAATTTTTAAAGAGATTCAAATTAGCAAATATTAAATCTAGTTGGTGATTCTATGGCATGGCAAAGAATTTTTTAGCTGAATATATCATCATCTTGAATAAAAACTTCATTTCCAACCCACCATGCAATTATATGTGGCTAGGTGACTAAATTCAAGCCAATAAGATGTGAATGAAAGTGTTATATAATACTTCCTGGAAGTCTCTCTAAAGAGATAAAGGCATTCCTGTGGTATAGGATGTAAATGTGATTTCTGGAGTTCCAAAAATCATTTTGTAAACACAAAGGCATCCCAGGAATGGTAAAGTAGAGAGCTAGAAGTTGCAACCCTGATGATGATGTTGAATTAATGGAATTGCCAAACTAGCCCTGACTGACCACCTACAGATGTATTTTATGTGAAAGAAAAATAAATGTCTTTCTTGTCTCGGTCAGTATTAGGAGATGAAGTCTTTACTTATTGATAGTTCTGGTTTCAGAATGGGGCTACCATGTGGTCAGGAGGAGAAGAGTCACAAAGAAAGATGAAGATCGCACAGAGAGGGGCTACGGAAGCAGCAAATGTGAAGGAGTTTTCAGAGCGACCTAGAAAAAATGACATACCAGTGCCAGCAGAGGAGGAGAGCCACACTTCGGTAAAACAAGCAAAAATTTAAATGAATAATGCTCAATGTGGAAAATTTGAATAGACATGGATAAAGAAAAAAAATCAAATATAATTTCAGTACCTAGAGAGAAGCAATGTAATATGATTAATATTTCTCTTCTTCAAGGCTTATTTTTATATTGTTCATATTTTTACTGTACATGCAATTTTGCTTTAATTAAAAATTTAAATTATGAAATAATTCAAACATACTGAAAAGTACCAAAAATTATAAAATGTCACCAAGTGTGGCAGTTTACACTAAGTTTGGTGGCAATAGAATAGACATAGCAAGACTCTTTCTCAAAAAAAAAAAAAAGAAAAAAGACTTGGACTTGCCTCTGTCTCTGTCCACGCTTAACACTTCCTGCTCCTAGGCACTAAGGGGGAGATTCTCTCCCAAGCAGTGACTACGACTCCACTGAGGATCCCCAAAGAACCCTCTTAGGGTTCTTTCCCAAAGGTCTTGGGATAACCCCAGGTACTCTTATAGAGACCATACTGACATTAGCCTGGGTCCCTCAGAGACCAAGAACCCCTGTCTCCTTGAATTCTGGATGATCCGCTACTTCATCGTGAGTTCCAAACTCACTAAGAGTATTAAAAACCCCAGAGTTTGGACATAGTCTTTGTTTCCCTCTGTGTTCCAGACAGTAAATTTTATTGACCTGATATATTAGTTGTCTATTGTACATTGAAAATTACCCCCACAATTAGCAGATTAAAGCAACATACATTTATTATCTTATGGTTTTGAGGGGTCAGGAATTCAGGCAAACTGGGCCCTCTGTTTCAGGACTTCTCACAAGACAGAAATCAAGGTGATCGTCAGGGCTACAGTCAACTCCAAGTTCAACTGGGGCAGGATGCACTTCCAAACTCATGCAGTACTGCTGACAGGATTCAGTTCCTTGTGGGCTGAGGGTCACAGTTCTCTCCTGGATGTTGGCCAGAAGCCATCCTCGGTTCCTTGCCACATGGGTCTCTCCAACATGATTTCATCAAAGCACACAAGCAGAGAAGGCAAGAGAAAGAATGAGAAAGTGGCAGCAAGAGAGAGATTCCTAGCAAGGTAGAAATCACAGCCTCTTGCAACCTAATCATGGGAGTGACATTTCATTACTTTTGTCATATGCTATTCGTGAGGTCTAGCCCAAACACAAGGGGAGGAGGTGACACAAAGGGATAAGTACCAGGAGTTGGAGAACACTGGAACCTGTCCTAGAAGCCTGCCTACCATACTGGGTCCCACCATCAGTCCTAAAGTCCCCTTCACGGTTTTTCCCGGGAGACCTCGCAGGACCCAGGCAAACTAGATTCCAAATGACACCGTCTTCACTCCCTAGCTCTATGTGTGCTAGCCCAGACGCATCCATTTCTACTTTTCAAAGCTGTTATACTGTCGTCTACTTACCACACAATCAAATCTAGCTTGGGATTTCAGAGAATGAAAATGGCAGACAGACAAAAGGAAAGCTTCTCTAAAGTTAAAGATGTTAAGGATGCTGCCAGTTTCCAAAAGAAATTCTACCTCCTAGTAAAATAAAACCTTCATCCTGCTTGACCCAGAGCCCAACAAAGGGGTATTCCCCTTTACACTCACTGAAGCCACTCTGTCTTCCTGAAACAGTTTTTTTGGGGTTTGGTTTTGTTTGGTTTGGTCTGAGACAGAGTCTCGCTCTGTCACCCTGGCTAGAGTGCAGTGGCGTCATCATAGCTCACTGCAATCTCAGACTCCTGGGCTCAAGGGATCCTCCTGCCTCAGCCTCCCAAGTAGCTGGGACTACAAGTGTGTGCCACCACCCTGGGTGGTTTTTCTATTTTTGAAAGAGACGTGGTCTCTCACTCTTGCTCAGGCTAGTCTCGAACTCCTGACCTCAAGCGATTCTCCCACCTTGGCCTCCCAGAGTGCTAGGATTACAGGCGTGAGCCATAGCACCCAGCCCTGAAAGAGTTATCTTGGCCCTCGTTTGTAGCTCAGCTCCTACAGAGGGACTTAAAAGGAAACAACAGTTCTTGGTCCAAAGCAATAAAGAGACAAATGAGTCATAACAGTCTGGACTCTCCACCAGCATAAGCAGTTCCATGAGTCGCCTCTATAAAAACCCTGCCCTTCTAGCCCAAGCTGTGTTCCAAGTGCCAAGACCTTCCATTCAAGAGTTTTATAACTCAGCCCTGTGCTCAGAAATGTCACTGCACATAAGAGGGCCTTTGATCTCTGGCCATACCCAAGCCCATAGTCTGCAGCGAAGCGTGGTTTGATAACTATCTAAAGAGAAAAGCGCTTTGGTTTCCTCTCATCTATTTCTATTCTACTTGTAATAAGCTGCTTAGCTTCAGGCATCTGCCCTCAGCCCTCCAAGCTTCATCTCAACCAGAACTAAAACAGGCCTGTGGTTATGTGTGTCGAGAGCTGAGGAAATGACGGTAATGGGAGCAAATACCCCTAAAGGGCTCGCTATGTGCCGGCGCTGTCCTGAGCAGTTTCTGTAGGCTCTGCTACGTAGGAGGAGGACGTGGAAGCCCAGAGGGTCACAAGGTGACCAGCTCTCTGACATAATCACAGACGACAAAGGGCAGAGCCAGGAATTAAAACTAAGCAGCACATCTCCAAAATACATCTTACCCCCCATGCAATGAAAGATAATAGTACAAGCCCCTAAGAGAGGAGGAAATAAGAAATCAGGAATGTGAGTCGCTACCAAAGTAAGGGAGAAACTTTGGAACAAGCTCCTTAGACCAAAAAACACTTTCCTTTTCCTGTGTTAGAAATCCCTTCAGCAAGAAAACTAAATGAGCGAGACTTTGAACTAAACCAAAATTTTTTGTGGGCTTTCAATGAATCAAATTGAACTGAAGGCCCCAAGTCAGACGAAACTGATCTAAGATGCCTCAGAAGCAGCAGATTTCTTCTGCTGAGTTTTCTTCCACTCAGTATAAAGACATAAGGGCTCTATGGCTGTCTGGCTGCTTTATTAAAAGAGACTTTCTTTACTCATCTGAATTGAAAGCATGTTTTTGTTAAGTGTGCAGATCCACAGAGGGTCAGAGAAGACAATGATATTTATAAATTAGATTTATAATCTATCATTTCAGACATCACTGTGTTCAAAAATTAGTTACCCAAAATTAACTCTGGAGTAGTTTTTATGTACAAATAGCTGTTATAATGAAAGCTATCTTTCTCTTCTCAATCCGTGTCATGTGGTAGATCTAAGTCCCCGCAGGAAATGGGTGGGCGTGTGCACTCTGTGGGTGAGACCACTCCATAACCCTAGCCAACACAATTGCCTCAGTGATGGTCATGGAGACCGAGTCAGACCAGTTGAGGCCCCCAGACATTTCTGGTATTATTGAGAAAGAGTTCTTTTTAGACTGGAGTTCATAAGTAAAACACAAGCCTGCAGCTGCTCCAGGGCACCAGACGGAGGAGAGCCCGCCTGAAAAGAAGCCAGCACAGAAGAAAACAGACAGAAACAGCTTCCAGTGATTTCGCTAGGGCACACGGATCCAGCTGTACCTGAATCCACTCCAGTGCTATGCGGTTAAGTCTGCCTGCAAATCTCCTTTGTCATTCATTCTGTGCGCTGGGTTTCTGCTCCTTGTCACCTAATGAGTCCTGACTGGTTCTGAGGAGCAGGTGAGCTTCCAAAGCCTGTTGGGTCACTACTGACCACAGCAGGGAGTGAGAAATGACAGCCCTGAGAGCTGCGTCTTTCAAAGCCACTATCATATTCTGGGTGTGGCTGAGAAAGCAATCCAGGAGACCCGTGCACAGTGGAGCCAACTTAAAGAGCTCCTAGGAAGGCCCAACCCTACAGCTAAAGGTCACGTAAAGATGTTCTGGAGATATAACAAACAACACACACATACACACCCATGAGGCAAAAATACCACATAGTTTCTTCTCGGAGGAAATAACCACAAGCAAAGTATGGTTATGAGTCAGTAACTGACTATAATTAGGGGCTTTTTCCCCTCAATAATATCTGAATCAAGGCAGAGAATATTAGAGCAGCCCAGCAGCTGGTACAGAACTAACTGCATCTTTCCCGATGTTTCCCATGACTCAGTCCTTGAAGAACAGGCCCCTGCAAGTCAGGAAAAAAAGCTTCCTAGAAGAATTTAATACCTAAGTAATTGGGAGTTTCCTCCCCACTATCAGAATCTAAATAATTCTATCTTAAGCCTTCTACCTGCGGCTCAGCATAACTCAAGCATCTGCTCTAGGAAGTCCCCATCTACTGGATAACTTCAGGTCCATTTCAAAAGTTTGATTTCTCCCTCTCTTTATATATATATATATAGATAGATAAAAATATATATAAAACATATGAAAAAACATATAAAACATATGTATACTTTTAAAATGGTAATTATTACACGACAATGTACCCAACACCTAGGCTAAGAAATGTATTACAAGTCATTTTAAAGTCCACCTTGTGCCCCTCTGGAATTGCATCCTGCTCCCCCCTCACTCCCTGGAGAATTCATCACTACCCTGACTTTAATGTTAAGCATTCCCTTGCAGGTTTTTTAAAACTTGTAACACAAATACATGTATCCCTAAAAATTATATGTTGCTTCATTGTTTAAAACTCAGCAATCAGTACAACTCTAGCCACGTAAGGCACAAGCATTGTCACCAGCTGCTTTAGATGAAGGGCTTCCAAGAAAAGGAAAGCGGAACAGAAGTCCCCGGGTCACAGTCTGGCTTCAGCTTTCCTGAGTGTTTATGAAAGCCCCTGCTGGTGAAGTCACAGGGCCAGGGCATGTCAGCGAGTCCTGGGAAACACAGGGCTTGCCACGGCTGGTAGGACCGCAGTATGGGCCAGGCGCAGGATGTCTAGCATTCTGGAGGCACTGCTGCGTATGTCCTGCTTCTAAACTCACCATGACCTGAGTCCTCATCGTCTAGCCCCTAAAGTAAGTGGAAACAGAAAAATTCTGTGGGGTGAAACGGATTTCCCCAGCAGATCTAAGCAGCAGCGCATGTAGGAATTTCAGCAATATGTGGTCAAGACAGGCCCAGTTAAGAAGATAATATGAAACCCAGATATGCTGTCCTAAAGTTGAAAGAAATGTAAACAGCAGTGGGGAGCCTGTTGATGGCAGCACTCAACCTGTCTGGAGAGGCCACTCCTCCAGTCTGCACCAGCTGGCCGCTGTGCAAGTGCAGATCCATTCTGGGATGTTCTCCTACTGTGGCAGACACTCTCCTTGCTTCCTGAATCTCCTACTTCCTGTGGCCCACCCATCTTCTGTCTTGGTTTGTTTCCTTATTTTTGGTGGAGTACATCCTACTTGAGATGAGCTTCTTGAGAAAGGTTGCAGGAGACAAAGTTTTTGAGATTTTGCAAGACTGAAAATGTAGTTTTTGAACTCAAATTGAAATGATGGTTTGGGTATGGAATTCTAGGATAGAAATGATTTTTCTTCAGGATTTTGAAGGCACTGCTGTATTATCCTCTGGCCCTCAAAGTTGCTATTGAAAAAGTTCAAAGCCACTTTTGTTCCCTTGTTCCCAATCGTTCGTATTTATCATTTTTTTCCCTTTTGGAAGCTTGTAGAAACTTTCATTTGTTTCCAGTGTTCTGAGGTTTCACAACATGTGCCTTAATGTAAGTCCACCTTTACCCATTTTGCTGTAAAGTCAACAGATGCTTCCAATCTGGCAACTTATTTCCTTCTATTCAGAGAAATTTTCTTGAATTCTTTGATGAAATCCTCTTATTTCTCTGGAATTCATTCTGGAAACTCATGTTATTCAGATATTAGGTCTCTTGGTCCTGTAACTTTCTTACGTTTTTATTCTAGTTTCCATTTCTATATGTTTTATTCTACTTTCTGGGTGATTTTCTTTTCTTCCATTGAATTTTTAATTTCTAATATCTTTTTTATTTCCAGAAGTACATTTTTATCCTATGAATATTTTTTTACAGCATCTTGTTCTTTTTTCATAGATGTGTGTCCTCTCCTTTTCTTCTGAGAATTTTAGTAATAGGTTCTTTTTTATTACTTTTTTCTCCCTGTCTTATCTGTATATTCTCTAAGCTGTTGTTTCTTTGCTTTTTCATCTCAACCTAGCATATTAGAGACTTTTCTCAGATAACCAGTACTTCTTGGCCATCTACTCATAATAACCAGTAGAGAAGAAAATCTGATTTGAGCATATGATGAGCCTTGTTAACTTTGACCTCCACTGTAGGCCTGTTGGGATAAAACCCCGATGTCAGTATAATTAGGTCTTTCCTCTTGGACTAATCAATTTCTCAAAGGAGAGCCTTCCAGCCTCCAGCTGGGAGGTAAGAGATCTGGTTCCATGTTTTGGGAGCCAACCAGAGGAGTAGGGCAATGAGTCCCTTCATTTTCAATTTAGTGTGCACACAAGCACTTAATCCCTGTTTTTGGTATGGTGTTCACTGGTGGTGTGCTCACACCCACAAACATGTCTGCAGCATCCCATCCAGAGGCTAAACCTTGGAGACTAAACCTCCAGATCTCTTCCAGGATGGGTAAATGACAATTGTGAGTGACAGGACAACCATCACTTTACTGTTTTGCTATGTTAGCTTCCATATGGCTTTGTTGTTTACAGTTTTTCAAGTTCAGATCCTTCAACTGTATTTGTATGGCTCTAGTTAATTTATTCCCATTAACTGCTGAAAAGTTCCACACCTGTGAGAAACACATAGGAACACCTTCTCCAGCTACAGAAAGTCCTTCCCTGTAAGTAGAAAAATGGAACTTCTAGATTAAATGTTGGCTGGAAAAATCTCTCCCATTATTCAGGTTCATTCCATCTATAGTTGTTTCCTGTTCATTCCGCTATCAAAAGGGCCCCCTGTGGCCAAAAAAAGGTCCACTTGCAGCCTTTCTAAGATTTTTTTGTGGCTAAATACTCCATGCCCACAAAGACATGGGTAACATGTTCATATACAGCATCTCATTTGTTCTTGCAATAGCCCTTTGAATTAGGAAGATTGAGTATCGCTATTATTACCCCTTTACAGAAGCGGAAACTTAGGCTGACTAGGGTTGCACGACCTGTTCAAGACCAGATTCAATGCAAGATGTAAGGCCAGGGCCACTGACATATTCTGCCCCACAGGCATACCCTACCTACTCTGCCACACTGCCTCAGGTAAATCTGCAGTCTCTTGAGAAACAACCGTTTAAATTTCCACAGGCCAGTTTTAAGGAGGAGAAAACTTATCATGGACCTTGAACAAAAGTTGAGGTATCTTCTCACAATATGTGCATTTCCTCTTTGGCAGAAAATATGAAAGTTTCATTTCAAAGACCTGAAGCTTTTGCCCTTAAACTATATAGCACCAAATCCACCCATATGATGTGGCTACTGAGGTGCCAGGATGCTCAGTGAGGATTTATCCTGCAGACAATGGGTTTGGCTTCATGGCCACATAGGTGTCCAAACTGCATGTGAGTTTCCACTTTCCTTTGTGCCGCAGTCAGCCCTGCTTTGCCCTAATGGCTGACAAGTTTGTTTTCAGCTGAGCATAGTTAGCACCAAAAACAAGTCACAACTGTGCTTTCCTTTAAGTTTTACTTACTTACAAAGAGTACTTATTTGTATTGAAGAAAGGCACTCATTTTATGCAGCTTCCAAATCCCTGGCTCCTTAAGTTTAACTGTCTGGATTACATTAAGGATATAATATATGCATAGAAACATCTAATGAATAGAGCATGTCACAAGAGTCATGTGTAAATTACCTTTTGGGAACTTGGAATATATTTCCCCATAGGGAAATTGTATTGTACTTTTTAAAGGCATTACTAACTGGTGAAATAAATGGATAATAAAGTTCCCAGGCCAGCACACAAAAGCCTATTAAATTTGTTTTTAACCCATAACATACCTACAGTAAAATGGTATAGATATATTTGGTTCTGAGCATGAATGTGGTTATTATAGGAAGACACATTTTTCCAGGTGGAAACACTTCTGGTGCCTAAACAACATCAGGGTAAGGGACCTAACATTTAGCCTTTTCTGTGTGAAGTTTTGTACTAGGTGCTTTTATACACATGAGCTCATTCTGTCTTCAGGACAGCTCTTTCAGGAAAGTATTAAGGACACTGAGTGACAAAATGGTTAATAATATTTAGGTGTATTAATACTACACTGAGAGACATGTAGGTAATAAGTGGCAGCGTCAGAACTTAGATCCAGGTTTATCTCAGCCTGTGCTCTTTCTACGAAGTTTAATTATCTTTCTAGATTTTATAGTCCAAATATTCTGAACTGAGAACAATTTGTCCCCCACTCCTTCTGCACTGCAGTAAGAGGTGAGATGGATGAAGGCTGGTACTCTAGGGCACAATCTCAAATCTGACCAAGCATCAGAATCACCTAGAGGTTTGATTTTTTTAACCCAGATTGCTGGGCCCCACCCCTTGTGTTTCTAATTCAAGTCTGAGTGGGGCCTGATAATTTGCATTTCTGCCAGCTCCCAGGTGATACTGATGCTGCTGGTCCCTGGACCAGGCTTAGAGAACTCATTAGGCCTTCCCTAATAAGTCAGCTCAACGGATAGCCAATCCTTGATACAATCAATGATTTTCATAGCTGGTCACAAGGGATGAAATTCACTTAACTCTTGAAGATCTGTAAGTATGATTAGTACCTGAAGGGAGCTAGCAGGCGACTTCAGTGCCATGGAGAGACAATATAGAAATGAAACAAATGTTCTCAGCAAGGTTGCTTCCCATGCATAGATTTCATTTTCTCCAAAGAAGAAAAAAAGCATACAATACAGAAAATCAGCAGGGAACGTTTGGCTTTGAAGATAGAAGCAATAATTGTGCAGGGTTGGAACAGCATGATGATTACGGAGCAATTGAGTTTACCCCATTTTTTCCTCCAATGCCTACAAAGAAGCTTAATCAACCAACATGTACTCATTGAGTTCTTACAGTGTGCTCCAATAGGAGTGGAAACAAGTATGGACATGGCTCTTGACCTCTAACAAGTTATTCTTGGGGAAGGAAGCATGCCACAAAGTGCAATTCCCAAATAAATAAAGCTAACACCTTAAAGTACTCAAACTTTATTTGAAGTGTATTTTTTATTTAAAAAAAAAAATCTTCCAGGTGTGGTGGCTCATGCCTGTAATCCCAGCACTTTGGGAGGCCAAGGTAGGAGAATCACCTGATGCCAGGAGTTCGAGACCAGCCTGAGCAACATAGTGAAATGCCCCATTTCTACAAAAAAAACCAAAAAACAAAAAACTTAGCCAGGCATAGTGGCAAGTGCCTGTAGTCCCAGCTACCTGGGAGGCTGAGGCAGGAGGCTTGCTTGAGCCCAGCACTTTGAGGTTGCTGTGAGCTATGATCACACCACTGCACTCTAGCCAGGCAACAGAGACCCTGTCTCAAACAAACAAACAAACAAACAAACAAAAATCTTTCTGAAGTCTATGCCTTCCTACAATTTTAAACAAAACATAAAACATGGTTTAAATTTTTCTTGATAATTCTAGGCCAACATTATAGATATATACTTTTAGAATATTAAGTAACACCCACAGGACATTGAGGGGGTTTGCCCAAGTGCAGACTTGACATTTGGGGTTTTTTTTCATCCTTTATCCACTGTTACCTTATTTCTACCTTCATTGGTCCAACTTCTAATAGCTCCACTTCACCTCTTTTTATTTGCTGCTGCTTCTCTGCTATAGATTAAGAAAGAAAAAGTCAACAGTTTGTGAGAACGAAGCCTAAGAGAAAACGACTCTGAGTACAGGCCTGAGTACCCTGCCCACAAAGCCGTGGAGGTCCAGGGGCTGGCCTTTTGTGATTTCAGGTGACGCTGACGCTGCTGGTCCAGGACCACACTTTGGGAGCTCCTTAGGGTTTCCCTAATGAGCCATCTCTACTAATACAGATATTTCTTCCCTCAGTAGGGGCCAGTTTGAAGGCTTCCACATAAACCCTCGTTTTGAGAGGATATTTGGCTCAACCTTCCCAGCGCTTTCCTTTCTCCTTCTGGACGAGCCTTGTAAGGGCCCTATTTCCATCTTCTGAAATTTTCCAAGTGCTCGGGTTAGGATCATATACTCTGCCCCCCAAATCGAAGTCACCTACGTATTGGATGAATAAATAAGGGCTGTGTAAACATGCATAAACGATTGAGCACTCCCCATAAGCCGGGTACTATTTAGATGCTTTCATCTGTCATCTCTTCTAATCCTCACACATACCTTATGAGCTGGGAATGAACAGCCCATCTTCCAAGCTGGGGGGGAAAGTAAATCAACCCACTCATTCAAGGTCATAGTAAGTGGCATAGCTGGGATTCCAATTTGAATCTTTAGACCCCCAGGCCAACGTGATTTCCATCAGACCACAGCTAGTGCCCCACTGAGAGCAAACTGAATATTGGGGTGCAAGGAAAGATGGCAATTTACAGTTTGAAAAGAGATCAACCATGGCAAGCATAATGGCACCCGCACGCTATACCTGCACCTGGACCCCTGGTAGACCTGGACAGCTCGGAATCATCATTAACCCAGTGTCTCTAGTAGCCAGAACTAATCAGTTAGAATCCTCACAGAATACAAACCCAGACGCCGTAGCTTCACTTATTTGGAAGTTTCACCTGGTGGTGTCCCACTTAGAAACATTCCGCTAAGAAAGTGGTAAATAAGATGGAATTTGAAAAGGCAGACAGGTAATGTTGAGGAAGGTGGACATTCAGTAGAACTGACAAACTATACCTTATCCTACAGCAGTGGTTCTCAACCAGGGGCAATTTTGCCCCCCAAGGTGACATCTGGCAATGTCTGGAGGTATTTTTGGTTGTCACAATTGAGGGGTGCTAACTGGCATCTAGTGAGTAGAGTCCAGAGGGGCTGCTAAAGATCATAAAATTGCACAGGACACTTGGCCTCTCCCGCAGCAAACAATTATGCAGCCCAAAATGTCAATAGTGCTGGAGTGGAGAAACCCTGCCTTAGAGCACAGCGCAGGGAAAGGAGGCAGCAGATTATATGATAGTTCCTTGCAGATGCCTGCTGCCTCCATCACATTAGTAAAACAAAGTTGAAGGAATTGAAGCCATTGGCTTAGGGTCTGTTTCCAGATGCTGACACAGTGCAGCTTATGGAGGTCACATTGGTTTCGGTTATAGGTGGCTGCAGTACCTTTTTGTTTTCTTCCAGCCCAGAAGACCTAAAGTAGCATAAGACGCTACCCACAAATCCTGTAACAACGTGGCTTTTGGCTTTGCTCTCACAGTTTCTCTCCAATCCAGAAAGACAACAGTAAAGGAAATTTACAAGAAAAGGGAAAGTGTAGGGGCGAGGGAAAGGGTGGATTAGAATCACCAAGGAGAACTCCCCCTAGCACTCTCCCCGCAGCCACGCTGCTTCTCACTGCTGCTGCTGAGTGTTCTCACAATCCTTTTGTTCCTATTATTCAATGACCTCTCTGCTCTAAGTGTGGTGTCCCGAGCAGCAGAATTGGCACCACCTGGCTTCTCTTTAGAACTGTAGAATCTCAGCCCTCCCCAGACCTCCTGACTCAAAATCTGCATTTTAACAAGATCCCCAAGTGATTCGTATGCACATTAACGTTTGAGAAGCGCTCTAGGGTTTCCAAAAGGCAGAATAAAAACTGCAAATTGAACAGCTGCAAAACAGATGCAAAGTCAATCACGTGGTATAACATATGACTTCTCCAGGGGATTTATGACCCTCTGTGGATGGTAGCTTGTAATATAGAAAACAGAAATTTGAAGGAATATGTGAAAAAAGTAAATACCATGTTATAGGCTTTTAATCGCCCTAAAGGGATCCACCTTGGGTTAGAGGAAATGCAGTGCCTAGCCCCTGAAACAGTTTCATGTATCCAATGAGAGCTCAAGTGTTTGTTTTTTTCAGTAGGGAACAGAGAATTTATACTGATCTTCCATGAAATCAGATGGAGTGATGGTGACCAGTATTTCCAACACAGCATTCCACAACACCAAAATTTGTAACAAGAAAAGAGTTGATGTTATAAGTTTTAAAACAACCTAGAAGACCGGTTAAGGTGAATGGGTCAGGTTCAACTTCAGGTCCACTCTCAATTTACCCAGTGAATGGTTTCATTCATTCATCAAAGACCAGGTCTCCGGGTCTGTGCAGAGGAGCCTCAAGGAATGCAGCAACCAAGGCTGCCAGCCGCGGTCTGAGATGAAGTGCCCCGGGCAGCCCACGGTAATTGAGGTGGGAAGGGGAACAGGGCTGGGGGCGGAGAGCAGGGCCCAGTGAGGAGCTGGGGGAGGAGTTCTGCATGCATCGAATGCTAAGAAGGTGGGCTCACAGGGGAACTCGATCCTGTCCTGAATTCTGGATCCGAGCTGCATGGGCTACAGGTCCAGCCTGACTCACGCACTTGCCTTCAGGACCGGCCACGACTCCGCCTGGCGAAGGTTTTCAGAGGACAGTGTCACGCTGCGGAGCTGTGGCCTAGTTTGAGATCGACGTGTCCCACCGAGTCTGAGAACTGCGGCGAGCGTGTCTAGGAACGGCCGCTAGAGGCCGCGCTTGGTCCCTTCGCCGAGGAGACGAAAGGGCCTGAGCAAGTTCGCAGCTGGCTTTGTTCAGCCCGGAACACTCTGTTCTTTCCGCGCATCCGCACGCTCTGCCTGGGGCTGTCTGCACAGCCTGCAGGAGATCAAATGCCAGCCTGGCAGTTAGAGGCCTGGCTGGCCCCTTAAGCCCCTCCTGGGACTCTTACCAGGCCTCCCCCAGGGCAAAAATTTAGGTTCCCTGATAACAGGACTCAGGCCCCCTCACTTAGCTTGGATTCTGAAAGCCGCTCCCCAGGAGGTTGGGTGAGAGTTGACTCTGTAAAGAGGAGCTGAGCTGCGAGAAATCACCCAAGGGGAAAAAGGAAACAGGTTTCTAGAGGCTGCTCCGCCTCCAAGAGGAGTGTTCAGAGGCTTCTGAACTTTCGAGGTCACTGGGCATTTTTAATGGGAGTGAGCATTCAGATTCATGACAAGGCAAGCTGGAGAAAGTTGCTTCTGAAGTGTTTCTTGAGGAATGGGAGCGGGTGGATCACAATCCTGCCCAGGGCAGAGAGACCCTGGCACTGCCACCGGGAAGGAAAATGACCCCAGGTTTGTGAGCATCTATTCCCCCAGGTACTAGGCTAGTGCCACGTTCCATCCGTGACCTAACAGCCCTGGGGACAAATATAAATATCCCCATTTCCCTACCGTCCAAACTGCGACTAGGAGGTGTTAAATAACTTGCCAGGGTCAACTGATAACAAGGTGGAAGGACAACATCTTTGTCTGATTTGATTTATAAATACATAATACAGTCACATGATTCAAAAATAAAAAAGCGTAGAAAGGTATACAATAAAAACTCTCCCATCCCACTGACCCCCAAATATCTACCTTCCCCACCTGTCTTCCTCACCACATACACAGGTAACCACCTCATTTGTTCCTTGTTGTACACTTTTAGCATTTCTTTACGTGTATTCCAGTGAAGAGAGTACATGTTCTTATTGTTTTCCATTTTTACACAAAACATGGCATATTATACAAACTGTCCCATGCCCTGCGTCTTTCTCTTTATGTATCTTGAAATCTTTCCATACCAGCACATAAAGAGCTTCCTCATTCCTTTCCATTTACGCACTATCCGTTGTATGGACAAACCATAAGTTAATTTAGCAGCCCTTTATTGGGGGACATTGGGTTGTTCCCCATCTTTTGCTACTATAAACAATTTGGCAGTGAATAACTTTATGCCAACATCATTTTGCACATGCCAGAGGCCAGGAGCCCACATGTACCTTGCTCTAAATAGTTTATGTTCCCTCCACTCCAAAGCTGACACACCACTGATTCCATGCCAGCTCTGGTAGATAAATGCTCATATCTCTGTCCCTACCCCCACCCTCTGTCTTCCTATTTTCCTTTTCCAGTTATGAAGCCTATTCAGATTTGAAACAACTACACAGACTCTGGACAGAGAGTTCTTGCCATTTTATCTCTTTCTGTGGTTGCTCCGCTTCATTCTTTAAATACCGAGCATGACCGTAACCGGGCTGCACTGGAGACAAAATCTTCAGATGTTCTTCTGCATAAACATGGAATTTCAGCTACCAACTGGATCACAATCTTTCATCCCTGTGCCAAGGAAGTTCAAATCCTGCATACCGTAGCCTACAACAGGATTGGATCCCAGTTTAGAATTGGAAAAAAGACCTGCTAGAGGTGACCTGCTGCTGTGGAAGTCAGCATCTATCTCCATTTCTGGCTGTTGACCTAAAGGGACATTTCATGAATCGGTGGCAACATTAGGTAGGCTCAAGGAAGTCTACTTCTGGGAGAGATAAAATCTATCACCCAAACTTTCATCGTTGTCATGTGTGGTCATTTTGTCATCTCTTTTGATACTTAGGTTTTCAGATTCATTTCCAAGATGTCTTTTTATCTTTGTATCCCTCAAAATAGGATTCAGCAATTAGAGAGTACAAAAAAAAAAAAAAAAAAAAAAGCCAGGTGTGGTGGCTCATGCCTGTAATCTTAGCAGTTTGGGAGGCAGAGGTGGGAGGATCACTTGAGCCCAGGAGTTTGAGACCAGCCTGAGCAACATAGTGAGACCCTAACTCTACAAAAAAATAGAAAAATTAGCCAGGTGTGGTGACACAAGTCTGTCATCCCAGCTACTCGGGAGGCTGAGGCAGGAAGATTGCTTGAGTCCAGGAGACTGAGATTGCAGTGAGCTATGATGATACCATTGCACTCTAACCAGGCAAAAGAGTGAGACCTTGTCTCAAAAAAACAAAAAAAGAAAGAAAAGAAAAAAGTGAAGGTAGTTTGCTTTTAATAGTCATGCGATTCTGACAACCATCTGCTTGGTTAACCGAAAGAGCAGTTCATTCTGTTTTCGAGGCATGTCAGTTTGAGTCCTCTTTCTTGAGTGCCTACTGCATACCAGTCACTATGTTGATGAAGACATAAGGCCCAGGTGCTCCTGTCTAAAAGGAGACTCAGACACATAAATATTTTCAATGCAGAAAAAAAGGTAACTTCAAAGTGATAGAGGTATGATACAGAAAGAGAAGTATGCCCAGGGTCTCCTCAAGCTCAGAGGAGGGGCACTTAACCCAGAGTAGGGAGGAGGAGGGAGAGGAGCAGTTCAGGAAGGTTCCATGAGGAACAAGGTGCTACAGTAAGCCCTGAGGTTTGAGCAGGAGGGGCCAAGGCAGAGAAGGCACACAGCATGAGCACAGCATGAGCAGAGACAGACAAAGAGTGTGGGGTACAATGACCAAAGTGTAACTTACTTTTCCAAACCCCCGAAAAATTGAATAGCAAGCTAGTAGCCCACGTGGGGCAAGTTTTAAGGAGGAAAAGTGAGATGAATTTGACCCCGCAGTCCTTAAATATTAGCAGCTCCTCTGATCTTACCTTAATGAGACTTGTCTGCAGTAATAAGCTCACCCTG
Organism: Cheirogaleus medius; assembly: GCA_008086735.1. Classification (NCBI taxonomy): domain Eukaryota; kingdom Metazoa; phylum Chordata; class Mammalia; order Primates; family Cheirogaleidae; genus Cheirogaleus; species Cheirogaleus medius. The sequence continues at coordinate 8,272,864 of VBSM01002223.1, read as the reverse complement.
ATCCTCTTCACCAATTTTAGGAACGTTTCATCAGATAGAGTTCCAGGCCAGCTTTCTTCTACTGACTCAGCCCTTCTGTCTCTTATCTCCGACCCAGGACTGTTTTCTGCTAATCACAAGGAAGGCCCGAGCTTGCCTTTGTAAAACTGCCACTGGCACTCAGGACTCATACAATTCCTGTATCTTTCCTTCCAGCTGTTGTCTATGAAAGGACAAACCGATAGCTTTCTGGAAACCTGTAGGACTGTCTTTGCCTCCTAAGAATGGAGACACATTGGAAAGGACACAATGCCAAGGCTGCAAGGCCCAAATCACTCTGTAAATATAACGTGCCAGTGTTGTCATCAGAATAATCACTGTCATATCTCCAAGTATTAGTCCATCTGCCAGATATCTTTGAGGAACTAATATATCAGAAATTCTCTTTAAAAGATAGTTGTATAGACGGTCTTCCAGTAGTCATAATGCCAGGAACAATACTTAACATTTATTTAAAGCTTACTATGTTACAGATATTGCTCTAAGCTCCTTAAAGATTTTACCTCCTTTAATTCCCACATTTCCTCCTCAAAGACTGACATACTGCCCAGTCAAGATTCAAGTGTCCTTGGGTTCAAATCCCAGCTCTGCTGCCTACTATTTTTATAATATCCCTGAACCTCAGTTTCCTTATCTATAAAGTAAGCATAGTAAATACCTTCCTCCCAAAAGTATAATAAATACAGATTAAAGCACCCAACACATAACAGGCTCACAATGAATATTAGTTACCTTCCCCTGAACAGCTTAGTTTTTACTAAAAATGCTTCTGGTCTCAAATAATTTCAGATGGAAGATGTAATAAAATGTTTTAACAAAGATAGAAAGTAATCACATCACATAATTCCTTCAAATAACAGAAGGAAAACCTATGGACTGTGTTTCCTCTTCCAGGGTCTATATTTCTTAAATAAGGCTATGAATATAAGGAAAGAAACACATGCGCACAAGCCAAAGTGCCAGTTAAGGATATATTTCCTAATCTGGACTCTACCCCCTCAGGGCTCCCTGCCGCACCCCCACCCCATGAAATCATCAGGAAAGGAAAGAGATGCCTGGGCTCTGAGCTCCTGTCCAATTTTAGCTCTAGGTGTTAGGGTCATGTGGAAGTAGCAGTTTTTGAAATGCTGACATGCTGACACTTAAGCACATGGCTGGATCCTGTTATAGCTCAGAGAAAGTATATAAAGAAGTTGGCCCTAGGTGAGATTTCAAAAAATGAAACAGTGCCCAGCATGATGTAAGCGGTAAGGCTTGGGGATGGAAAGGCTGGGGTTTAAATCCCAGCGTCACACTCCTCCGCTGTGTGACCTTGGGCAGGGATGAATAATGTATTGTCACCGTACGCTCCATCTCTTTGCTCACCTGTGAAGTGGAGGTAATAGGATCCTCTTCATGGCATTGTTGTGGTGCTCAACAAATGCCCGTTCCCTTCTCCTTTGTGGTCAAAGGCTTAGTCCATTTGAATCTACAGAGACTCCCAGCTCGGCCCAGCTGCAACCCTAAACACCCAGGCAGTTGTTGGAAATGTACCTCCGTACACTGCTTTGTGTTTCTTTAAGGGATCCGTGTTGGATTTACTTCTAGGCTCTGCAGTATGTGTCTGCCCATGTAGAGGATCAGTTTCCCTTCTTAGCTCCTACTCAAAGGACTTCACCGCAGTTGGCACCTAGCACGCAGACCATGACAGAGCAGTCATCTCATTATGCCCTCTACTTCCAACATCCTTTTTGTCTCCAGTAGTGACCGGCTTTAATCTTTCTGGAAAATGCCTCCACCTCCCATTGGGACTATCCCAGTCCCATTAGTGCCCATGCCTGGGACTGTCAGGCTCTATCTATTTCCTCCCTTTCGCCTTTGCTTTCTCTTGCATTTCCTGAGGCGTTTCCCTCTCTTTTCAATGACTTTCTGGATTTCTCATTTGCTTTGTGTTGTTTTTCCTTTGCTGCCTCTTGGGGACCAAGGTTAAAACCCCACTCCCTCCTTTTTCCATTGCTCATCCTGCTATTTTCGTTCCCTCATCCCTTCTCTCAAAGTAACACAAGAAAGAAGTGGCTTGACGACACCTCACAATTACTAACTGGAGACATTAAGAAATATAGAGCAACTAGGTCTGCAACAATATCCGTGTTTTATACAGAATGATGTGCAAAATAGAATAATGAAATTATTAGTACTAAAGACTTCAATTAGATCACATCTTGATAAAATGTAAAAGCAACAAACATATCAATACTATTTTATGCCATTTTACACTGACAAATGGTCCAACCCAGTCAATACTTTAAAAAAGCCATGCCCATTTCTACAATGCATGCCAGGAACCACATAGAGTGAAACTTTTT
>VBSM01002223.1:8248007-8270470 GCA_008086735.1 Cheirogaleus medius | reverse complement strand
TTGCTGTTGTTCTTAGTTCTTAACCACTTTCTTCAACCCCTTCCTTAAGCTTCACTTCATCCAGGTCCAACGGTTAGGGGCAAGACCGCATGTAAGGGAATGAGGACCCAGATGGAAACAGAATGAGAACAGAAACAAGCTGTACTACATGCAGGTTTTGGGGGCCAGAACAAGACCAGCTGGGTTCAGTTTCTTGTCAATGACCAGAGGCTGACCCTTCTGCTTTCACGGTCTAGTAGGTCTCTAAATTAGGAGGCATCTCACTTTCCCATTCTCAAGAGCAAGAGTGAAGGGTTCTAGGTGACTATTACAAGATGTGTTGACAGCAGGGTACAGTGGCTCATGCTCGTAATCCCAGCACTTTGGGAGGCCGAGGCAGGAGGATCGCTTGAGGCCAAGAGTTTGCGAAAAAGTGGTGATGCCTCCGGGACTAGCCACACCCCTGAAAAATTGGATAGCAAGCTAGTAGCCCACAGAGAGCAGGTTTTAAAGAGGAAAACTGAGATAAATTCGAATTTGATTCCAGTGCTTAAATATTAGCCATTCCTCTGATCTGACCTTAATTAAACTTGTCTGATGTGGTGTGTAGGTAGGCCAACTGGTTGAAATAAACAAAGTCAGGGTGGCCACTGCTTGATTTCATACAGGTTGCCTCGATTCATCCTTCAGATTAAATACCTACTATGACCTTGGCTCTACCCCTAGAATCTCTGCACTCTAACTGGATATATCGCCTCTGGGCCTTCCCCATATTTCCTGCACCCTGACCCACCCCTTATCCCATGAACAGTGTTCTCACTCAACTTGCCTCCCTAGAGGGACGCCAACACCAATCACAAAACACACACAGATGCACGTACGTGCATGCTTCCCTCTTTCCCTTCTGAATTCCTTGCATTCAGCACGGATCACTATTTCATTCGCCTTGCACCCCAATACTGCCTATGACAGTCTTCTCTTGTTAAACAAAACTGTTATTTATGGGCTACTGTGCTGTTTACCTTTGCACGGGGATGTGTCACGGTTGCCTTCGCATCTTCCCTGGTGCCAACCTGAAGTGCTTTGCACATGGCAAGTACTTGACGGATATTTGTGGTTAGTCAACTATTCATCTGGTGGATGAATCTCTGGCTTTGCTGGGTGTGGCTTGTCATCTTTCAGAGAGGGTCTGGTAGTTTCTAAAGGGCTAGATGACATTAAAAAAAAAAAAAAGAAAGAAAGAGGCAATCAACTAATGCTTTAGAATTTCTGTAATTTGGGGGAGGAGAGGGCCTGGTGGCAGAACCTCCACAATAGTAACCCCTGTTTTAGAAGGTGGCCACTATGTATTAATATCTGGAGACTGAAAGAAGCAAGACTTCAGAAACAGGAGAAGAAAATAGGAAATATGATCAACACATACTGTAACTCCAAAACGGTTTACTCAGACAGGCCTCCTCTCTTACCCTAGAGACCAGAGAGGAAGTAACTCCTCTGCTGGAAACTAGGACTCCAGTGTGTGGACAGACCCATGGCCTTGGCCCAAAGCTCTGCAAGGCCTAAGTGTACACTGTGTAGAAGTCCTTACACACTGAAGGTTGCCTATAAATGGTGAATGAATAAATAAGAGGAGAGAGATTGGCAAGTATTTTTCTCTAAATAGGTCATAAACTTCCAGCCTCTAGACAAGTTTGATTTCCCTAGAGAATTATAATAATAATGTTAGAAACTACAAGCATTTGTTAAGTTCTTTCTATGTGTATGATGTAGTTATAAATGCTTTACATGTAGTAACCCGTTTCATCTGCACAATTCTTTTATGTTTGTTCTGTTATTATCTTCATTTTGCAAATGAGGAAATTTAAACACAGGGAGGTTAAGTGACTTCCCCAAGGTCATGCAGCTAGTGAATGGTGAACCTGGAAATGTGGTGGGAGAGAAAGATGTGTGAATTAAAGTTAAAGAAACTTGGGTTAGAATCCTGGCCCCATCATCTGTTAGCTGTGTGACCTTTTGTAAGACATTTAAACCCCCTGAATGATATTTGCCTCATTGGAAAAATCAGGTTAATTGTGTCTACATCATAGGGTTGTTGTGAAAGTTGGATGAGTCTTAGAACTTTGAATTTCCTGTGTTTGAAGGACTAGTAATTTAGATCAACACTCCTGCTGAAAATAACTAAGCACGCTGGCTAGTTTTTCTGTTAATCTTCATAAGAACATCAAATTGCTGACAAGACAGTAAGAAATTCCAGGCCCAGGTCAAGGAGAATGCAAGAACTCAGAGAAGTAATCAGAACATTAAAGCCACCCTTCCTGTGAAGGCATTTTTCAATTTGAATTCTCCAAGCTGCAAAACTGCACTGTGGTTTTAATGGCTTATTGAAGCAAGAAGACAGAAGTCAGGGATTACCAGGGTTTCCACAGATACCTCCTCACCTCTGTGCGAATCAGCAGTAAACTGGCCCCTCCCACAACACCCCCATGGGACTGCAGGGGGTGAGGTCTTGGCGACATCAGAGCCAGGGGAAAGAGAAGAAAAAAATACCCCATCTCTAAGAGGTTGTAACCATGGGCTAGCATTTTTGCAGATATGGAGCCCAAGCCTGCATCACTGGTATGGTCCTAAAAACTCAAACCATTAATATGCATTTAAAATAGTACTACATGGAGAGAATGGTGAGAAAACAGGAGAAGGGTACAGAATAAAAGGCTGGAGAGCAATGTGTATACATAATTTGTGTCCCATGCTCCAGCTATGCTGAAATGCTCCCAATTCTTCACACTGACACACACACACACACACACACACACACACACGCCTCCTCATCTTTGCACCTGTTGTTCCTTCCGTTTTAGGTATCACCATGGTCAACCGTGTGATCTCTGGAGTCAGATGGCACAGGTTCAAATCCTGACTCTGCCACTTACTAGCTGGGTGACTTTGGGTAAGCCACTTAATCTCTCTGGTCATTTTCCTGATCTGAAAAAGGCGGGTAATGACAGTGTCGGTTACTGTGAGCATCAAATAAGTTAATGCGTACAGAATGCTTAGGACAATGTCTGGCGCACAGGAGGTAATTATCTGGTGGTGGTGGTGCTGCTGCTGATTTTCTCAAATGATCATGCCCTTCTTACTTATTCAGCAAGTTTTATTAATCCTTTACAGTTTGGGTAATATATCACCTCTTCTCTGCCTATGTGCACCACAAAACTTTCTATATGTGTCTCTTCTGAACACACACTCTATTGCAATGACTTATTGACATTTCTACCTGCCCCCAGGAACTATGAGTTTTTTGATGGTGTAGACTGAATGTGATTTATCATCATGTCCTCAATTGCTAGTCAGAGCTTGACACATAAAAGATGATTAGTAAATATTTGATGAATGAAAGAATGTATTGATGACATTAATTTGCCTTGGTGGAACAATTTTTCACATAAAAACTTTTTTTTTTTTTTTTTTTGAGACAGAGTCTTACTCTGTTGCCCGGACTAGAGTGCCGTGGCATCAGCCTGGCTCACAGCAACCTCAAACTCCTGAGCTCAAGCAATCCTTCTGCCTCGGCCTCCCAAGTAGCTGGGACTACAGGCATGTGCCACCATGCCCGGCTAATTTTTTCTATATATATTTTTAGCTGACCAATTAATTTCTTCCTATTTATAGTAGAGACGGGGTCTTGCTCTTGCTTAGGCTGGTTTCGAACTCCTGACCTTGAGCGATCCGCCCACCTCAGCCTCCCAGAGTGCTAGGATTACAGGTGTGAGCCACCGCGCCCGGCCTATAAAAAGTTTTTTGGAGTCCCCTACCCCTTATTCTGCTCTCACTTTAAACCAAAAACATATTAATAAAACATTGTTCTCTCACTTGAAATGTCTCTCTGGAATGTAAACTTCTTAAGAGCAGCCCCAGTATCTTATCTGCTTAATTTTGTTCGGCCTGAGCCATAGGTTCTCAGGAAAATGACTAAACAACCATAAAAATGATATTGGCAAACAAATTGGGCTGATGAATCATGAGATTGGCGACCAAGAAACAGTCAGAGAATTCTTCCTGTTTATGTGGGGATGGGGATTTGAGTTGACTTCCTGGTTCTGTTGTATTAATGTTAAGAACACTGAACTCAGGCTTAGAAGACTTAGGTTTAGGTCCCAGAATCAGTACTTATTTGTTATGTGACTTTGGACAAAACTTAGTCTTCCTAAACTTCATATTCCTCATCTGTCAAGTGGATTTAATGCTACCTATCAGATAGTCTTGCTGCGAGGCTATTAAGTTGATACAATGTGTACAAAAAGGGCTTCATCAATAGCCAAGTGCTTTAAAAATGTGGAGATGGTCAATCGTACTTGCCTGTGCTAGAAAGTGCCCAGTTATATTCCAGTTATATTAAGGGTGCCCAGTTCTCATCACTGGGTACCTTTTCTCAGAAAAGGCCCTCTATCAATTTTATACTAATCGCCAGACAATGTACTTCACCTGGGAACAAATAGGCTTCGTAGAATTTTAGAGATATCTCTGTTTGGCTTTGGTTCCAGAGAAAACAGCCCTGGAGGGACCTGTCTGGGGAGCACGTAGGAGAGCTCATGCCTTCCCCATGACTCGACTTGCTCTGACACATCCATCCTCAGTAATGAGTGGAGAGAGGGCGTGGGCTGCCTCTGCTGGGCGCCTGAGAACAGAGGAAAGCCTCTCTAGAATGACAGGGACTTGAAACCAGCTCTGAATCCAAGAGAACAACTTTGGCCAGAGAGCAAGAACAATTCCTCCCAATCAGGAAACCTAGGTCAGACCGTGGGGGTGGGGCTGTTAGGGAAGCAGAGGGCATCACCTCCAAGTCATTAAAGACCAGACTCTGCGTCCTGGATTTGGAGACATATTTGATTATCCTCATTATTCATCTGGCTGAATCTCGCCCCACTCCTTTTGGAAAGCCAGAGAAATTTCATAATGGAATGAGGCAATTTCATTTTGGCATTGCCTTCGTCTATAAAGACCATATTCTTTAGCTAGGAACCAAATTACACATTTGTGGAATTATAAAATACTAGAACTTGGAAAGAATTTAGAGAACATCAGTGTGAACCCATAGAAGCTGAGAGGCAGAGACGAAGCGACACGCCTGTGGGCCAGCAGTGAGTGGGACTGGACTCCAGTTGTCCTCAGTCCCAGCCCAGAACCCCACCTTCTCATCCTCCCAGACCAGTGAGCCTGGAGAATCCAGATGCTTCCACTTATCAGCTGTGGTTCAGAGAGAGGGTGGATCTCAGAAGTACAATCTGCTAAGCAAGCAACCTGGCACCGCTGCAGAGGAAATTCATTTTGAAACCTCCTACCAAGACAGGCTGCATGACTGTCATCATTTATCTAAAGAAGGTTCCGGTTGTCACTACATTTATTGGAGTTGCATCAAGGATCAAATCTGTTCACCCAACCAGTTCTCTTCCTCACCAAGTGTTCCCCAGGCAGGCTTTCTCTTAGGTATAATTCCTTCCAAACCATCCCAGAGAGTAAAAGAGCTGGGTAAGAAACCAAGACTTTGATAACAATGCTCTATATCCCAGTTAAACTCTCCTTTAACATCTCTGTGCCACACATGCTCTATGTGGTTTCCCATCTAATCCTCATGACAACCTTGTGAGATGAATAATAATAACATTTACAATCGAAGAAACTGAGGCAAGAGGGTGAATAACTTTCTCCAGATCACACATTTAGTATGTGGTAGAGCCATTATTGAATCTTTCTGTCTCTAGTGGCATCTAGTCCATCATATTGAAAATTAATGACCATTGTATAGTTTCTTTTTCTGTATTAACTATCTGTATATATTAGTTTATACATAAGAGATGTGTATATACATATTATAGTCCATTTTTAGGCAATGCTTTGAAAAAGTAACTGTACTTCAAATACTCCAAAAAAAAAAAAAAAGGCAAACACACAGACCTCTGTTCCACTGAGTCTTTCCATCAACCTTCCTACCAAAGAGTGTTTCAGACATTCAACTACACCAGAAGATTAAAGACAGAAGATTCTCCATTCCGCCACGCTAGAATCACACCTGGATCTAACCTAAGCTCCAGTCCATTCTGGGCCACATAAATCTGCCTTTTGTGCTCTGGAGAAAACAGTGTCCCAAATTCACCAAATTTCAAACTAGTTAAGGTAGTAATAAACACTATTTAGTAAATGATTACTACGTGCCAGACACTGTGCAAAGCCTTTTAAACTACCTCCCGGCAATTACAGGAGAGAATTGCCATTATTAGCATCATCCTTATGTTTAGCCAGCTAAATTTCACACAGCTAGGAAGGGACAGAGCTATGCCCATACCCATACCCATGATGTCCCAGCTGCAGAGAAGGTCCCAGAGGAAGGTCATATTTAGAAGCTAAAATGGCCTTGGGAACGTAAAACTGTAGACCAGCATCCAGAGGCAGGAGTACCAGCTTCAGCATCCTCTGGCCTTGGCTGTGGAAGTGGAAGATCCAGTGATCTACACTGCAGTGGGAGGTGGCACCGTTACTTGTTCTGTGCTGACATGGGACACTGACGGAGTTCCAGTTCTTGTTCAGTGCAACCCTACACAGAGACATGCAGCTTCACTGCTATGTAAGAGTTGCGCAGAAAATTCAGACGTACATAAAACAGTGATGATAGGGATGGTCCCCATCTTGTGGTAGATGAGAGTTTCAACTCTTCCTCCAACCAGTCAGTTTGGGGAGCCTGGATTTGTTTGTGTTACTAGTGCCAGTAACAGGTAAGAACACCGATTTGGGATTGACCTCATTCAATTGCCCAAGAGCCTCTTGACTTGCCATCTCATTACCTGCACACAATGCCTTCCTGGTGCACAGATAAGTCAGTGAGGTCACCATCCCACACTCGGGAGAGTGTTCACTGTACCTCTGGGCTTCTGCTGGGCCCTTTTCTCCCTGGGAATCTCTGCCCTTAGAGACCTTCCTAACTTTTCACACCCAGCTGTGCTCACTCCTTCACGGTCCACCTTGGCATTTAGTCAACAGGCTGTTATTTTGCTCATGAGTGTTTTAAATGGCCTTTTTTGCATGTTTTATTTCCCCTAATTAGGTCAGAAGCTTCTCAAGGACACGGATTATATCTTTTATTTATTTGTTTTCCCACCCATAACACACAGCGTTCTCTTTGTGCACGACAGGTTGTCAGTACGCCTTTGTTGACTTATTTTTATTTCCTCTGCCCAGCCTCCAACATAAGGGAAAAAAATATTGCACAAGTGAAACAGCAGGAGAATAAGGGAAAGGTCTGGACATTCCAGCTTTTGAAAAAAAAGATAATTTTCTCTCGGGCATTTTCGTGTGAGTTTCTTGTCAATCACATCTCACTCAGGTATTAATTACTTTTGAAAACAAAGAGAACCAAGAGCCATGGAAGGCCTACTATGTGCCAGGTTCCTTACATACATTATTTCAATTAATTCTCACTACCACCATAAATAGCAATCCCTGTTTTTCGGGTATTGGTAACTCTGGGATATTAAGCAATTTTCCCAAGGCCTTCTCTCTAACAAGTGATGGGGCCTATATTTAAAACCCAGTCTTATTCCAAAACCTATGATTTCCCCCTCAACTCTAAATCCCCCAGCTCTGCCCCAGGGTTCATTTGCCCATCTTTTTCATTCTTTTTCTTTTTCTTTGACAGGTTTATCTGCAAGTTGCATAACATGGACTCCAGGGAAGCCTGATAATGAATGGCCTTGTGGAAAAAGGGAGCAGAGGAGTGGGAGAAAAAAGAACCAAATTTTCTGAGCTCCTGCTGTATGTGGGGCTGTTACTAGCTTCTTTATACATGGCCATTTGTTTACTCATCTGAATGACCTCATTATGCAAATGAGAAGTCTGAGGCTCAGGAAGTCACATGACTTACCCAGGGTCTCACCGCTGGTAAGTGGTAGAGTCAAAATCCATTCCCAGAGCCATCTAACGTCAAAGCACAAGCATGGAGCTTCCTAGGAAAACAATGAGATTCCACTAAAGTAGTAGGCTTGGTTTTCAGATTTAGGACTGTGTCTCTAGCATGTTGTCAGGCCCAGGGGGTAACAAGCCAGTCTGAGGGGAACAAGACACTAAAAGCCACGAACTTCTGACCCTGGAGATGGTTCACTGAAGCCCACAGAGAAAGCACAAGAGGTCACAGGCCAAAACCACACAACCAGCCATCCTTGAAGGCCTGAGAGCCTGTCAATGTGCTGCTCACAGGAGACCCCAGAAACCACCAGTCCCACTGAATGAGCTTACACTGTCCACAGACAATCTCTTAGGGAGAAGTCTATGCTTAACCATCCCTTGCACATGGAGCAAACAGCGGGATAAAAGAATTTCTTTTTAGACCAGCGATATTTGGGATACTTGTTGCTTTCTCTTCTCTGTAGTCGACACCCCCATATCTCATCGGGGCCCCACCCTTCCCTATTGTTGATAGGTTACCTCCCCTTCTGATGCCAGGGTTGGGCAGGTGACTCAGCCCAGCCAATTAGAGCCATGTGTTCCTGATCACAGTAACGTGTCCACATGGGCCTGAGACCCAGTGAGGTGCGATGAGACTTTTGCTTGGACTGTTGGCAGAGGGACACAATCCCTTTTCTTCTGAGTCTGAACCTGGCAGGATGTTGGCCTGAGGTTGCTGACAGCCATTCTATCTCAGTGTGGAGCTAAGAATAAATCACCACAGAGGAAAGCAGAGGTACAAAACGAAGTAGGTTGTGTCATAATGACATTGTTTGACCCCTGAATCCAGCCTGGCCTGGACTCTTCAATTCCCTGAGCTAATACATTCCCACTTTTTGCTGAGGTCAATTTGAGTCTATTTACCTATCATACGAAAAAAGAGTCCTGACACAATGGCTTTTCAAAAAAGTCACTCTCCCATGAGCCTTTGGAGCCTCAGAGTTAATGACATTCTGACAAGACTTACCTTTTTCATTTGTTTACTTAATTGTCTCCCCAGTAAGGAGGCCTTTCCTGACCGCTGTATTTTAAATTGTGATTCCCTCCAACCCAGTAATCTTTGTCCCCCTACTCCGCTTTATTTTTCACTTATTACCATTATATATGATATGCCACTTATTTGTTTTGTTCATTATTTGTCTCCTATAAGTTATTATGGACAGGGATTTTTTTTTTTGGTCTGTTTTATTTATTGCTATTGCCAACATAGGGTCTCACACATGGTAGGAGCTCAGTGAATATTGGTTCAATGAATGCATGAACCTTTGGACAAGCAATGCAAGAGGGGATTCCAGATAGATACACAGAAACCTTCTCAGAGCCTTTGTATTCAGACAGACGACTTAGGTTCAAATCTGGGCTCCCTCAATGACTTCTTGCCTACTGCTGTGCACATTACTTAATCTGATTGAGATTCAGTTTCTCACCTAAAAACAGAATATAATAATTTCTACTCTCAGGATCATTGTGAGATTAGGTGAGATCATATCATCCAGCTTTGCCTGCCACACTGTAGGCTCTTGTTATATGCACCCAGGGTGAACAACAAAATGAAAAAGAGAACTCATTACATAGTATGTCAGGAGATCTTGCTCATCTTTTGTGAATCCATGATGGCTGATGAACCACCAATGATATATCCTTAGCTCTGTATGAGAGCCAGTGTTTTTGGCCCATTGTTAGCATGCTCATCTGGTTTTACAATGGCTGATCCAAAAAAGAGGATGACTTTTTGGATGGCCTGGGAATTCTGGTGGGACATAGATGATAAATTGCTAGCTCCTGGCAAAAGATGACATGATAATATGGACTGAATGTTGTATGCCCCCAAAATTCATATGTTGAAGTCCCAAACCCAGTTTGATGGTATTTGGAAATTGGGGCTTTGGGAGCTAATTAGGGTCAGAGGAGGTCAAGAGGGTGAGGTGATCATGATGGGATTAGTGCCCCTATAAGAGACACCAGAGAGCTTTTGTATGTGAGCTCGAGCATGCTCTCTCTCTCTCTTTCTCCCCCACCCCCCGCCTCCCATGTAAGGGCAAAGCAGGACAAAGGAAAAGAGCTCTCACCAGAACCTGACCATACTGGTACCCTGATCTTGGACTTCCAGTTTCCAGAATTATGTGAAAATTAATTTGTACTGTTAAGCCCCCTGTATATGATTTTGTTATGGCAGCCTGAGCTGACCAAGACACTTAGATACTCTCCCTTTCTCATCAAACACATAAAAAATGAGAATCTGTATTATGATACATTACTAAAATGAGATTAAAAAATATTGGGACCAAGGGAAATGCACTTTAGGGCGTGTAGGTGAATGGGAAGCGCATGTAGTTCATACGGTAATCCAGAGTTCTAGAATTGAGCTTCCAATTGGCCAGGGGGGAGACAGAGAGATTGAGAGATTTATTATAAGGGTCAAGAAAGGACAGACTCTCATTGGCTTAATGTCTAGAAGTTGAGAAACTCCTAGAGTTCAAGGGTAGCATCAGTTATTTAGCATTATATAAGGTGTGACTCCTTGACTCCTTCATTATGTGATTGGTGCCTTAACGAACATGCCCACATGAATAGGATCAAATGAATACCTTGAGCCTTCAAAGAAACCATTGAGCTGCCAGCCTTTGCTCATCACATTTAATGAAATGTCCCTGGGTTTCCCTTTCAAGCTGCTGGCAACTTCTTTAAAGTAGACTCAATATCTTTGTCCTATGAGAGTGGCTGAGATTAAAAAAAAAAAAAAAACAACTCTCCCTATGGAGCCCTTTAAGTTCTGTGCTGAGTCCGCCATGAACTTTATCCCTGATCACCACTGCAACTCACTCTCACTGAATGGATGTGCCAGGAGGGCTCAGACAGGTCACCTCACTTGCCCCCAGGCTCCCAGATAATAAGTGAAATAACTGGGACCAAAGAGCCTCTGCTGTTTGCATTCTGTCGGTGTTCCTCACACTTTAATCATTTATGTGCCTGCTTTACGATATTTGTCTTATCCTCATAAACTGGATTGTTGTTTAACATTTTTCAGCAAATTAACTCACTGTATTTTTACTTAAATAAGTTTAGCTTTTCCTTAAACAATATCCATGAAATTATGGGTTTTCTGTTCTTATCATATATATAGTTATATACACTAAAATAATTATGAAACTATTAATTTTTAAATTAAAATATGTATACTACCTAATATATCTGACTTCCAGTTAATGGTGTGCATATTCAGCACTCTTTCTATAAGTTAAATAAGGTGGATTTTTTTATTGGACAATTTGTTGTTACTGCTTTGGGTTTTAAAGTAACAAAACCACTCTTCAAGCAAGGATCATCAACTGTCTCTGAAAGAAAAAAAAAGTAGAGACCCAAAAGTATTTCAAATGGCCACAATGTTATTTCAGAGATGGCTAGTCTTGCAATTTAGATAAATATATTTTTGACCTTCTGCTTCAAATAGACATTTCTTAATAGTTACACTTTAAGTAATGCTATGAGTAGAAATTAAATAAAAATCTTTAGACTTTATTAATAACTACGAACAGACTAGCACCAAATCATGTTTAAATAAAGCCTCAATAGAGCAGCATAAGAAAACAGAAGTAATAAGGTTAATTAAGTCTTTATGCCCTATTACATATCTAGGGAACCCAATCTTGTTAAACAGCATTAAAAATAGAAGGGCACGTAGTGAGTTGAGTTTATACTCAGTACATCAGTGAAATCTTCTACATGGGCTTTTCCTGGTTGATTTTAAGAGTAAGTTTGAGCAGTAATCCCTGAGAGAAATCTCTGATCTAAACAAGTGAAAGAATGATGTCATGAGTTCTAAAGCAAGGAAGATGTCGTTTATTCATGCCACCAGCATCCATCGGATGGATGCCCAGTGATGCTGAATGTTGTTCTGGGTTCTGGGAAAATCTAATATAAGGTGGCCTCCACCCTCAGAGAACTTGTGGTCTAGTTGGGGAGACAAAATTCAAACAAAGAATGACAGTGCTGTTGTACAAGCACAGGCACTCTGGGAGCCCAGAGAAAAGAAAGAAAATTCAGCCTGAGGAAGTCAAAGAAGGCTTCTCAGAGAAGAGAAGATGGCACAAGGATAAGTTTGAGTTGGTGATGAGGTAATTCTAGGCCAAAGAACTAAATCACATAGGGGGAAGTACCTTAATGAAGAGCAATGTGATGGAATCAGAAATCAGATTGCTCATGATAAACAAGTAATTCAGGCGGGCACAGGGGCTCATGCCTGTAATTCCAATGTTTTGGGAGGCTGAGGTGGGAGGATTGCTTGAGGCCAAGAGTTCAAGATCAGCCTGGGAAATATAGTGAGACCCCCAACTCTACAAAAAACTTAAAAATTAGCTTTGCGTGGTTCTAGCTTCTTGCGTGGCTGGGGTGGGAGGATCACTTGAGCCCAGGAGTTTGAGGCTGCAGTGAGCTACGACCACAACACTGCACTCCAGCCTGGGTGACAGAGTGAGACCCTGTCTCGAAAAAATAAAATAAAATAAAATAAATAAGTAATTCAGTAGGGCTTTCGTGAAGGTTGTTGGGGAGAAGACATTCAAGACAGTGATGGACCAAGTGATGACAAGCTTAAGTAAAGAGTTTATCCTGAGAGCTAGAGGAGCCATTTGATGGTTTTGAGCAGAGGAGATTCGGGTTTCTTGACAGCAGCTGCCAGGAATACCCTGCGAAGGGCTGCTCATCTCCATTCTTGGGACTTTCCCTGAATGCACTTGGCACCAGAGCAGCAGCTGCTATCGCTGACTGCTGGAAAACAGGGTCTCGCTGGCATGGAATTAGGGCGACTGTAATTACAGATAATGGGCCTCAATTTGCCTGTCAGGAATTTGCACAGTTGGCTCTATCACTGGAATTTGAATATTTTACATCCCGTTTGTGCACCAAAGTCAGACAGCAGAAGAAGCAGAAGTCACCAGGGTTTCCCATCAACTCAGTAAGTTGGCCTTGGAAATGGCCATGGTCCTCTGTGAAGCAGTGGCCTTTCCCCATGGAGGGAGCTCTCCCTGAGGAAGCACACCCCACAGCAAAGGTTTAGACTAGGGCCACTCTCAGGCACAGGCCTGGGAAGCTAAGGGAGCAGGACTTGCTGTTATGGTGACGCCAAGTCATTTTCCTGAGTCCACGGCAAAGTGGAAGGACTGTGCCCATCCACATCCTGGTCTTTAACTCAGGCTGACACATCACTCGCACTTCACTTCCTGCAGCCAATTTTTAAAAAAGAAAGAAAAGAAAGGTGACTTGAACGTGACTATTTCAGCTCTACTTAGGGCAACTGTCTTGGAAGCACTTGCTTCACCACTGCTTTTGTTCTTTATGCCCCATTCTGGTCCAGAGTCAACCAATTTTTCTTTATCTTTCTGGTTTTGCTTTCTGTACTTGTCCCAGCACTGACTTCTATATTTATCTACATATGTTTATATAGTACTTGACCATATGCTAAGCAATGTTCTAAATGCTTTATATACACTAACTCAAATTTATTCCTCATAACAAATGTGTGTAATAAGTATAAATAAGGAAGCTATTGTACCCATTTTACAGATGAGAAAATGAGGCATACAGTAGTGCATTGAGCTCAGATTTGAACCAGGTAATACTGCTCCCAAGCTGATGCCATGTTACACCTGAACTTGATAAATTTCAACTTTTCTCTCCTTAACATGTGAGATAATTCTTTACTAAGCTCTTTATTTGTGCTAGAAACTTTACATGTACAGTCACCTCGAATCCTCACTAAAACTCAAAGAGATACAGATAAGAGAACCAAGTCATAGTGATTTATGCAACTTGCACAAATTAGTAAGTGGGGGAACTGCCAGCCACTAAGCTGGAGCTCTTTTATACTGACTGTTTTGGGTATTCTCTTAGCCTGAGTCAGTTCCTGGGACCCAACCACCATGTCACTAGCCATACACCAGGCCCCAGTTCAAGAGAGCATAGAACAATCTGCCACAGTTTCAGAGGAATGAAATTTAAACTCACATTCAACTCTGTGAGGCTACATTCTCACTACTTAAAGGGCCTCTTAATATAACTAGCTATAGCAATAATATATGCCATTTATTAGATGCTTTCTAACATACCAGGCACTTTATATACAATATTCCTAACCATCATGACAACCCTACAAAGTATATATTATTATTGCTATTTTACAGATGAGGAAACAGAGGTTCAAAGAGTTTAAATAACTTGTCCATGATCACACAATTATCTAGATATGCTGACTCCAAAATCTATATTCTTTCTACTATATCTAGCTTCCTCTCATGTGAACTACACGTAGGACAAGCCTTTCCAAGGGCGTGGAGAAAATACAGAGAGTAGAAGAGAACAGATGTCAGCTTGAGTTGGTGAGATATTTCTTTGTTTTTTTCTTCCTTTCTCCCTACCTCCTATCCTCCCTTCTTTCCTTCCTTCCTTTTTTCAATTAATAAAAATGACACAGTTAATAACAAAGCTAGCAGAAGCCGTAGACTTAGCCTCTTGTCATCATTAAAATCCAAGTTCCACCCATATACAATTATAACTGCTGACAATAAAGTCCCAACCCAGTGTGAATCAGCACAGAAAAAAAGGAAAAGAGGGCAGGGCTGGGACTTGGTGCTCACTTAGCCCCAAAGTTATGAGTCAGAGAAGCCTCAGAATAACCTCCCTGCAAGTTAATCTCAGGCCATGGCTTGCCAAGATGCAGCTGGTTTCACAAACTCCAGTGGACTGGAGTGGACTGCCCTGGGGAGAAAGGGCAGTGCTAATGTGCCTGAGAGAGACAGACTGGATAGGTTACTGGAATTATGGTCATTAACCAAAGCTCACTGGTGCTATTGTGGCAGAAACAGTCCTACAGTGATGTAGGTGGAAGTGCACCTGTTTAATTCTGCTCTTCACTGTACTCTGAAACTCAGAAAATGTGTCTATGATGCATTCAAAATGAAGGGACACATTTATTCACGTTATTAAATAATATCTGCAACTTGAACTAGCCAAAAATGAAATGCCAATACAATTATTGTATTTAGTATATACTAAAAACAATGATGCGGGTTATAGAGACCTAAACGAAATTAAAAACGTTTGTCCAAAGTTTGTCTTTGGTCCAGGTTCTCCCCAGCATCTCTAGGTCAACCTCTTTCTCTGAATCTGAACTTTATGAGTCAATTTAGGGGTTAGGGAATGTCAGGACCATCTTGTGCTCCATCCCCAGACAGACCTAGGCTCCTGTAGGTCTCAATAATCTGCACTCATTTCTTTCAAAAGGCAGAAACTGGAAATGTTCTCCTCACCTAGATCCTCCTAGAGAAAGAAGAGGGAGTTGTGCATCCCTCCTATGTGAAAAGAAAGCCAGATTTTAGAATCATAAAGGTCTGGATATGAATCCCAACTCTAATGCTTCCTGGCTGCGTTGGCTTTGGACAGTTCATTCTTCCATACAATGGGGAAAATAAGACTCACACTGAAAAGTTGTCGAGAAGATTAAATGAGAAAATATATGCTAAAGTGCCCCAGGACAGTGTCTGGCTCATGGTTAATTATATCCTGGTCACCCAATCTCCTGGGCTGACCTGTACTTTTTTCTGTATTAGAAAGTCCTTTTGAGAGCCTTAGAGCCCTCTTTTCTTTCTATCATAGGACTCGTTAATCCAAAATGCATTGAAGGGCATTCTGAGACACCATGTGTTCCAAAAACAGAAATGGGCAATTTAATTATTCTTTTATTTGATAAAAAATTATTAAGCACTTATTCTTTGTTAGGGACTGAACTAGGAGCTGGAGATATATAAATGAGGTACGGGTCCCAGTTTAGAGGGGGAAACAAATAAGACTATTGTTGTGAGATATATACAGGCAAAAATAGGGTGCTGAGGACATCCCAGGAAGAGGACCTAAATAGGATTCTCAGGAGCTGCTTGAGGGGTGTGTGTGTGTGTGTGTTAGGGAGTAAGGCATGGTGGGAAGTGGGGCAGGTGAGAGGCTGCAAGGGCAAGCAGGAGTAGAGCAGGTGAAGAAGGAAGGTGAGGATGGCTCTGCCAGCAGAGGGAACTGCGTATGCATAGGCACAGGTTGGGAAATGGCCATTGGTTCAGACCAGCGAGCCATAGAGATTGCATGGGGGGCGGGGAGCGGGGCTGAGGCAGAGGCTGGGACAGAGGTCAGCTCACACAGGTTCTGGGGAGCTTAGCTATGTAATTTGGGTTTAAACATGAAATGTATGGAGAGTCTTTGAAGCATGCTAAGCAGGAGGGTAACATGATCAGATTTGCTTTTTTAAATGCCATGAAAATTTATGTCCATGGATTTGACTTGTTTGTATGAACTCATGCTATAACCCAATTCCCTTCCCCTCTGTGGAAAGAAAAGTTACATCTTCAAAAATTAAAATTGTCAAAGAACTTCATGCTAGATGGGATTTGGGTTTTGTTTGTTGTGGGGTGTGGGGGAGGTTGGACCTGAATAGGAATGTCGACACTGAGACTTAATCATTTAGCTCTTTTTTTCACCTTCAAGGCCAAATCCATGACATGAATAGGAATTTTAAGATTTTTCCCAAATCTGGAGAAAGTAATCTTCATTTTGAGAAATGGGTTCTGAGAGGATCTGCAGGTGTAAGAGAGGCTGTAACCCAGCCCTGAAATTTATTAGTAGAAACAGTTAACAACTATAAAGTCTCACTATTAAGGCACACCTTGCCTTCTATTTCTAGCCTTAACCAAAGCTGTCAGCTTCTCACTTTCAAAAGAACTTAGTTCCCTCAATTAGAAAAATATTATGATTGTAAGAAGTCCATAGAGGTGTCCCGAAAACCCAATGACCTTATTTTTGGTAGCTCCATAACATTTGTGAACATTTGTTTTTAATCACTGCCACTTCTTTTGATCAAATTTACTGTCAAGGTTTTTGAATTTCAAGGGCAGTTTGTCCTACCAATCAGGACCCATTTATTAGGGGATCCATCTCTGTAACTTAAACATAAGATGCCCACATAGAGTAAAACTCCAACCAGCCCCAGCAACAGGCAAGATCTGGAAAGCAGAATTAGAAAGTATATTAAAAGAAAAAGCCCAAATGTTTTGTGTTGCAGTCCTGTACTGCCTTCATTCACTGGAAGGCTTTTCTAATATGACATTTGTCTTGGCAGATGAAGTGTCACATACTAGGCAGGTGATAAGTGGCATAACTCCATGGAAGCATTTGGGAAAGTAAGTCAGAGACAAATGACAAGCTGGAATGTGTAACTGTCAGCACAGACAGGCCAAGGTCCCAGCATAAAAGTTATTTTGAAGGCTCCTCTCTGACTTGGCAACTCTGCTGAAGTTAGACAGGTTAGGGCTCACTTTTAAAATCAGTCTCATTGTGAGTGAGCATGAGTGTGTGTGTGTGTGTGTGTGTGTGTGTTATGTGGCTGCTGTTTTTCTGTTGCTGAATACTTAAAGAAGTAAATCAGAATATAATGTTGTACTTAAAACCAAAAGGGAGAGATGGAGATCTTCAGGAGAAAAACTAAGAGAAGTAAAGCAGATTTCCAAATAAACCTGATATCCACTTCAAGAGACCAGCTAAAGTTACCCCAGCTAAAGAGTGTCTTGTGTCACAAGCTTTGTCCCTAAGGTATGCTGAGGCCACGTCCTCCCCACGTAGAGCTCCAGTCACGGCTCAGCTGGGAATTATCCACCCACCGGGGTCTGTAGGTCAAGATTTAAATGCATTAACAGAGGTCCTCTTCAAGCTAATGTGACAGAGATCCATCAAATCCAAATTGAAGCCAAAAAGGGGAAAGAAAACAAAATGAAATAGTTCTTTCATAAACTTCAGTGAGGTTTCACAAATTGAGACACAGATGTGAAATTTTAAAAACATTCTCCTAATGCCTGATTTCTGGCTGCATTTAGGTGATTTTGGCATTTGCAAAGCACTTGCTTTGTGTGAAAGAAAATGAACATGAGGAGAGAGGAGAGAGGGAAAAGGTGAGGGACCAGCTTCTAGCCTGTATTTGTTTCCAAAGGTCTTGGTTTAAGCTATATTTAACTGTGAAAGTAGCTCCCAAATGAAAGTGGAACCCAGCACTATCTTTCTATAAGTTGTTGACTAATTTGACTCCTTCCAGTAAATCAATAGTGGTCTTCATGGAGGTGGTGTTTTTGAGCCAGCCTTCAGGGTTTGTGTTACTAGCCAGGCAGAGATGCAGTGGGAGGATATTCTAGGTAGAGGAAACCATATGAGCAGAGGCAGGAAAGAAGGAAGCCAGAGAACATGTTCTGGGCACATAAAACTGTAGAGTTAGAAGAACATGGCATCGGTCTGGAGGCTCATGGCAGGGCACAGGAAGGTGTCAGAGGGAGGTGTCAGAGGTGACGTGCAAGTTGCCAGTCCAAGAGTTGACCTTTACTGAAGGATGAAACACAGGAAAAGGAATGGATTTGGGAGGTAAGGTAATTAACATGGGCATCTGTTGATTTTGCCTTCCTGGCATCCTTCCCACCTGCTTCTGGCCACAGTACTTCATTTTCTTCTAAGCATACAGCCCTCCCCACATTCTCAGTTCATGAGCTTCAGGGGTAACTAATACCCTCTTTGGCTCAATGGGTAGACACATGACCTAGGCCTAACTAATCAGAACATTCCATCTCCCAGATCATCAGGGATGGCTCTACAATTTTCATGTAGAATTGCTTATGAATTCTGGTATAATGGTGGGAGGGTGGAACTTTTAAGCTATGTTTGCAAGAGATTTATGTAAAGTTAGGAAATCATCAAAGGATGGGGGATGATAAATATTATAGGGGAACTAGGATTTCTTCAATGACCCCCCTACTGCATTATGGTACCACCAGTAGTGATTCAGGGATGGACACATGATCAAAGCTGAGCCAATGAAAGACAGCCCTGAGACTTTGGATAAAAATATTAGAATATAGAAACTCTCATTTCAATGTGGGTACAAAGCTGATAAAATAGGGGCATGAAGCTTCCAATGACCATCTTGTCAGGATGAGGGAAGAGCTTTCTGAGAAAGAAACCAAGACAGAGGAGAGCTGAACCAAGAGAGGGCATTGGGAAAAGACAAAGAAGGTCGTGAAGAGAGACAGATTCCTAATGGAATCATTGGATCATTGGGAACCAGATTTTCTTGAAATCTATCTATGCACTTAAATTTTCCTTTTTCTTTTTTTCTTAAGCCAGTGAAACAAAAGAGTCTTAATGAATACAAAGATGAGCTGGGCACAGTAGCTTACATCTGTAACCCCCACACTTTGGAACACCAAGGCAGGAGGATTGCTTGAGGCCAGGAATTCAAGACCAGCCTGGGCAACATACTGAGACCCCATCTCTATATAAAATATAAAATTAGCCATGTGCAGTGGTGCATACCTGTAGTCCTAGCTATTCAGGAGGTGGAGGCGGGAGGATCACTTGAGTCCAGGAGTTGGAGGTTGAAGTGAGCTATTATGGTACTGCACTCTGGCCAACAGAGAAAGATCCTATCTCATAAAAACTCCCAAAAAACAAAAAACAAAGATGCTGTTTTTGGACATATATGTTAAGTACTGGAAGTCATCCAGATAGTCAAAAAAGTAGAACTAGTACTCTGAACACTATATCAAGTGCTCTGAGCACTGAGAGAAATATTTGAGAGCCATTCACGTGGTTAAAACAATAATAAGAGCCAATATATATTGGCTATATATAAAACAATAATAATATATAAAACAATAATAAGAGCCAATATATTTTTTGCTTGTTGCTGGATATTATGCTGAAGAGCTTTACGTATATTCTCTCCTTCCACCTCACAGCAACCATATGAGTTAAATACTAATTATTAGTTGTATATTTTATAGGTAAGGACATTAAGGACACACAAGAGAGGTTGAGTAATTTGCTGTGGTAGCCGGACTCCAAGAGGGTCCCAGTAAAACCTGCTTTCTGGAAATCATGTCCTAATTTCATTCTCTCATTCTGAGTGTGGGCTGGGCTTAGTGACTTCCTTCTAATGATAGAATAAGACAGAAGTGATGATGTGTGACTTGGAGACAAGATCATAAATACAGTGTGGCTTCGACTCTTATTTCTCCCACCCCCTGATCACTCGCTCTGGAGAGAGTTATGTTGTAATCAGCTCTATAAAATGTCTTATGAGGTAAGAAACTGAAGTCTCTGGTCAACAGTCAAAGGAGTAAGCTTGGAAGTAGATCTTCCAACCCCAGTCAAGTCTTCAGAGACTATGACTTTTAATGACGATTTCCCTGCCACCTCATGAGGGACCCAAAGCAAGAACCACACCACTAAGCCATTCCTGAATTCTGATTCTCAGAAATTATGTCAGATAACAAATGTTTGTTGTTTTAAGCTGATAAATTTGCTGGCGATTTGTTACACAGCAGTAGATAACTAATACAGATTTTGGTACCAAGAGTGGGGTGCTGATGCAATAAAAATATAAGACGTTGGAATTGCTTTGGAACCAGGAAGTCAGTGGAAGCTGGAAGAGCTGTAAGGATTTTGAAGAGAGTGCTAGTGAAAGCTGAAAATGTCTTGAACACACTAGTTGTAGAATTACAGCCTTCAAGAAGGTTGCCAATGAGGACTTCAAGGACAGCAAGGAAAATCTTACTGGAAACTAGATAAAAGGGGATTTTTTTTATACAGTAGCAGAAGGTTTAGTAATAATGCCACCTGTAGTAGTGTGGGTGGTAGAAAAGGTACCTAATGAACTGGGAGATCAAGTTAAGGAGATTTCCAGTCTTTCCCCATCACCTTGTCTTGGCTCTGCTCTCCTCGGTCTTGCTTTCTGAGAAAGCTCTTCCCTCATACTGACATCAGACACTAGTGACCATTAGAAGCTTTAGGCCCTCATTCTATCACATCTGTACTCCCAATGAAATGAGGGGTTCTGTATCCCAATACTTTCATCAACATTCTCAGGGCTGTCTTTCATTGGCTCAGCTTGGATCATGTGTCCATCCCTGAAGATGCCCCCTAGTTTCTTCTTGCTTCTTATAGTAAAATGCAAGAAAGAGGGATAAACTAATGGAAGGATTGTTAAACAAAAAGGAGTTAGATTTGAAGTGTCCTAAACTCTCTATATGGTATGGCAAATGATATTAAAATTTAATGATATTAAAATTAAAACATCAAATCTGGGGTGCTGCTAGGGAAACCTGGTCCAAAGATTAAGTCAAGGGTGTGTCTATAAAATCCATTTTTAAAATTTCAGAAAGCTTAAAGGTGGCACCTTACAGTATTGTTCAGTTAAGCAAAAAGCCTCTTAAGATTTTAAGGATATGATGAACAGATCCTCTTGATCAAACAATAGGGATTCTAAGAAGCTTAAGGGTGTTGTCTCTCAGCAGAAGTCCAAAGTAGAGAAGTGTTTATATCAAAGAGACTTGCAAGTATGGCCGTAGTCTAATGGCATGAATCTCCAATAATATTCTCAGGAGAACCACTAAATATCTAAAATAATTATATCAGCAGAAATACGACCAGCTTGGAATGAAAGAGGCTGGGATAGTATAAATGAAAAGATGCCTTTGAATTACCAAATTCTACAAGAAAGAAGCAAGCTGAGAAAACTACTCTGTTGCAAACACGTGCTACCTTTCATAAAACAGGAAAGATAACTCAGAGGGTGGAACTAAGAGCTGTGAGAATCACTCCTAGAAAGAAATAGGACTGAGTCCTAATCAAGGAACTCACCATATTTCTCAGGATGGATTTCAGAATTATTATGGACCAATGATGCCTTTATGTCTCTCATTTCCTCCCTTTTTGAACAGGAATGTCTATAGTGATTATCTTATGCCTGTTTCACCATTTTACACCGAGTGTGTGTATATGAAGTAGGCAGATAGCTTTTTTATTTCTCAGACTTCACAGGTTTAACAATTAAGAAGAACTATACTCAAAAATTTATGCTTAGGAACTATAGCTGAGGAGCCTCATTCACAGCTGGACCTCATTTAGGTTATGAGATTCTGGACTTTGGGCTGATATTATAATGAGCTGAGATTTTTGAGAGTCTTGGGAAGTGGTAAGTATACTTTGTATGTGGGAGAAACATGAATTAATGGGGGCCAGAGAACGGACTGTGACAGCCTCCAAGATGGGCCCCAATCCTCCCCACCTCCTAGAATTCAGTCCTTTGTGTAATCCCCTCTTCTGAAGTGTGGACTGGACTTGGTGACTTGCTTCTGATGAAAAGAATAAGGCAGAAGTGTTGGCACATGACCAAAGACTATGCCATAAATATAGTACTGCTTCTACTTTCTCATCCTCTATCCCTCTCTCCACTTAGTCTGTGAGCAGTCCGAAGGGGAGGCCCAAATAGCAAGGCATTAAAACTTCCTGCCAACAGCCAGGCCAGTGAGCTTGGAAGTGAATCTTCCAGTCCCAATCCAGAGACTGCAGCTTTAGCTGATAGCTTCACTGCAACTTCCCAAGAGACTCTGAGCCAGAACCATCCCTCTAAGTGG
>VBSM01002223.1:8212381-8239140 GCA_008086735.1 Cheirogaleus medius | reverse complement strand
GGATTGAGCAATATTTTGGTGTTCATTCTTTGCTGTTACACTCCCTAATGAAGTTATTTTGAGAGTTTGTTGCTTCCGGCATATGTAATGTAAACGCGGTGTGCTTTTATTTGTTACTACCCCCGAATCCCCTCCACCGTTTTGTTTTTAGAAGAAACAGAGCTTATCCAGTTTTTCTAAGCCATTGGATTGCCCAGATCAAGACAAATGCTATACTTCTCGAAAGGTCATATTTCGCAAGTTCGTAAAGGAGTTATGATCAGTTGAGATTAGGGTTTCTGTTCTTGTATTTCTTCGTGGACTCTTGGAGATTTGAGGACTGCGTTAAGTGCAAGCCTTGTCAAGTTGTTGAATTCGGGTAGTTGGGCTTATAGTATGGGAATAATTCTGTTTGGATTCCCCAGATGGAACTAGCTTAAATGCTTGTCATTTGTAGTGGAACAAAATAACTAGAGTGTCATTTAAGTTCATTTGTTGTATCCCTTTGCCATCTGTTAAAAAGAAAAATTTGAGAAATACTGTGTGTTATCACTTTACTTTGATTGGTTTTTCATGCTAAGTGAGTAATGTGGAGAAGTGTTCCTGGGTTTTTCTGGTTTGGTTGGCCTCGTTTTGCTTAAACCAACTTTCTTCACCTGAGGAAGCTAAAGACAAATTTTCTGCAAAGTTTCTACAAAGTCACTTTTAGGATTCACAATACTTGCTCTGTGGCTTCCCTTCCTGATTGTGCGTGGGATTGTGGGGAGGGAGGTTGACAGAGGTTGGAAGGAGTTGTCAGGGAGCAACATAATGTAAACAAATGGTACTTAGCACAATAATGTGACAAGTACACCAGTTGCTTTCCTTCTCTGGGCTGTGATAGCATGTTATCCTGCACATACTTTTTGTTTTAGGATTTCTCACACTTCATTTATTTGACTGACTAAATGGTTAACTGTACACATAGTATAAGCATATGTATAAATGAACTCCTCCTTTCATCTTTTAACTCCTTGAGAGGTGTGATAGGCCTTACTTGACTTAGCTTTGTACCCTCTTTGCCAGGAAAGAGTCTGAACAGTGCAGGCATTCAGTGTGAGTTTGAATTGGGTGGAATGCTTTTTACTAGCTAGTGGTAGTGCACATAGGAGGGAGCCACTAAGTCTGGGGACTTGCCCAAAATGACAATTCACTTGCAGATCTGCCATGAAATTTACTTTAAAAGGATGTCTAACCCATATTTTAATCTGTTAATTACTTCTTGAAAAGAAATGGGGTTTAAATAGTGCTGTATGGATTTCAAAACGAGATTCTAATTTAGAAATCCTCCCTCTTTTTAGTGAAATTATTAAGATTGCTGGACATAACCATTCATGACTCTGCCTATTCCAACATTGTGAAATTGGGAGGTAAGCATAATTTAGAAGAAAGTACACTTTTCAGAGCTAGGCAAATCTCCACATTTCCATTGACTAGTTGTGTAGCCCTGAGCCTTAATCTCTCACAGCTTCAGTTTACTAATAACCCCGGGCGACTCAGCCTAGCTTATAGCAACCTCAAACTCCTGGGCTTAAGTGATCCTCCTTGCCTCAGCCCCCAAGTAGCTAGGACTACAGGTGCGCACCACGCCCAGCTAATTTTTCTATTTTTAGTAGAGATGGGGTCTCACTCTTGGTCAGGCTGGTCTTGAACTCCTGATCTCAAACAGTCCTCCTGCCTTGGCCTCCCAGAGTGTTAGGATTACAGGCGTGAACCACCACGCCCAGTCTCTTTTGCTCATTTTAAAAATTTGAGTTTGTATATACTTTAGAATCAGGTACATGATTATGATTTGCAAATATTTTCTGCTACTCTGTCTCCTAGACTTATTTTTTATTCTCCTAATGATGTCTTTTGATGAGCTGAAGTTCTTAATTTTTATGATGTCCAGTTTATTGTTTTTTTTTCTTTCATGCATCAGCTTTTGGTGTAATATCTTAGAAACCTTTGCCTAATTTAATAGCGCAAAGACTTTTCCTTGCATTTTCTCCTAGAATTTTTATAGTTTAAAATTTCATATTTAGGTGTATAATGTACTTTGAGTTAATTTTCCTAAATGGCTTAAGTTTGGATTGAGTTTATTTTTTTTGCATTTGGATTTACAGTTGTTTCAGCAACATTTGTTGGAAAGATTATTCTTTCTCCATTGGTTACCTTTGCACCTTTGTTGAAAGTTGATGGATCACATGTGTGGAGCCATTTCTGGATTCCCTCTTTTGCTTTATTGACCTGGTCTTTTCATTTTTCCATTACCACACTGTTGGTTACTGTAACCTAATAGTAAGTTTTGGAATTAGGTAGTGAGAGTTCTTGTTTTGTGTTATTTTTCAGAATTGTCTTTGGGTAGTCTAGTTGCTTTGCCTTTCCATGCACAGTTTAGAATCATCTTCTTGATATCTACAAATCCTGCTAGGATTTTTGATTGGCACTGTGTCGAATCTGTGAATCAGAGGACAATTGACATCTTAATATTGAGCCATGAACATGGTATGTCTATTTATTTAGACTGGCTTTGACTTTTCATTATTGTTTCATAGTTTTTAGCAATTAGATCTTGCATGTATAATACTTTGTAAGCTTGATATGTATTTCATGTCTTTTGGTGCTATTGTGAATGATACTTTTAAAATTTCAATTTCCAGTTCATCGCTAGTATATAGAATTATGATTGAATATTGCATGCTGACTTTATATCCTACAACCTTGCTGAACTCGCTCTTAGTTCTAGAAGCCTTTTTGTAGATTCTTTGGGATTTTCTGCATAAGCAGTGATGTGATTGGCAAATAAGGGCAGTTTGATTTCTTCCTTTTCAGTCTATGTGTTTTGTTTTTTTTCTTGCTTTACTGAGCTGTCTGGGACCTCTAGTATAATGTTGAGAAGGAGTTTTGAGAGTGGACATCTTTTCCTTGTTCCTGATGTTAGGGAAAAACATGAAGTGTTTCACCAGTAATATGATGTTAGCCGTAGGTATTTTTGTTTGCTTGTTTTTGTAGATTTTTTAAATTAAGTTGAAGAAGTTCTCTTCTATTTTTAGCTTGCTGAGAGTTTTTATCATCTATAGATATTGAATGTTGTCAAAGGTTTTTCTGTATTTATTGAGATGATCATGTTTTTTCTTTTTTAGTCTGGTGATATGTTCACCTAGCTTTGCAGTCTTGTGATAATCCTCATTTGATCATGGTGTATTATCTTTTATATATTATTGGGTTTGATTTGCTACTGAGTCTTTTTTTTTTTTTTTTTTTTTTTCCTTTATTTTTTCTCTTTCTTTTTTTTTTCCTTATGGACCTACATGTGAACAAAGCTACTGAGTCTTTTTTATTTCTTCCTTATGTCTTTTAGTTGTGTTCATTAAAAAAAAATTCCTGGTCATATGTATAATTGTGATAGTTGTTGAGTCCTTGTCTGTTAAATGCCAAATGTCCCCCTGAGGGGTAAAGCACTGCTGACACAAGAACCATCGCTTGAAAGAGTATTGGACTTTGTTTTGGCGAGTGAAGTTGCATGCTTGTTATACCCCATTACTAAGGCATGTAGCCTCTGTAGTTCCCGTTAAAGAATTGGATGCCCAGCAAGGACTCTACTCTGGCTGTTCAGAACACAAGTGTCTTGCAGCCCTTTGTGAACCCTTGGGCTTATTTAGCTTACAGTTCTTGGTTCATTCTTTGCCTGTCCTCATATATTTTTACAATATGCATGCATGGCTTACTAAATATCAGACTTATGGGAGCCTCTGTGCTGATTTCTAGGGCTCCTTCTTCATACAACTCCCTCCTCCCTGGTAGTCTGCAATTTTCAGAATCCTCAGCCTTCCCAAACTCTTGGGTTTGTCTTCTAAAGACTGCCATGTTCTGCTTGGGATCCTCCTTGTTGCACCAAGATCCAGAAGGTGCCTTCAGGCAAAAAGCTGGTGAAATTTTAAGGCTTATCTCATCTTTTTCTTCTCTTAGGGATTGCAGTTCTGTGCTGCTCATTCAGTGTCTAAAAGATGTTGCCTCACATATTTTGTCCATTTTTCTAGTCGTTGGGTGGGGGGCACGTGGCAGGATGGGTTTAGATCCGGTTACTCCATCATGGTTTGCAACTAAAGTCTGTTGAGTGTACTTTGCTGGTGGTGCTGAAAGTCTCATTAGAGGATTCTCAAAATTTCTAAATAATAAATATTCATTAAATGTCTCCTGACTGTAGTTCAGCCCTTGTTTTGTGGGGAATATAAAAAAGGTGGGTATCTTTCAGTTGAAGAGGCACATGGTACGTACCTAAGCTTAGCCAAAGAAAGAAAAGCTGTGGTTATGAACAGAAAGAGAAGGATCACTATGATCTGGTATTTTTCACCCCCATTTTGAGGAGTATCTTCTGACAAAAACCAGAAAACCTGGTAGACTAATTCTAAAAGAGCTGTAATGCTTGTGATCTGGTATATTCAGATAGAAATGCTGTCTTTTGCATTTTGTTTCTTAGCATATATGTCTTGTGGCACAAGTTGTAGTGAGTCAGTGGGTAGAGTACTGGTTCTTTCAGATGCATTTGGCTCCTTATTCCCCATGTGGTTTGGGGTAAGTTATTTGTCTCCGAAATTCAATTTTCTGTTCTTTTCTGTCAAATGGTTATATGACATACCTTGTAGGGTTGTTTGTTAATTTATTTAAATATTTGGGTACCTTCCGTATGTCAGGCACTGTTCTAGGTAATGGGAATTCAGTGATAAATAACATGTAGTTGCTGCCCTCAATCTGCATTCTGGTGAGGGAAGCAGAAAATAAACAAGTGCACAGACAATTGCAGTGATATCTGGTGGTGATAATGCTAGGAAGGATATGAAGAGTATGAGCAGAGATTGGGGAGGCCAAACGAGGCCTTACTGAGGATGCGAGATTTGAGCAGAGTCCTGAAGAAAGTGAAGGGAGCAAGGCACATGAAGATTCAAGGGAAGTGTTTTCAAAGTGGAAGGAACATTAGGTGCAAAGGGCCTGAGGTGGGAGTATGAATAGGGATGCTAGTTCATACTCTCAGTGGTGACAAAGGAGAACTGTAGGAGATAAGGTTTGTGTATGTAGCCAGAGAGCAGATCAGATAGGCTCTTAGGTATGATGGGAAGCAGCTGAAGGATTTGAGCATGACAAGAGCTGATTTAGATTTTAAAAATTTCCCTGTGGGTCTAGGGAGCAGGAGTGGAAACAGGGAAACTAGTTAAGGTATTTACGGTGGTCCTGGACAAGACAGTGACTTGGATTAGGGTGGTAGCAGTGAAAGTGGTGATAAGTGGTTGGAATCAGTATGTACTTTGAAGATAGAACTGATAGGATTACTTACAGATTGCAAGTGTTCTGAAGGAAAGAGAAATCTAGGATGATTCCTAGGTGTTTTACCCAACAACCAGGTGAATGGGTGAAGATGTGAAATAAGTTTGCTGGGAGGAGGAAATTATGATTTCTCTTTTGACACAGTACGTTTGAGATCTGTGAGACTTTTAAGTGAAGATATCAGTAAGTATTTGGATATACAAATCTGGAGTACAAAGATGAAGTCTGGACTGGATGTATGAATTAGACAATTATAGATAGAGAAGGGAAAGTGGGAGGTTAAAATGAGAATTAGAGCTATATAGGCCCTGGCACATAGTAAGGGCTCTCATGGTACGGTAGGTAGTAATGATAGGCATAACACAACAACAACTAGGTATAACCAAAGGAGGGCTAGATATGAATGAAGGCAAATAGCAGTGGCCTAAAACAATACCTTGTATAGTATATCACAGTTAGGATTACAAACATGCTGAAAACTTTTCTTCTCTGAGCAGGATAAGAATATTAGTAGTGAAATCTATTGTACACTTCCAGTCTGTTAAGGACATCTGTGATAGTCAAGAGATGACATTTTTAATGTGATGCAAGGGTTTCATTTGTGTGTACTTCACATACACATATACACAAGACAGTCTGGAAGGAGGCTGTTGCAAAGTGTTTAGTTACTTTTGAGGAGTGAGATGATAGGTAGGGTGTCTTTTGACCTTCTGATGTTCAGCAGTGTATATGTTTATCTTATTTTTAATAAAGGAAATTAATGATATCTTTGGAGGGTCAGTTGGTGAGTTTCTGGGCTGGTGGGTTTCATTTGTTTGTAGTTGCTAACATTGCTTATTCCATAGGTTGAGTCCTTGCCTATGGTCTGTTGTCTTAAAAATTTGAGCCCTTAATCATCTTAATCATAGATGGGAATCAGGTAAGAGAGTATGGACGGTGGTGTTTTTATTTTTTATTGAAAGAGATGAAGGTCTTGCTATGTTACCCAGGCTAGACTCAAATTCCTGGGCTCAAGTGATCCTCTTGCCTCAGCCTCCCTAGTAGCTGGGACTACAGGCATGTACCACTGCACCCAGGTCTGGGTGGTTTTGATAGAAGTTTGTAACAGTTCCTGGGAAAAATGTTAGCACATGCTCTCCCATCAGATTACTTATGATGCCATTTTGTTCAAAGGGGACTTTATCTTGCATTGTGATGGGCAGATCACTTCAGAGAAATTGAACTGATTGTGAAATTTTTTTGTTTTGTTTTAAATCTGAAATATACCACCAACATTGACTTAGATTTTTAGAAGCATTCCTTTTCCCAGGTGATAGCTGTGCTTGGTGGTGGATATGATGGGCTTTTTGCAGATTGACATTTGCTATAATTCATGAATCATTTCTAAAAATACACACAGTATTATTTGGGTAGTATCTGTAAATTAATTTACCTTCCTAGTCTTGCTATTTGTGTTTCTGGAATGGGAGAAAGGAGGTCCATTGTGGCATTGCATGGAAGTAATTTCTGTTACCTTTAACAAGCTGGGAGGAAATGTTTTTTTGTCGCTTGGATGCTTTGTACACAGAGTGGCTGGACTCAGAATGCAAAGGTACTCTGGATGAGACCTTGCAGTTTGGGAGCTATTGAGGGAAAAAATGTGGCAACAAGAGTTGAGAAGTGGAGTTCTGAGTGTTCCTTTGGCCTTGAGGCCTGGCTGAGGTGTTTTCTCTCTCAAGGATGAAAGGCATATATGGGTCAGTGGGCAGGAATAGCCAAAGTTTTTGCCTGGCTCTCCTGCCATAATGGTTCTGTGTGTATGCCTAAAGCACAGGATACTGTGTATTCTAGAGCTCTTTTGAGGCCATTTCCTAGAAGGTGTTTTCTAACAAGTAAAGCCAATAAAGAAGCAGCTTTTATTGTGTGTCTACCTGTGCATTGTGTTCATTTATATTCTCTTAATTCCTTACAGTAACCCTGTAAGATAGACATTATCCTCCTTCCCTTTTTTGATGAAAAAAATTAGGATTCAGAGATTTTAGTTTGCTTCTCTTAGGTCAATGAAGTACAGCTTTCATCTAGGACATTGTGACTATAAACATACTCTAGTTTTATTGTGTATGCCATAAGTCACATTTTTTCACTCTGATATAATTATATCCAAAGTAGCCAGCTTAAAATTCCAGCTTGTTCCTGTAAATATAAAATCATTGTGGTCTGCTCCTAAAGTTTTCCTAGAATTCTTAAAAACATGCTAGGTTTCCATGTTTGTGCCTTGAAAGTAACAGCAACTTGCCAGTAGAATTGCACTTCGCATGCAGTTTTGTGGATGGAAATTAATAATTAACATTTACACACTTGTTCACGTCTTCAAAGTGTTTTACAGACATTTAATTAGTTCATGTTTAACCTATATGGGAAGTTGAAAAACCAGTTTTTTAGGTTCATTTTAGCTGTATAGAAGTGTTTGGGGGAGAAGTAAGTCCTCAGTGAGAAAAATGCAGGTCTGAATGAACCATGCAGTTCTAAGGACCTCAGTCCTCTAGCTTTCATCCCAAATTAGATCACATCAAGCATATTTTTGGGGTGTGTATCTTCTGCTTAATGCAAGGAAGTGGGATTGTATAGACTGAAAAAAAGATACAGGGTAGGATGGTTGGGGAAGGACCTGGGTAGATTCAACCAACTGTAATGCAACTTTCTCTTCTGTAGACCCTTAAATGTGAGTTGTCCTTAATTCATTCCTGTGAGCATCTTGAGGGATAGGACATCATTGGAACAGAGACTCTGGCAAATGAATTAAAGTGTTATACATGCTGCTTTCTGGGGAAAAAAATCTCTTCTTTTTCACTTTTGGCTTAGGAAATAATAACTCTGTAGCTGGATACTTACCTAGTTTCTTCACTACCACTTGTCATCTAATTCCATCTCCTCTCCTCCCAACCCCCAATACAGTGGCTTTAACTTGGCAAGGTTTGTAGTTGGAAAGTGATACTAATCCCACTTCAGCTGTGTTTCTGTCACATAACTGGTTGTGTGACCTTGAACAGGTTACAACTCTTCTGCCCTTAAGTTCTTTTGTTCTGCTAAATGACTCACCCTTCATTGAGTCCTAGAAGGGTGGCCAGAGGAAGATATAAAACTTTCGCACGTGAGATGGGACAGAGGATATTTTCACATCATTGAGGATTCTTCAAAGTTGCAGTGACTTCCTTTCTGCTTTGCTTAGAATAGTTAATTTTCTTACTGTTGTTGCCAACCACATTACTACACTTTAAACACTTTCCCCCCCACCAATACAGTGCAATAAATAGAACCATTTGATAAATATTGTGTCTAGGTGATTTCCTAAGACAGGACATGCAAGTTCTTTTTCATCATTGTGTATAGTCCATTCAGAGGGACCTGTTCATGAATCTTTGTCTAGATGACCTTGCCAGAGAAACCTTAGTAAGTGATGACAGAAAGGAAAAAATTTCTGAGAGGTTGGCATGTATATTTAATTAGATGTGTAACACAAATGGGAATCTGTTCTTTTAATGTGGCTAGATAAGAATGGCCCTGAACTTTTCCCTCCATCAGATAGTGTTGTTTTTCAAGTCTGTCTTTTTTTTTCTTTCCCTTTCCTTCTCTTCCTTTTTTATTTTTATGTTTTTTTAGAGACAGGATCTTGCTCTGTCACCCAGGCTAGAGTGTGGTGGCGTGATCATAGCTCACTGCAGCCTCTAACTCTTGGGCTCAAATGGTCCTCCCGCCTCAGCCTCCCGAGTAGGTAAAACTACAGGCACATGTCAACTATGCCAGGCTCATTTGTTAATTTTTTTGTAGAGACAGGGTCTGGCTATGGTTGCCCAGGTTGGTCTTGAACTCCTGGCCTCTGGTGATCCTTCCACCTTAGACTGACAAAGCATTGGGATTACAGGTGTGAACCATCATGTCCAGCCCCTTCTCTTCTTGAAATCTGAAAATTTTAAAGTGAGATGATTTGGCTGTGGCTGTTGGACCTCTTTTTAACATTAAATATCCCTAAGTTTAAGCTTTTCATGCTTTCTGTTGTTCTACCAAGATTGATGGTAACCTGGAAGGAATGTTGTACTGTTGGACCTTGAGTAATACTATATGTGAACTACGAATAATTGAGATTGGCTTAGTTAAATAACTAAAGCTACCATTTTATTTCAAAGAATGTCTGAAGGTAACATTTACCTTTTTGAAAAAGACTTTTTTGACAGGATAAATTATGTATATAAATTAGACAAGATAATTTTCTTTTGGAAACCTAGCTGGTTTCCAAACAATGCAATAAATGGTTGTTTTGCCTAATTAGATTAGGGATTTGAGTTGTACTGTTTTCAGTTACCACTTTAATTTTGCCATATTGTCTTTGCCTGCTGTCATTTCATTCTCCCCAGTTAATTTAGTAGGATTCATTGAATAGATGGGGTAAGGTGTTACCACATGCCTATATTTCCTCCTAGATTATAAACTAGGTTTCATCTGCTGTGTTTATTGCTGTATCTCTAGCACCTGGTGTTGTGCATGGCACATAATATTAATAGTTGCTGCTCAGGAAATATTTGGGTTATAATGGAAGGAAGAATGATTTTTGACAAAAGTTACATGTTAATAATATATTATTAAACTTAATAAAATCTATCCTTTTGAAAATAAATGAACAGATTTTAATTTTCTTTTTCCTGAGACAGAGTCGCATTCTGTTGCCCAGGCTGGAGTGAGTGGTGCAGTCATAGTTCACTGCAGCCTTGAACCCCAGGCTCAAGGGATCCTCCTGCTTCAGCCTCCCGTGTAGTTGGGACTTACAGATGTGTGCCACAACACCTGGCTAATTTTTAAATTATTTGGAGAGACAGGGTCTTGCTGTGTTGACCAGGCTGGAGATTTTAATTATTCCTAGTATCAGTTTTAGGTTGATTTTGATGAGTTTAAAGCGTTCCTTTTGGGGAAAGAGAAGATACAATGTTTGATGGAAGAATGGTCAGTGTTAAAGAAGTCTGGTGGTAAAATTTATACAACTCTTGCCTGGGTTTTATGCTTAGTAAGTGTAGGGCTCTGTCACTTTACATTTTAACCTGTTCAGCAACTTCTTCATTGGCATATGGATGGCTAGCCTGAGAATGTAGGTGTGTGATGGCTGGCCTAATTTTTTAAAAAATATTTAAAAATTTTAAAACATACTCAGAATACTAGAATTGACTCTTGTATACCTCTTAGCCAGATTCTAGATAATTAGCAAGATTTTGCTATTCTCTGTATTCATTATTTTTTTAAATACCAGCTTTATTGTGATATAACCTATATGCCATAAAATTCACCCTTGCTTCACTTTAATGCTGTAGTCCCCAATCCCTGGGCCTCAGACTGGTACCGGTCTGTGGCCTGTTAGGAACTGGGCCTACACAGCAGGAGGTGAGCAGTGGGCCAGTGAGGGAAGCTTGGTCTGTATTTACAGCCACTCCCCATCGCTGGCATCACTGCCTGAGCTCCGCCTCTTGTCAGATCATCGGTGGCATTAGGTTCTTACTGGAGTGTGAACCCTACTGTAAACTGCACATGTAAGGGATCTAGGTTGCATGCTCCTTATGAGAATCTAATGCCTGATGATCTGAGGCTGTGATGCTAGCGCTGGGGAGCGGCTACAAATACAGATTAGCAGAGAGGTTTGACTGCACAATAAATGTAATGTGCTTGAGTCATTCTAAAAACCATCCCACATCCCCAGTCTGTGGAAAAACTGTTTTCCATGAAACCAGTCCTTGGTGCCAAAAAGGTTGGGGACTGCTGCTTTAATGTTTATCTTAGTTGTCTTGAAAATTACTACCAGCTATCATTTTTCTAACAGTGATTTTTAAATGGTATTTTAACTCCAGTGTAAAATACTGTAAACCATGAAATATCTATGTAAAACGTGGAATGATATGTTACAGGATATGGAACAGACAACTTTAACTCAAAGCAAATGAGTGCTGAGTAGCCTATTTTCCTTTCAACAGAGTAATTATAGAAATAGGACCATAAACGTTCTATTAAGCACTTGTGTATGAAATCTGAGGTTTCTGTCACATTAGACGTGGAAAATTAAAAGCTTCACAAATTACTGATCTGTGCAGTTTTTGAGTTCTTCTTTCCTATATTAGACTCCCCCCTTACCCCAGATGACTGTTTCTCTTAAGTACCAGCACAGGAATGTTACGATGTATACAAAATTATTTTTGGTTTCATATCAGTAGTTTTTCACCTCCTCCTATAGAATTTAGTGATCTTTTCTTCACTTGAGGACCTATTTTTTTTCCTTAAAATGCATTCCTATTTATTTTGATTTTTGTGAAGAAATTGCTTTTTAAGGTAATTAAATACTTTCATAAATTTTGTAATTCCTTAATAATTCATCTGGCAATATATAAAAATAGTGTTGATCTTGTAAAAGCTTTCATTTGAAGACTGAAGAACAACTGATACACTGTTTTTCATAGCCCCTATTTGTATATATTATGTCCTAAGCACATGGGTTCTTTGAAATACCACACTTTTTTCCCCCTCTGTGGTAAAGTATTATTTTGGCTGTGTTGCCAAGAGTGCTTGTGGCAATCTAAAGATTACCACTTTAATAGTTTTCTCACTAGGATGTATGCCCATAAATGGAGAAGTTTCTTTTCAAAGCCCAAGTAAAAGTAATGGTTTATCTGTGAGATACCTCAGGACCCAAATACTAAGAAGAAAAATTATGTCTGTTCTCTCCCCTCAGCCTTGATGAATGTTGAAATCTACAGGGACAAGTTCACCTAATATAATCGCTGTCACTTACTGGGAACCATTATTAATCTAGGTGTCTTAGGTTCATCAGTTCACATCTTTGTAAGGAAAGTATTTTTATGATTTTGCCAGAAAAGAAAATCAAGGCCCAGGGAAGTTATAGTTATCTAATTTTAGATACATACTTCATTTAGCATTTTATCGAAGTCCTGTTATATGGTAATTACTAGGTGCCAGGGATTGAGGGATGAACAAAATAAGATGTGGTCACTGCCCTTGAAGCACTCATGATTTTGTTTCTTGATTAGTATGTGATAACAATAATAGTAATAATTGCCATTATTTATTATTTCCATATGCCAAGCTTAGTACTATGTGCTCTACAAACCATTATCTTGTTTTAATCCTCATTGCTCTAAGTGGTGGGATCTGTTGTTATCCATATTTTGTGGATGAGGAAACTGAGGCTCAGAGACACTAAATAACTTGCTCAGGGTCACACAGTATGTGGCAGAGTTGGGACTTGAACACAGGTCTATGACTCTAGAGCCCAAATTCTTCCCTACTTGCCTCATTCTAGCAAGAGTTGAAATAAGTAATTATGTGAAAGGGACATCCGTTGTGAGCTATGATTTTGGCAGAACTTCATGTAACTTTGACTTTGCCAGTAGATTTATTTTTATGAGTAACTTTCTACTTTATAATCTCTTATTCTAGGAGTCATCAGATAGTTTTCATGATTCATGAAAGACATTTTTAAGAAGTTTTATTTTTATTACAACGGTAATATATAGTCCCTCCAGAATTTCAGGAATTATATGTAACCCAAAACCCCCCAAAAACACATGAATAAATGACACTACCTAGAGAAATTTTTTTGGTATGATTTGGTGTTTTTCTTTCCATGTGTTTGTGTGTACATATATATATGTGACATTTTATATACTCTTGAGCATAAACAGATTATAAAACATTTCATGAACATATCATTATGTGATATCAAGTAACTGACATAATTGTTTTTATAGTTATGGAGAAATGGTAAATAGGCACTCTTATAGTCTGTCATAGGAGTGTAAATGATATAAGCTTTATGTAGACAATTTGACAATATCTATCAACAGCTGCTGAAATGTACACCCTTTGCTCTGGCAATTCCATTTCTGTGAGAAAGAGGTAAACAAGGATACAAAGATGTATATACAAGGTTATTCATCACAACCATGTTTAGAATAGCAGAAAGGGAGGAGGGAGCAGAAAGAATGAAGGGGAAAAAGAGATATACAACCTAAATATTTAAATAAATATTTACCATTTCTCTGTAACCTTTAGAAAGCAAATTTTAAAAGTTTTAGATGCCATCAGAGAATTACTAATAGAATTACTGGCATCCAATGGTAAATGAAAGAACTCTGTGTTTCTAAAAGGCTAGAAAGAAAGAAAGAAACTCATGAAGCATAGTTACCACTCTTTTTCAATTACCACTGAAAGTTAAATCTATTATAAGATCAGTTCTCAATATTAAACAACACATGAAGAAAACTTTCAAATAAAGGGAGTCACTGATATCATGTTCTTTTGACTGCTTCTATTAATTGTTAATCCAAATTAATTGTTAGTCCAAATTAACTCTAGTAATGAGACAGGGAGGTATTTGAGATAAGATTTAGAGGTTAGAGGTGATAAGGAGTGAGGTCCCCTTCTACACAGAGAGCTCTATGAGAGATGACCTGTGTCCATTCTGTTGCATATCCAAATGCATATTAAAATTAATGTTATAGCTAATTTAGTTCTGAAAGTACGAAAATGTATAACCCACATATGTTCCCTAAATCACAGATATATGTGTTGATGTAGTGGTTTAAATAACAAGAAAATAAGCAAATTAAACATTGGAACTGTGCTCTTGACTTTAATATAGCTAAACTTTTTGTGAGCCAAAGATGAGTTGATTAGTCTCAGCTATAATAGGCATAATTTTCAACCAGATAACATTTTTTAAGATTTTCTGTACTGTAAGTAGGAAGTTGTGGAGGAAGTTATAAGTCAGATAGGTGCATAAGGTGATCTTCTGGCACTATTGATACACCAGAGTGTCTTTGTTCTGTTAGACATTGTTAGAAGTATTTTCTTGGTGATCTTTAGCCTATTTCTGGTTACAGAGAAAGAACTGACTAATTATGACTTAGTAGGTAAATTATATCACTAGAAGAATTGATTTATGATGATTCTCTAATAAAGTCCTGGAATATGTAGATAATTATTCAGTTGTGGGGAGGACTTCTGTGGTCGTCTTGAAACTGCCTAGTTTTTATGTAGCATTCCTGATTCTTGAACTGTTCAGTATCATTGTTAAGTCTGAATGTTATTTTAGATTGGTAGGACCCCTCTTTTTTGTGGAATTTTGAGGATATCCTCTTTGCCAGTCTGAATTGATCAGAATTTTTACAGGCCTCCCAAAGGGCCTCTGTTTTGGAAATATTTTGTGGTCAGGCCAGCTCTCATTTTTTTCTGTTATGATGATATTATTTGGGCTTAAATTTCAGAAGCGTGCCATCCTGCTTTCTCACTGTTTTCCTTTCCCTAGTAATTTGAGCTATAAAGTGTTACCTAAGAAGTTAGTCATTTTTGTCTCAGCATTCTCTTGGCAAACTGCCCTTTTGGGGATGCAGAAAAAGGAGTAATAACATTTAGCAGGTCAACCAATGAATTGGACCTCAGCATCCCTCAGCATCTAACATTTCAGAGGGTTCTTCCTTTGGGTCTCATTACTTTACTTCTTTCCTGTCTATGGATCTGGGATAAATATAAAAGGCTTGGTAAGTCAGTGCTAGGAGTTAAGTATTTCTCTGCACTTGTTCTGGGTCGTGTGACAGTACTAGTGAGGAATAAAATAATGAGAATGAGTAATTTAAAAGTAATAAGAAAGTGAGGATGCCAGATGAAACTCACTGACTAATAGGGATAAAAAAGATAAATTCTGATGTGAAGCATTCTGTAACTGAGAAAAACTTAAATGTTCGTGGATAGACACTGGATTAGGATTCAGTAGATTTGGGTTCTAGATTTAGTTTGCTGCTAAAAACCCTGGGTAAGTAAGTCACTTAGCCCACCCTGCCTCAATTTCTGCCATTAAAAATGCAATGGGTAGACAGCATCAGGCTTTTGTTTGTTTGTTTTCCCCAAAAGGTGTTCTCAAGTCCTGACTATCCTTGGAATTACATCAAGTGCCCAAATGGGGTTGGGGAGGGCATGAGAAAGAGACCAAGTGGTGCCATACAGAGTCTCTCCACTTTTTTCTGTTTTACTTTTGTGAGCTTCCTGTACTGTTTCCTTTGAAGAAAGCTCCATGGCCAAAAATCAGTTTGGAAACATCTGGACTGAAACATCTTGAAAGTGCCTTCCAATGCTAAGGGTGTTTATGAATATCTATCTATTGGGTGGGTGTCTTTGTTCTTGGTATAATTCTTTCAGGGTTAGGGAAATACTAGCTCAGTGGGGAAGGAACTGTATAATACAATGTATAATTGTGGTATTTGTGTACTTGGCTGTGCGCTGATATTAACCGCACATGAGATATTTCTCAGCTAAATAATTAGAAATTAAAGTACTTTTCACTTTTAGAAATTAGAAATTAAAGTACTTTTCACTTTTCCCCTAGCTTAGAAAATCCTCATAAAAAGGTACAAAAAATCATATTCCTTGGGTATGAGAAACATATTTGTAGTATAATAGTTGCCATGTTTTTGAGTACCTACCTTGTAGCATTTTATATAAGTTGTGTTATTTAACCCTGGGATAGTCCCGTGAAAGTAGCTGGAGTTCACTGTAGGTGAGGTAATCGAGGCCAAGGCTCTCAGACACTCTGTAGCTTGGCTAAACTTCCATAGCCAGTAAGTGATAGAGCTGGAGTTTGAAACTAGGACTGTGTTCCTAAAATGTGTGCATTCTGTATTGTTTGCTTGCCTCCTAAATTTACGGGAGTTTTGTAGCTGGAAGAAGTAAGTTATTAACAGCACCACTATTACTCATATTTATCATTAATGAAATCTGATAATATAAATAATTAGCAACTTTCATTGTTCTTAACTGCTTATTATGCCAAGGACTCTTAATAATAGAGCAGAAATGATTTGATTAGACTGTATATATTATTCCTTATGTTATGTCCTTCGAAATAAGGAAAAAATATGAAATTTATCAGGTTGGAGCAGAATGAAATAAGTTACGGTTTTTTTTAAAAGGTTGGAAATTATTCCTAAAGAATAATAGATATAAAAACTAAAAACATAAATCTGAAATAGACAATGCTTTAGAGTCAGTGAACCTATAGAGATTAGATTGTTAAAATCAGCATGAGATTCCTGATAATAACAAATGTGGTTTTTTGATATTGTATAATCATTGTGTAATGAAATGTGTCTACATTTGGAAGATCGGCATAACTCAGAGTACCAGTATTTTCCCAAATGGTGAATGTATGATGTTACAGAATCACGCTGGGGTAAAATCATTCAAAGTGAAAGCTAACCCAGTGACTTTTAATATAACAGAGTACAAAAACGTCATTGATACAGTTTCTGATTTCACATTGCAAGGAACCTCTAAGAAGCTACCACTTGTCAAGTTTTGGTGTGATACTGAAGAAGAATATTAGAAATTTTTCAAAAGGCTGTTAAAATACTCCTTTTTCCAGCTGTGTACGTATGTGAGGCTGAATTTTTTTTTATGTACTTCCCAAAACAATGTAACAGTTTGAATGCAGAAGCAAGTATGAGAATCCAGTTGTCTTCTATTAAGCCAGACCTAAAAGAGATTTGTCAAAATGTAAAACAATGCCACTTTTTTATATTTCTGTTTTGTTTTTGAAAATACTTATTTTTCATAAAAATATATTATTTATTTTAATGTGTAATGAGCTCTTTGATATTTTAAAATGAATTAATTTTATAAATTTCTCATATAGTATAACTTCTGATGTGCTAAGTATCAGTAAATATATAGCTATAACCCACATAACAAAAGCTCTTTGGAATCTTCAATTTTTAAGAGTAAAAAGGGGTCTTAAATGACCAAGAAGTTTGAAACCACTTATTATAGCTTACAGTGGATTGAAATGAGCCCCTCAGGAAATACTTTAGTTTCTGGCTTACTTGAAAATCTTTATAGAAACAACACAGAAGAAAAGAGAAATAATTTGTTTCTACTTTTATTATGCTGAGTTATTGAGTACTTAATATGTGCCTGGCACTGCACTAAACATGGTACTTACATTTTCTCTGACCTTTGTCCTGCAACATATACATTATCTCAGTTTTACCAGTCTGGGGGCAAAGGCACAGAGAAGTTAAATAATTGCCTCAAGCTTTCTCAAGAGGTAAGTAGCAGAGCCAAGTTTTAGAACTAGTTCAAATCTGTTTTGAAAGCCTGAGCTCTTTATCGGGAGGCTCTGCCACCTCACAGGAAAGTATGTGTTATGAAGTATATGTTATCCACACTGCAAATCGATCATTAGAAGAAAAGTACAAAATGCTGTTATCTGAAGATTGTTGATGCAAGGTTGAAGCAGTGGCTGAAGAGCCAGGCCATAGTCTTGTGCTGTTTTGTGGACCCAGATCTTTAGAAGGTGGTTCGTTCGGAACTGACGGTGACTAGAAAGACTAGGGGCTAAATTTCTTATGGATTCATAAAAATAGTATGTAGAGTAGTCTGTGAATCTAGCTCAAGGTTGGGGAGGTTGACAGGATGGCTTTAGTTCAGAAGTCACTGCTTGTGTTAAACTTGCACTTCTTTCATTTCATTCAGAGATATAGAAACCTTAGACTGAAAGTGCCGTTTTGAATCAGAAGGAGTTTTTTTCCCCTTGGGATCAAAGGAAATGGGAATGGGGTTGAAGTTGGGTGGAGATGAGGAGAATAGCTCCATTACTTTAATCCCAAGCTCTTGGGTTATTTATTGTGCTGAGAGCATCAAGTGACTGGAAAAAAAAAGCAAATGTGAAAGCACAGATTCAGAAAAGGGAAGACTGACTCGAACCAGGTGCCCTGCACAGTAGGAAACATAGGTCACCGTGGTTTCAGCTCAGGTGAGAATAGCAGTGTGTTGCTGTCAGGCCCTCTCATATGGAATCATCAGCACAATACTTGTTCCTGTTGGTGGGTTTGCTGACTCAGAGAACCTTAGAAGCATTTATTTATGTACATATGTATGTATGTATGTATTTTTTTTCTAAAACGGAGTCTTGCTCTGTCACCTGGGCTAGAGTACAGTGGTGTCATGATAGCTCATTGCAACCTCAAATTTCTGGGCTCAAGCGATCCCCCTGCCTTAGCCTCCAGAGTAGCTGGGAGTATAGGTGTGTGTCACTATGCTCTGCTAACTTTGGTATTTTTTGTAGAGACAGTTCTCGTTATGTTGCTCAGACTCCTGGGCTCAAGTGATCTTCCTGCTTCGGCTTTCCCGAGTGCTGGTATTACAGGTATGAGCCAGTGTGCCTGGCATCAGAAGCTTTTATGTTCAGTGTCCCACATACCTAAGCAACTCAGCTTTCTACTAGTTAGCTACTTTAAAATTGTCTTGGTAAAGGTATTTTGAAGTTAATAATATGAACAACTCTATTTATTAATATATAACACATACTCATTAAGGAATATATATATTTTCAGTATATATATCATATATGTCAGTATATATCTATATATACTTTCATTATACTCATTCAACTCTCATTGTTTTCTCCCAACCTTTTTTTTTTTAAACCACCTCAGTGGAAGTGGAAATAGGGATATCTGTCTTAGCCCACAAAGCAGGGAAAAGAGGTGTAATTATCTTTAAATTTTTTGGTTTTGATTAACTCAAGCTTTATTCCCACATTTTTCTCTGACATTCATACCGTGCCCTGAATCCAGAGTCTTCCTTCTGCTCAGCACTGCTGTGGCCAGTGTATACTTGGTACTTGTCTCTCATATTTGTATTATGTAAATAGGCTTTGACAGGGGTCAAGTTTAAACTGTTGTAAAGATTGCCTGTTCATTTCTAAAACTGTGTTTTGTGGTAGAATTGAATTGCTGATTGTGTAAAAGCGTTTTTAAAAATGAAGGCAAACAAAATGAGAACTTACAGTTGTACAGTAAATACAAAAAGAGGAATGTGATCGATCATTGTACTTTCTTTTTTCACCCTCTGAACTAGTCAGTAGCTTTGTATTCCAGTGATAATTAATTTCTATACATACATGAAAATGAGTTGTAGTGAGATGTAGATGGTGATATATTGAATGTTCCTGCTGGTACAAATGGTATGGGTGCAGAGCGTTCCTTTATTTATGTGATTTGAAAAGAGTTAGGGAGCTCTCAAAGTAAGATAAGCAAGTTGGCGGACTACGTGTTTTGGTAAGTCGTCTATCAAAATGCCTTCTGCTAGTGTGGATGCATTTCTAAGATGAATGGCTAATTTGTTCTCGTTTCTTTTTCAAAGTTTCTTTGAGCAAATGACAAATTGAGAAGATGTCCTAACTCTAAAAAAAGACCATTGGCATTTGTCTGAGGCCTTTTCTTCTCTTAGCCTCCCATTGAATTTAGAAAGTATATGACTGGATGTGACTAAAATGGTCTGGGAGGAGGGTTAGTATTTATTCTGTTTTCTAGAGTTGATTCTGGGATTGTTATATGTAATTGCTGCTTTATGGTGGGGGAAAAACACCTTAGTGTAATTTTAGAGTGTGAGGAAATGTGTATGACGAACTGTTGTGGTTGGGCTTTCTGAAGTTGGAGTGGTTTCTTTCTTAAATTTTACAGGTTTGGGGTGGTAATGAAGTTACTCTAGAAATTGATAATTTTACTTTAGTTAGTCTGAGGAATTTCAGAGAGAATGACTTTTCCCTAAGTGAGTAAGACATGAATATGTTGGTTATTTGCATCTATTAGGCCATAAAATATGAAATGTCAGATTTTGAATCAAAAGTTTATTATATCTCAGACAAGTAGCAGTACAATTAATCAAAGTATGTGCCGAAACCGCCAACACAGTTTTGCCATCTTAATGGTAGCTTGCTTA
Organism: Cheirogaleus medius; assembly: GCA_008086735.1. Lineage (NCBI taxonomy): Eukaryota > Metazoa > Chordata > Mammalia > Primates > Cheirogaleidae > Cheirogaleus > Cheirogaleus medius. Next base: position 8,219,013 of record VBSM01002223.1, on the reverse strand, counting down.
TGCCAGCAGCAAAGAATGTTGGAGAGCAAGTGGTGATGAAATCGCAAAATGCGGTTCCTACAGCTTTTTGAGAATTGAATGTTTTTCCTTGCAAGAAGTGGTCCAAAGCCTGGAAGAAGTGGTAGTCAGTTGGTGCAAGGTCTGGCAAACATGGTAGATGATAGAGAGTTTCCAAGTCCAGCTTCTGTAGTTTGAGCAGCGTTGTTTTTGTGACATGCGGTCTTGCAAGAGGATTGACGTGTTTCTATTGACTAATCTCGGCTGCTTAATCACAAGCATCCTCATCATTTCATCCAGTAGGTTGCAGTAGACATCCGCTGTAATCAACTGACCAGGTTTCATGAAGCTGTAGTGGATAATACTAGTACTGGACCACCAAACATACACTATTAGCTTTTTTTTTGATGAATATTCCATTTTGGACTGTGTCTTGGCACGTCGTCCTTATCTAATGATCATGCCAAATGCTTGTGATTGTCAAAAATAATCCATTTTTCATCACACATAAGAATATGGTATAGAAATGGTTTGCGTTTATGTTGTGGCAGCAAAGAAAGGCAAGCTTTGGGATGATTTCTTTTCTGATGCTCGTTTAATTCATGCGGTACCCATCTATCAAGCTTCTTGACCATACCCATTTGTTTCAAATGGTCCAATATTGTTGGAATAATAAGGTCAAACCTTGCTACTAATTCACATGTAAGTTGAGACTACAGCTTTCAGCTCATCATCATCCACGTTGGTCTTAGGTCACCCACATGGCTCATTTTCAGGATTGCAGTCAGCAGAATGGTACTTCTCAAACCATCAGTGTACTGTGTGTTCATTAGCCACATCCTTCCCAAACACTTCATTGATATTTCGAGGTGTCTGCGCTGCATTGGTTCCATGACGGAACTCATATTTAAAAATAACACGAATTTTTGACTTATCCATGCTTTCACAAAAATTGCTCTTAAAAAAATTGAAAGATAATCACAAGCCAAAATGTGCATTGAAAGTGTGAGGGTGTACCTTCACAATAATAAAAAAAAAAAAAACACAAAAAACAAGAAGTGTTAAAGCGAAATATCAGAGATGTATCAACTGTCAAACTTAGTACTTAAGGAAGTTGGACATTTCATACTTAATAAGCTAATACAAGTCACAGGAGGTTTATGAGAGAGCTGATGTACCAAAAGGCCATGTAGTTCAGTATGCATACCCCTTTTCTTGATCTCAAAATTCATGGCTTGAGGCAGCTTTGTAAACAGAAAAATAATGAGTCAGTATGGGAAATGTCATTGGAAAGTCTTGACCAAAGTGAAATGGGAGCACAGAAGGCAGAACACCTATATCTGCTTTGAGGAGTTGGGGAGGGAAGGGCATTCCAAAACCTTGAGAACATCAAAGAAGAATGGCGTAGGATTATTCTTTTATAAACTCAGCTCATTGTATTATGTATTTGCCTAAGTGGACACTTAAGAATTAGTCTAAACACCTCTATTCATTGTGTAATTTATGTTCAGCACTGTGCTGGGTTCTTGAGGAAGGAGTTGAAAAAGAAATAAAAGATGTGGTCCTACTTCAAGCCCTACTTTTTGGGGGCTGGGGCTATTTGTGAGCAGCCTAAATGACATTTTGTTTGAGACTCAGTTGTGGGTAGCCAGGTACTGTGGCAGACTGGACTGGTGCTTTCGTTCATTCTGTTTATTTTTTCCTCCCTGCTGCTAAGCCACTTTGGAAATCATCTATTTCATTAATGTAAAATCACACCATTTGCCTCTCCCCCCTAATACCCATGGGCACGACTGGAAACCACAGTAATTTTTGAGACTTCGATGGTCAGTGAGTGTGTCTAAGGTACTTAATTTCTTCCACGGCTAACTAATTTTTAGTGGGGGAAAAGGAAATTTGAGAGATGTTGGGTAATTTGCTCCAACTTGCAGGGCCTGTAAAGTATTGAATCACATCTATTATGATTATGGAAATTTTGGTGTATGTTTGAATGCTAGAGATAGTAATCAAGGTCATTCTGCTGAAAACCAACCCATCTAACGACCAGTATGTTCACTCCATCCACCCTCAGCAAAGCCAGTTTCCCTGTCATCATGGTTTATTCCTCCTCTTCTCTGCCCAGGTAGTCAATTTTTGGGACTCTTCTTTTTTTTTTTTTTTTTTTTTTTTTTTTTTTTTTGAGACAGAGTCTGTCTCTGTCACCCCAGCTAGAGTGCAGTGGTAGGATCATAGCTCACTGCAACCTCAAACTCCTGGGCTCAATCAAGCAATCCTCCTGCTTCAGCCTCCCCAGTAGCTGGGACTATAGGCATGTGCCACCACATCAGCTGATTTTTTCAGTTTTTAGTAGAGATGGGGTCTTGGTATTGCTCAGGCTGATCTTGAACTCCTGTATGCCAGGTGAGCTTCCAGGAGTTTTTGGACTTTGAGATTTTAGAAACCTGATTTTCGGGGGTCAGTGAGATTTTGTCTTTGCTGCTTTTTCTTTGTCTTAGTTTAAAATTGCCGTGCATGACCAAAGGAATCCCTCTCATACTCACTGGTCCTTTTTGGCAAAATTGAAACAGCATGTGAACAATAGGACTTTAAGTTAGAAAATATTAATTTATGTAAAAATTAACCAGAAATCACTGGAATGTAGTATTGGAGTATTGGTCAGTGTTGTAGAGTCAAGTTAATCAGTGTGATTTATGGGTATTAGGATTAAAAATGTTGCAATGTAATGTCAAGTCATGCATTGGTAAAAGAACAACCTGTTGTTAGCTTACTGACAGACTTGTTAAGGTACTTATTTGAGAGTAGTAGCAGCATTGGCAGAGTATGTAATCTTTTCTTTGCTGATTAAAAATGGCTGCCATTTTGCCATTTTCCACTGTGTTCCAGCCATTATGCTCTGAGTGCTCATTAATCCTTACCATGACCCAGTGAAGGAGGTGACATTGTTCTTTCTAGTTGATCACATGAGGAAGTGAAGCCCAAATATTAAGCAGCTGTTCAAGTGGCACAAAACCAAGTAAGTTATTGGTACTGAGAATTGAACCTAGTTTGTCTGCCTCCAGCCTAGCATTGTCCAGTAGAAATATAATAGGAGGCACATAGGTAATTTAAAACTTTGTAGTAACCACATTAAAAAAGTAAAAAGAAACAAATGATATTAATTTTAATATTTTCTTTAACTCATTATATAAAAAATATTTCAACATGTAATTAATGTAGAATCTTGAGATATTTTATGTTCTTTTTTTTGTGCTGTCTTAAAAATAAGTGTGTATTTTACATGTAGAGCACATCTCAATTTGGACTAGCCACATTTCAAGTGTTCAGTATTCTCATGTGGCTAATGGCTCTACTATGTGGGATTCTTTAGTCTTAGTGCCTGTGCAGGCCACTACTCCATTTTGTTTCTCTTAAGTGAATAAAGTACTGAAGGAACCATAACTTTACCATCAACCTAAGTTTTGCATGTGTTTGAATTATTTAAGCATATGGCATATAATTATAGCCATTGAGTCGTTTAATAAAATCAGTCGGCCAGGCGCGGTGGCTCACACCTGTAATCCTAGCACTCTGGGAGGCCGAGGCGGGTGGATTGCTCAAGGGTCAGGAGTTCGAGACCAGCCTGAACAAGAGCGAGACCCCGTCTCTACTAAAAATAGAAAGAAATGAATTGGCCAACTAAAAATATATAGAAAAAATTAGCCAGGCATGGTGGTGCATGCCTGTAGTCCCAGCCACTTGGGAGGCTGAGGCAGAAGGATTGCTTGAGCCCAAGAGTTTGAGGTTGCTGTGAGCTAAGCTGACGCCACGGCATTCTAGCCCAGGCAACAGAGTGAGACTCTGTCTCAAAAAAAATAAAATAAAATAAAATAAAATAAAATAAAATAAAATAAAATAAAATCAGTCATTAGAAAAAGTGACGTAGTAGTCTTGTGGTAATGCAGATATTTGGTTGTCTTTCCCTTATTTAGAAATTCTTCTACTCTGAACGGGAGTAGACAATGTAAGTTAAAATAAAATAGTCAAGTAGTATTTAAAAGACAAGTAATTGTACTTAGCCTACAGATTATATGGAATGCAATCATATAGTTATAATCAATAATAAAGACTACAAGTAGTAGCTAAAACCACTTTTAACCACAGAAAGGAGACAGTTGAAATATTGTGCATGGGTTAAAAATTAGGTAATTAAATTCAATCCATTTTTAGTACTTAGTATGTGCTAGGCATCATTTAGATATTTAGGGCTTAAAATAAGAAATGGACCCTGTGTGCAAGGATCTCACCATCAAGGGTTTAGTTAGAACAATTATTTCCAAAATGGTATTTTTTCCCCATCTGGTTGAGTTTGAGAAGAAAAACTTGATGGTCATGGCAAGAGTCAAACTATATATATTTTTGGACATTTCAGAATGAAGACTGTTTGCTTTAGCTATAACCTTTGTCCATAACATCATAGATTTTGCAAAGTTTTTAGACTTTTTCTTTTTGCTTTGCAGATTTTTTGTGTGTGCATTTAAAAGAAGTATTTATTTATTATTTTATTTTTTTTATTTCCGCATATTATGGGGGTACAAATGTTTAGGTTACGTGTGTCACCTTCCCCCCCTTCCCCTCCAGAGTCAGAGCTTCAAGTGTGTCCATCCCCCAGATGGTGGGCATCGCACTCATTATGTATGTATATACCCATCCCCTCCTCCCCTTTCCCATCTGCCTGACGACGGATAAATGTTACTCCTATATGTGCACTTAGGTGTTGATCAGTTAAAAACATTTTGATGGTGAGTACCTGTGGTGCTTATTTTTCCATTCTTGGGATACTCAGTGGAATAGGTTCCAGCTGTATCCAGAATAACACACGGTGCTTTATCACCATTGTTTCTTGTAGCTGAGTAGTACTCCATGGTATACATATACCACATTTTATTAATCCACTCATGTATTGATGGGCACTTGGGTTGTTTCCACATATTTGCGATTGTGAATTGTGCTGCTATAAACATTCGAGTGCAGGTGTCTTTTTCATAGAGTGACTTTTGTTCTTTTGGGTAGATGCCCAGTAATGGGATTGCTGGATCAAATGGTAGATCTATTTGTATCTCTTTGAGATATGTCCATATTGCTTACCACAGAGGTTGAACTAGTTTGCAGTCCCACCAGCAATGTATGAGTGTTCCCATCTCTCTGCATCCATGCCAACATTTATTATTTTGGGACTTTTTGATACAGGCCATTCTCACTGGAGATAAGTGATACCTCATTGTGGTTTTGGTTTGCATTTCCCTGATGATTAGAGATGTTGAGCATTTTTTCATATGTCTGTTAGCCATTATTCTGTCTTCTTTTGGAAAGTTTCTGTTCATGTCCTTTGCTCGCTTTTTGATAGGGTGGTTTGATTTTTTCTTACTGATATTCCTGAGTTCTAAATAGTTCTAGTTATCAGCCCTTTATCAGATGTGTAGGTTGCGAAAATTTTCTCCCATTCTGTAGGTTGTCTATTTGCTCTCGTGACAGTTTCTTTAGCTGTGCGGAAGCTTTTTAATTTGATCAGGTCCCATTTATTTATTTTTGTTGATGCTGTGATTACCTTTGGGGTCTTTAAAAGAAGTATTAAATGGTTCAGTGAGGATAGAATTGTGACAGCCCCAGAACCAGTTTATCCTTGGCAGAGCGTGGTGGCTCATGTCCATAATCCCAGCATTTTGGGAGGCTGAGGTGGGAGTATCTCTTGAAGCCAGGAGTTTGAGACCAGTCTGGGCAACATAGGAAGACCCCATCTCTACAATAAAAATAAAAAAAATTAGTCACATGTGGTTGCGTACATCTGTGGTCCAGCTATTGTGGGAGGCTGAGGCAGGAGGGGGAAGCAGGAGGATCACTTGAACCCAGGAGTTTGAGGTTGCATGAGCTATGACGATGCCATGGCATTTCAGCCTGGGTGACAGAGGGAGACACTGTCTCTAAAAAACACATTTAGGAGTGGGGAGCCTGTGGCCTGAAGGCCACATGTGGCCCTCTAGTTCCCTAAGAGTGGCCCCTCAACTGATTCCAGACTTCATAGAACACATCCCTTTGTTAAAAGGATTTGTTCTATAAAATTTGGTTTCAGTCAAAAGGCCGCACTTAAGGATCCAGAAGGCCACATGAGGCCCCAAGGCTGCAGGTTCCCCACCCCATGGTATACACCAGTATATCCGTCTGGAATCGGACTTATGTCAGTATTGAACTGGATATTATTATATATAGAATTTCTTGGTTGCAAGGTAGATGGACACATAGTTGCCTAATCATTTAAGAGTAAAAGATTCTTGGTAATCTAGTTTTTGCGTTGGAGCAGAGAGTAAAAATTTTCAAGTTTAGTGATTTTTTTGTTGACAGGGAAGGGAATGGAGAGAAATGATTAGTTAACCACCATTTTTTAGACAAATAACAAGTTGAAAGTTATTACTTACAACCCTTACCCTACTTAGGAATTAGGGGAGGAATACTTTATTTCACCAGAAAATAATGCTAGAAAATTTTGCTAAGGGTAAAAATGTAGGGACCAGAGATAAATTTTGAAGGGAGTCAGGAGCTAGCTATTTTATGTGAGGGAAAATTATCTGAATGGCTTGGAATTACAGGGAAGGGAAGCTGCG
>VBSM01002223.1:8182972-8212281 GCA_008086735.1 Cheirogaleus medius | reverse complement strand
ACCCGGCCTAATTTTTCATTGGAAAAAATTTAAAGGAACTGTGTTTAAAAAATTAGAATATTTGGGAGGCTGAGGTAGGAGGATCACTTGAGCCCAGGAGTTTGAGGCCAGGATGGACAATATACATTCCATCTCTTAAAAAAAAAAGTTAGAATACTACATTTAAAGGAGTTGTGGCCCATTCCTAGTCTAGGTTAGGAAACTTGAATTATGTGGAATTCTGTGAACTATTTCCGACATATAGGATCTTAATGAAGGTACAGTTGCATGGTGACTCAGAAATTCAGGCAGTAGGTCTCAGAAAAAATAAATGATTATTTTGTGAACTATCTAAGTGTTAAAACAGTCCAAAGCACATAGAATATAGGATAAATTAAGGGAGAATGTTGTTTTAGATTGCATTTGAGCTCTTGTGGTGTACTACTGATTCTTAAATGGTGGGCAAAGCTACACCTAAAAATAGATGGAAGCTTATCTGCGCATTTGAACTTGTGGAACAGCTGGAGTGGGTCTTTTACTCCCTCACCACCTCCCCCCAACTAAATAATTCCTCCTCTCCGTAATCTGCTTTATTGAGAAATCTTCACTGGCTCTCGCGGCATTTTTGAGAAAGGTAAGAAAGGAGCTTGAATTGGAGCACAGGGAGTGGAATAAATGGCAGGGAACATTTGATAATTTTTGGCACTGTCAAAATAAAAGCATGTATTTGATTAGAGAGGTTGCAAATGTTTTGATGGAGGAATGTGTATGCACTTGCATGTCTGTCTGCATATTCTTTTTTTTTTTCCTTTGCCTTTCTCCTCTCCAGTCTAATTTTCACTCTTGTCTAGACTTTTCATAATGTAATTGAAAGAGGCAAAGGCCCTTCTTCTTCTGTTTATGAGTTTCAACCTTTCACTCATCCAAGAAGGGTGACAAGGGACTTTTTATTAATATTTTATAGGCTTACTACTTTTCAATTTCTGGGTAAAAGTTTATTTTTCCAGTTGCTATTTTTGAGTTTGCATGCATTATTAAACAACTGCATTTTCCATGTTGCGTAAGGAACATTTGGCTTATAATGTCACTGTTCCTGCTGCATGAGGGGTGTCTCTGCCCTACCTCCCATGTATTCAGTACCTAAAACACATTGCCTGGCATGAAAGTAGGTGCTCCAGTATATGTCAGCATTTCAAAGACCTTTGTTTCAACTACAACTAGAAAATTGATGTGAATAACACAGATGTGATGGTGGGCTCTATTGTGGTCTCTCTCTGCAAGTGATATATCCACAGTCATAATTACTATGTGCCAACGAGTGTCGGTGGTCCTGGCGATATACATTTCTGGGACCTTCAGGGAACTTATATTTTAGTAGGAGAGGATACACTCGGCAACCAACAATTACAGTATGGAGGTGCTCTGTTAAGAGATTTGAAGTATGCATTAGAGCACATAGAGAAAGCCTACCTGACCCAGTTTAGAATGAGTTGAGAGAATTAGAGGATTGTTTCACAGAGGGAGGTGATGGTTACATTACCATGTTCTGAAGGATGGGGAGGATTTAGCTGGAGAAAGGGTAATAAAGGTTTGGAGGCATGAGGGAACTTTGTCTCTTACAGTAGGGAACCTATTCAGTTTTCAGGTTATGCGCCATTTTGACTCCTGTATAAGGAAGTGTGATTAGTTGTTTCGGACTTAACTCTTCTCATACAGTTTCTTATATTAGCAGCAAATCCATCTCAGTAATGCAGATGCTCTGCAATAAAATAGGTGACTTTGAAAAATATTTTATATCTTATTAATGTGATATTTTCTGGTTGTAAGAAACAGTTGCATGGCCAATATATAAGTGAGCTACTTGATTATAATACAATATTAATGTAAAGGTATACCTCAGAGATATTGCAGGTTTGGTTTCAGACCACTGCAATAAAGCAAATAACGTAATAAAAATAGTCACACAATTTTCTTTTGTTTCTCAGTGCATATAAAAGTTATGTTTACACTGTACTGTAGTCTATTAAGTGTGCAACAGTGTTATGTCTGAAAAATATACATAGCTTAATTAAAAATACTTTATCGCTAAAAAATGCTAACAATCATCTGATTCTTCAGCAAATTGTAAATTGATGGTTTTACCTTGATGTGGATGGCAAAGGTGGTGATTGCTGAAGCTTGGGTGGCTGTGTGGCAATTTCTTAAAATAAGACAACAATCAATTGCTGCATCAATTGATTCTTCATTTTAAGAAAGATTTCTCTGTAGCATGTGATGCTGTTTGATAGCATTTTTCCCACAGTAGACCTTCTTTTAAAATTGGAGCCAGTCTACTTCAACCCTCCTGCTGTTTTATTAACTAAATCTGTGTAATACTCTAAATCCTGTGTTGTCATTTCAGCAGTGTTCATAGCACCTGCACCAGCAGTAGATTCCATTTCAAGAAACCGCCTTCTTCACTCAACCAAAAGAAGCAACTTCTCTTCTGTTCAAGTTTTGTCAGGAGGTTGCAGCACTTCAATCATATCTCCAGACTCCACTTCTAATTCTGTAATAGTTCTCTTGATAATTTCTACCACATCTGCAGTTCCTTCTTCCACTAACGTCTTGAACCCTCAAATTCATCCTTGAGGGTTGGAATCAGACTTCTTCCAAACTCCATTTAATGTTGATATTTTGACCTCCTCCCATGAATTGTGAATGCTCTTAATGCCATCTAGACTGGTGAATCCTTTCTAGAAGGTTTTTAATTTACTTTGCTTGGATCCATCAGAAGAATCATTACCTACGGCAGCTATAGCCTTACAAAACGTATTTCTTAAGTAAGACTTGGAAGTTGGCATTCCTTGATCCATGGGAATGGGATTACTTGGTTATAGATTATAGTTTTCTAGGCATATTTAAATTATATAAGATAAAACTTTTCGATTTGGGGGAGTATCACAAACTATAATTGTTCATTTTAAGAATGTCCTTCAAGAGGTTACAGTAGGCAGGCCTTAATTATCCTCATTCTGTTACTGTAGGAATCAGGGCAAGGCTATGAAATTACTGGTATTAATTGAGGTAGGTAAGCTTTTTTGAGCAGATAAATTTTGGTTTTTAAAAATAGCCCAAGAGATATTTAGAAAAAAGACGGGTAAAAAAGACCGATCATCAAATTAAATATTGTTTTGTGTGAAGAAAGGAAATAAGAGACATTTATAAAGTAATGATTTTCTAATGCTATTTGAAGATTCTTATCACAGAGAAGATCCAGGGCTGGATGCTGTGGCTCACACCTGTAATCTAGCACTCTGGGAGGTTGAGGTGGGAGGATTGCTTGGGGTCAGGAGTTCAAGACCAGCCAGGGCAGGAGTGAGGCCTCTCCCCACCCCCCCACTATGTCTCTACCAAAAATAGAAAAAATTAGCTAGGCATGGTGGCGTGCTCCTGTATAGTCCCAGCTCCTCCAGTGGCTGAAGCAGGGGGATCACTTGAGCCCAGGAGTTTGAGGCTGCAGTGAGCTATGATGATGTGATTGCACTCTACCCAGGGTGTGAGAGTGGGACCCTGTCTCAAAAAAAAGAAAAAGGAGAAGCTCCAAAATACTTCAAGCAATGGCAGCATTGATGGACTACTGACTCAACCAAGAGGACTTTGAATAGGATAATCTTTGGTTCAGTATATGATTTCTGATTTTGGATCTTAAGTGTTTTGATTAGGATTCTATTTGTTATCAAAATCTTCAAAAATACCTTGCATTGCTTTAGTTATTAATACTAATGGGTCCTCCGTTAAGTCTAAGGTGTCACTGTAGGATGAGACCTTGAATTATTAAGCCAAGTGTTAATTGGGACAATAGATCATCTCCTATAGTGTATGAGTGAGCCTTCACTGTGTGGGAGCTGAGATTAATGTCAAGGGTCATCTAAAAGGAAAATAGGTAAAAATCTAACAGAATGAGTTTGCGTGCATGCATATTCACCTGTATATTGAGGTAGCACAGTCTGTGGATAAATATTTGTGTTTTGATTTTCTTTTTGGTATAACTGACATAATTGCACATATTTAAAGTATATTTTCAGATATGGTCTTAATGCTGAGGAGAACAAAATGATCATAAAATTGTAAAGGAGAAAAAATATTCTTAGTTCTCAGTGCCACTCAGGGAAAAAGCTTGGTGGAAGATGGTGCTTGATAGTTGTTGAGATTTACTTGTTTAGCACAGCTACTACTCAGTTACTATATTTTTCATTTAAAATCCTAAGTAGAGAAAGGTTCTAGCCACTTACCCTAACTCTATACCTGAATGTGTGTACTGTGACTTATTTTCAGATCATATCCTCTCCTGCATAAACATCTCTGAAGAATTTTCTTCCACTTAATTTTTGTGGCCGTCATTTGTGTATAGCCATGTTGACTAGATTTAAGGTATACATTTCTGAAGCCCTGTTACAACATGATCTCCTTAGTATTGTTTTCTGGTTTATAGGAATTAAAACCTCATTCTGTCGCCCTGGCTAGAATGCAGTGGCGCCATCGTAGCTTACTGCAACTTGAAACTCCTGGGCTCCAGGGATCTTCCTGCTTCAGCCTCCTAAGTAGCTGGGACTATAGGCCCAGACCGCTACGCCTGGTTAATTCTTTCTATTTTTTGGTAGAGACATGGTCTTACTCTTGCTCAGGCTGGTCTAGAACTCCTGTCTTCAAGTGATCCTCCTGCTTCGGCCTCCCAAAGTGCTGGGATTACAGGCGTGAGCCACCACACCCAGCCTGTATTCTGCTTTCATAAGAATAAAGAACACTGGTTATTAGAAATTTTGAGGTTCATTCTCCTTCCTTTTCCTAGTGTATGAAGTTTTGAGAGGCTTATGTTATCCTAAACCAAATCCTTGATAGAGTGGTTTTATGATGGAAGTGTAAGTGGCTTGCAAGTGTATTGACTTCTTTAGGCAAAAGTTTGTAGCCGTTTGTGTTTTTTTTTTTTTTTTTAAGCCCTTTTAAATTCCTAGTTGAATAAAATTACTTTAAAAGTAAAATGTTTACCATGTATTTCTGATAGATGCTAGAATATAGTTTTAAAACTGGAAAGAAGCATTGAAATAATTTTGTAAAATTTGTTTATTTTTTTTGGTGGTGAACTTGAGGGCCAAGGAGGTAAATCTGATAAGACTACTTATAGTAGAGATAATTGTAAAGAACCTACTTTGGATCCAGAAAACCAGTTATGCAAGTATAGATGAAGGAAGTCTGGGTTTAAATAGAGCATTAGTTGACCATAATAAGCTTATTTTAGTCATGAGTGACATGGCCATCAAAATTGCTAAGTGGAACTTGAATTGCAATACTGAAAGTATAATGTCAAAAGAGTGAGACATCAATGGTCTATAGAAGAGGACTACTCTAGAATATTTGGGGTATTAATCTGTTTAGTCCTGGTTAACCTATTTCCAGAGGAACAAACTGGGACAAATCCAGCCTATCCTCCTAAGGACTGTTTGAAACCAGGCGCCCCAGCCAGGTTCTCCAGGTGCTCACTATAACCGACTTCAGGTATTGTTATTGGCCACATGAACAAGTTTGGCTTTTTGCCTGATTCCTTAGCGTGATTCTGTTGCCTTCCTTACTGCAGAAATATCACAATAACAGCTTTTACTCTCCTAGAGGCCTGACCAGGCCGTGGTTACTCTTATTTAAAGCTGTGAAGGTTGGAAGTTGTTTCTCAGACTTCTTGCAAAGTCAGGCCTCAAGTCTCAGTAAAATTGATAAGGTCTCTCCTGGTTTTTCAGAGTTGCTGGGGTGTTTACATGATCAATCATTTGTGGGTTTGTACCTGTGTCATTAAGGTCTTGTTTCTAAAAAGGACATATAAAAATTCATGGACATTACAATCACTTTTAGCTTTCCTGTGATCTTGCATATCAGCGGTGGTAGCTGTGGGTAGTCCTAAGGGTTGGTGTACCTACAGGAAGAACAAAACGCAAACATCTGAGAAAGCACACACTTAAAAATGGTGTTAGAATTAGAATTCAGTCCTCTTCTACCAGCTAATCATCATTTTTATTATCTTACCTTCTCTGAGTTTCCACCTGAGGAGGAAGGGAACTAATCTTTATTGAACACCTAGGGTGTGCCAGACCATGGTCAGATGCTTTACAACATAGATTTTATTTTTTCTTACTTTATAGGGGTGGTCTTAATCCCACTTACAGATGAAGAAACTATGGTACATGAATAAAGTAATGTCATGTAGCTAGTGGAGCTGGAATTTGAATACAAGATCTTGACTCAAAAGATCTTGTATTACCTTTATTTTATAATGCCAAAAGACAAATTATATTACTTTCTTGTTTAAAATGGCCTCATTATTACCATTTTTTCTCCCTAATTATTTACTTGTATAACTCTTAGGCCCATTGTCGGTGTTTTTCCTCTTTCTCTAGTAAATTTTCTTGAGTTCTTAATTTTCTTGAGTTCCTAATTGGAATCTTGTGCTACTTCTAGCAGTTTCCCCCAGATGATCATCTCTTTTCCTTTTTCCCTTACAAGACTAATGGTCCATCTGGGAGCTGTTTCTCAGGCCAGGGAAGAGTCAGAGGGAAGCCTGACTACCTCTGTGCAGCATAGGAGGTATTAATAATTCCCTAAACTGCTTCTTAAAATTTTGTTTTTATTAGACTAATTTCCTTTATAGGTCGAACATCTATAGAACTCTTTGCTGACATGATTTGGTGTTAGGTGCACAAGAAAATAATAACCTCCCTTCTGGCCCTCAGGAAATTTAGGGTTCGGGTTGGAAACTAAAGTGTGCATACAACTGGTAGTGTGATAAGTACCACAAAGCCATAGATTGTACAACCAACCAGCCAATTAACCAAAAACCAAACAAACCACTGGCTATTCAGAGGGGGAAGGGAGCACAAATATGCACAGACATTACAGAGAGGCTGTGGTTCTCCATCCTGGCTCTGGGTCAGTATCCTGGGGAGATTTTAATCCAGTGGGTCTGGGGTGGGGTAGAAATCTGTGATTCTGATATGCGCTGTGATTTATGCCATCAAGGAGAATCTTTTATTTCCTTAGTTCTAAGAAACATGTTTGTTTTTATTTTCTGATTTTTTTTTTTTGCATTTTCTCATAGCCTTTATCCTATACTTTAGTCTGAAGTGGAAATAATTGAACTTAGGTGCCTTTTGGCTCATTCATTTTCTTTGTCTAGTTAGATCTGTGAATGTAATCTGATTGATTTAGGCAGAATTTCCAACATGGAAGTAAATTCAGTCTGTCTTTGAATTAATTGTAGAACCTAGTAAAATAGGCTTCATTTATTTGCATAGTTTTTGGACTAAATTTTTGTATTTAATGGAAAACCTCAACATATTCTGTAAAGTCTCATTAATTTGGAACCTGTAATTTAAATTTGTGTTTTGGAGGCATGCTGGGGTAAAGTTTATTCTTAATAAGGACACTATTGTTTACTGTAATGTGCTAATTACATGTTTTAATCATTGTAGTAGGTCAGATACAACCTCTTCTTGGCAATATTATATTGGCTCCTAGTTTCAAGTTATTATCTCCCTTAAAGTAGTAAAAATTTAAGTTCATTAACTTGTCACTAAATTATCTTTCCCAAGAAGTTAGAAATTAATTGAAGTTGTAAATTCTATTCGTTGTATAGAAATAAGATGATACTTTTCCTTCACTTGTAGAGAGAGATTATGTGGTTCAGAATCTTTCCCATGGGGGATATTAGGTGATTTGAATGTTAGTGGCTGTTGGTGAATTTGTTTTTAAAAGCTGTGTGTTGCTGTTCTTCACTGAACCAGCTGTACAGTTAAGCTGTCTTGAAGTTGTTTTTTTTTGTCATTCCTGCTTTTGTGCTTGAAGTCATACTGTGGGTCTTTGTAGTGTTTCTGCCTTTCATCCTGTTTTAATATCAGATAGTTACTGTTTATTTAACCTTTTTCATTCTTATCCTAATCATTATGTATAACAACTAGCATTTGAATACCTACCCTATACTGGGCCTCATGCTTGATTACCTTACATACATTAGCTTAATATTTATAATACCTCTGTGAGTAGTACTGTTGTTACCCATATTTCACAGGTGAAAAAGCAAAGCTTTGAGGGTTTGAATACTTGATCTAGGTCATAGAACTAACAAATTAAATCTTTAACAAATTAAAGATCCCAGATTCAAATCCACACCTGCTTTCAGAACCCATATTTTTAACTTTTCTCTGTTGCACCAGGACTGGGTCAGATCCTCTTCATCAGTTTTCTCTTTTCCTCATCAGGTTGGTAAACAGCTATCCTTGAAGTGGGTTCTTCTGGTGCTGCTGAGAGGTAAAGGTCATAGTCAGTGAATAATCGGTTAGCATTTATTTTTACAGTCACTGCTGGATTGTGTTTCCAGAGAATGGGATAACCATAAATGTATTACTTCTCAGACATTCACACTGAAGATGTAGAGGCTTGTGCTCACTCTAGGTCAACCAACATTATGACATTGTTTAGTAGCGTGATTTGTTAATAAATTGAGGAGCCAGGTGTATCAGGAAAAACTAAAATACCCCTTTGTTTATGCCAAGGGGTGGAGAACCTGCAGCCTCAAGGCCATGTGTGTCCCTCCACATCCCCAAGTGCAGCCTCTCAACTGAATCCAAACTTCACAGAACAAATCCCTTTCTTAGAAGGATTGTTCTGTAAAATCTGGATTCAGTCAAAAGGGTGCACTCAAGGATCCAGAAGGCCACATGTGGCCCCACGGCTGCAGGTCCCCCAACCCTGCATGAGAGTTGGACTCTTGACATTCATTCTTTAGCTCTGCCAGCTCTGGGACTCCACACAAATTATTTAACTTCCTCAAACCCCAATTTTCTCAACTGGAAAACAAGGCTAGTAACTAGTACCTTCCTTAAAGAGATATTATAAGGATGAAATAAGGCAATGTGGAGTACTTAGCAGTGTCTTGTACAAGGAAGCTTCAAATTTTGCCTTACTATCTTGAGCTAATAGGAAAATCAAAAGAGTATTAAATTTAGAGCTTATGTAAAAGCTTTGAGGTGGAGAACTGGTAAGGTGATGAGGTTACTTTGCACCTTAGTTTGGTGGTCCTAAATTCAACTATTTCCAGCTTTTAAATAATACTTTTAGGATGTAAGTAAAAACCTAAGTTCTGAAATATTTTTAAACATTTTAAAGTGGCTTATGTTTTAAAATACTCTTGCTTGTAGGCAATATGAAAATGAAGTAGGTGGTAAAAAAAGTTGATTACGAGATTCTTTTAGCAGATCAACCATGTGATAGATACAGTTTGAAAGATGGAGGGGGTGTGTGTGTGTTTGTATTTGTTTGGAGGGATGCAGGCAAAAGACGTGTCAAATGGTACAGTTACTGATCCAAATACAGGGTTGGTGTAATTGTGCAGATTCAGGTTTGGTATGCAAAAGATGCCTGTATTTCAGTTGGCAGGCAGTTTAAATGAGGGGCTCTTTTTGACTCTAGGATTTTATTTTTTTGAATATTGAATGTTACCAGATTAGTTCTTGTTTCTTCCTTTTCAGGAGAGTATATACTTTAGCCTAAGAACAATAGAAACTAGCCTTTTCTTTTAGCTTTCTCAACTCATTGTAACCTCATTCCTAACTTAGCCTAACTTTATAGTTTATTTTGGCTGCAAAATCCTGTCTACTTTTTATCTTCTATAAAAATATCTTTTTCCTTCAATGGGGGGGAAAAATGCAAGCTAATGCATATTTATTTTGGATTATTTTTCCCCATTATTTTCCTAACCCCTAGAGTTCTGTTCCTGCCTCTGCCAGTCTTAAAAAAAAAAAAAAAAGAAGCTGATTGAGTTTGAGGATAGCAGAAGCATTTTTTATGTAGGATTGGTTTGTAAAATGTAGGAGAATTCTACTGAACTCTCAGGGCATCATCAGTAGCAGCTTACTGGTTATAGTCATTACTGTTGATGCATTTACTAATCTGGGAAAGTTCTAGGTATATATATAGAGAGAGTTCATGTCTATATAAGCCAGAAAATACTTTTATCTGAAAAAGACCTAGATATAAGTTTCATTATACCAGTAGATTTTCATTCACTTTGCAAAGTTGGGCTTCTTGGAGCTAATATAAATTGAAAAAAAATGATCCATGATCCTGGCAATGTTGCTGTAGAGTGATTTCCCTAATTTTGAATTATATTATTACAAAAGAGCAGAAAACTGTTAAAAGAGGCTCTGGGCAGATTCTAACAACTTTGTTATGGTTGATAGCAGTTTGCCATCATGTTTTTAAAAGGTGGTGGTGGTGGGATTGTCTACTCTCTCTTCTCCCTGCCACCTCACAATTATGTAGGTGATAAATAAAATTTAGAAAATATATAAAAGAGAAAAAAAGATCCATAAATCTATTACCCAGAGATAGTTAACATTTGGTTTTCTTCTAGCTTTTTTCTTTTATACATGGTTTAAAAAATGCATATTTGAGATCAGATTATATATATAGTTTTCTCCTTTTTTTCATTTATTACCATGTTGCCATGTTGCATAGCTTTTTGAATACTATTTTTAACAGATGGCGTAATTCTGTTCTTTGGAGCTATCGAATTTAACCAGTTCTCTGTTAGACAATAAGGTCGTCTCTTCAAACAAGTCTTCTTCTCAGTTCCAACATTTTTTCATTATGATAAAGTAAAATTACTGGATTAAAGTTTGAACATTTTCAAGTGTCTTCATATATAATGTTAAATTTGTTAAATTTATTCAAAATGTTTGTGACCACTTTATATTTTTTGCCCGTGATCTGAGTATGGGAGTACTTGTTTTGCCACATCTTTGTCAGTAGGTTGGACATTTTCTCTTCCTACCCTTTCTTAAAGGTAGAAGGTGATGTCTCCTAAAATACAATGGGATTATATCCCTCTGAGAAATGCCTTGAATGCCTTGTCAGTCCCCAAGCTCCTTGGCCTTCGTTTTTGGTCT
This sequence comes from Cheirogaleus medius, assembly GCA_008086735.1. NCBI lineage: Eukaryota > Metazoa > Chordata > Mammalia > Primates > Cheirogaleidae > Cheirogaleus > Cheirogaleus medius. Next base: position 8,201,332 of record VBSM01002223.1, on the reverse strand, counting down.
GTACCCAATTCTGGGGACTTTGCTGATCATCTCTGTGTATTATTAGCTAAGCTTCCTAAACACACTGGTGTTTGTGTTAGACCAGTGTGGTTTCAATAAAATCTGGTCGTCACTGAAAAGTTAAGCAAGCATTTGGAAATTCCCTGTGAAGGAAAAAGAACACCCAACAAAGCTATCCATGTGTGTGGTGTTCTGTGCTTATCCTTTATATATATTTAGCAATTACTTTGGCGTAACCGGTTTGTGCATCCAGAAGAACCAGTCAGAATGTCTCTGCCCATCCTTTCATCAAAGCAAACACCTTGGTCATCTCCTTGTTTTTGCCTTTTCTTTTGACCATGACTCGCAAGCACATTCTTACCTAGCTCTTACCAGGTTATAGGCTTGTTCACACAACTTTAGCTCTGTGTCTGTCAGGCATATTTCTGTTTTATAGATGAAAACTTTTTCTTAATTTAAATTTTCCTTTTCCTGGAATTTATTCATGTGTTCTGAAATGCTGCTGCTATTGTAACTGACTATATTGTAAAGTCATGGATTTTACCCCAGAGGAACCTGACTTTGATACTGAAGAACTTATGCAAAATCTTAAACAGGCAGTTGTTACATAGATAAAGGAGCTTTCTTCTTTTGATACTCATCAGTAGAGATTGTTCTATCTGGTATTGCATAGATGAATGTTTCCTTAATCAGTTTTCACTTCAGGTACCTAAAAGGGAGGGGAGAGTCTAAGTAGTCACAAAGCTGTCAACAGGGTATTGCATCAAAGTTCTCTCATACACTTTTCTTTTTCCTATGAAAGAGCTGCTTTCTCTGAGCCATCCAGTTGCTCTTGTCATGTATGCAGTTTGAAGAAGTTGGTCTCTTTTCCTGGCATCTACCAAAGTAATGATGGCCATTTAGAAGCCATCAGCCAAAGATTAAGTTTGGGAGTGGCTTAGTGTGGTAGAAATTTTTTAAAGATTCTGGAGTGGTTTAAATAATGCAGGTGGATTTCATTAAAGGGGCTTATATATCAGTTAGAAGAGCCAGCAGTTTGATATCAACAGAAACAAAAAAAAAATTTAAGATCTCTAAGCTTAGTGGTATTGTGCTATTTGAAGGTTTGAACATTTCTGTTCAAGTCTTTGTGTGATTATGTTTTCATATACATAAACACTTAAAAGTGGAATTGCTTTATTAAACTGTTTTCCAAAGTGGCTATACATTTTCATTTCCACCAGCAATATATGAGGGTTTCAGCTTTTCCCACATTTTCCCACCCAATACTTGGGTATTGTTAGTCTATTTCATTATAGCCATTCTAGCGGGTGTATATTGGTAATGACCAATGATGTTAAGCTTTTTTCCTGTGCTTATTTGCCATTTGTTTATTTTCTTTGGCTGTTCAAACCAAGGTCTGTTCAGACCTTTTGCCTATTAAGATTTTTTTGTTTTAGTTATTGAGTTATAAAAGTTCTTTATGTTCTGAATATAGATTCTTTATCAGATATATGATTTGCCAATATTTTTTGCTAGTCCGTGACGTATTTTTTTATTTTCTTCATGGTATCTTTTGAAGAGGAAAGGTTTTAATTTTGATAAAGTCTAGCATATCATGTTTTCTTTTATGGTGTCATATCTAAGAGATCTTTGCTTTAGCCAGGATCACAAAGATTTTCTCCTCTGTTTTCTTCTAAAAATTTTATAATTTTAGTTCTTATGTTTATATCTGTGATCCATATTTGGGTTTATTTTTGTGCATGGTGTGAGCTATGGGCCTAAGTTCAGTTTTTTTACATGTACATACTATGTTTCCCCGAAAATAAGACAGGGTCTTTTTTTTATTTTTCCTCGAGAAGACACCCTAGGGCTTATTTTCAGGGGATGTGTTATTCTTTTTAAGTACGGTGCAACAATCTACATTACTTCAAATATAGTTAAGTCGTCCTCTTCTGGAACATCATCATAACTCGCCATACCCCGAATTCCATCCTGAATTTCTTGCGACTCTATTTCCTTTAGAACCATTGGCCCCAATCTCTCATGTCGAGCAATAGAGCTCTCATGGGGCAGATGAGAAGGGCTGCTCGTCTTCTTTACTGCTCCGCGACGAAATGCATGGGTTGTGCAGATGCGCTGCGTAGCCACACCCATCACTAGGTCTTATTTTTAGGGTAGGGCTTCTATTGCGCAAATGCTTAGAAATCCTGCTAGGGCTTATTTTATGGGTGGGTCTTATTTTCGGGGAAACACGATATCTGCTTTGTCTAGTACCATTTATTTATAAGACTCTTAAAAGTTTTTTTTTTCACTTTAAGCTATATTACTACCTCTCATCAGTCTTATAAATGCTAATGAACATAAGCCAGCATTTTCTGACTGAATTGGGTGAAAAGGGAGGAAAGGGATTTGTCTTGGGTCTTGGCCTTATTGTAGGGAGCTCTTATACCTTAATTTACTTTGCTTAATTCTACCTTTTAAGAAGACATCCACAGAGTCTTTGTAAACAATAGGGTTTTGGCCAGTTTAGTTTTGTTAAGATGATGTTCCTCACCCCCTAAGGATACTTGTGAAATCTTATTTTAGCACATAGTTAGGGTTGGGTAAGCCTAGGCTAGTATAAGCTATCCTACTGAACACTTGTTAAAAATAGTTCTAACGTGAAAATGATGAAACTCTTCTTAAAACATTTTCTTTTCTTTTTCCAAATAGGTTTTTAACTATAAAAGTAAAGCCTGTTTATTACAGAAACATTTGGAAATTACTACAAGCATGAAGAAAAAAATCTTTTTTTTCCTATCACCACCACCCTGATTTTGGCTCAGCACTACTTTTAATTTTGTGTGATTGACATAGAGACTCTGGACAACATAGTTTCTTAAAACGGTATTTGGATCTACTGATGGATTCAGGCCTGTTTTCTTACATTTGTCTTGGGAAGGGAAGAGGATGGGAACTGGTATTTCATGAGCGTCTATTGTGAGCCAGGCCTTGTCCCTCAGAATGCACTATGAAGTAATAAAATTACATTAAAATAGTATTACAAATTCATTCCTTCTCTCCATTTTTCCTACTTCCCTCTTTCTCTTTTTCAGCCGAGTTCAATAATTTGCCCAGTGTCATTCAGCTAGTGTGTGATTAATCTGAAAATTGGGGAAAACATAAGCATGTTTCAGTTAAAATTGTTAACCTGCGGATTTTGTTTTTTTTCTTCATGATTTGAAAGGCTATAAAAGAAGAGAGGATGAAGTAGTTCTCCTTTTCTTACTTTCTGGCCTCCCTTTTATTCTCTATCAGAATTAAAGTCCCAAGGTCCCCTTATGTCCTGCTCAAATTAAGACTTGTTTCCTCCTTTCTGTATTGCACTTTCAACTCTGAGACCCCTAGCTTTAACTTTGGTATTTATTAGCCAAACAGAAAGATAAAGAAGAGAGCTTGGATTTTGAATGAGGAAAATTCCTTGAATTGGATTGATTTCATCATCAGTTTTAGTTTATTACACATTAACTAACAACTAGCTGTGGATTCCCAGGCAATCCACTTATGTTCTTTGTCTGTAAAATGAACTACCTACTCAACAGGGATCCTTCTGTGGTATATCAGCATTTCTTATTTTTCATGTTAGTAGAACTATGAAATAAGTTTCTGGTAATATGGTCACAGAGTATCTGCCATAGGGACAAGTATTTAAAGAACCTCTGTCTTCACTCCATAGTGCCTTCAAATTTCAAGCCCTCAAACTGTAGTCATGCATTGCTTAAAATGGGGACATGCTCTGAGAAATGCTTCATTAGGTGATTTCGTTGCGTGTGAACATCACAGAGTGTGCTTACACAAACCTAGATGCTATAGCCCTCTACACAACCGGGCTATACTCCTGGGCTACAAACCTGTATAGCATGTTACTGTTCAGAATACTGTAGGCAGTTGTAACACAATGGAAGTATTTTTGGATCTAAACATAAAAATATGGTGTCATAATCTTATGGGACCACTTTTGTATATGTGGTTGTTGACTGAAAAGTCATTATGCGGTGCATAACTGTATTTGCATTTGTGTAAATGGGGAAAAAGCATCAACTGTTGTGTTCTTTTTATGTAAAAAAAAAAAAAAAAGTATGCCTGCACACACGTACAGGATATTTGTGATCCCGGAGCCTCATTTTTCCTCCTTCCTTGTTTAGAAGGTGTTCATGACTTTCAAGACCTTGTTGACAGCCAGAACTTCCCATTGACATGCTCACTTTATCAAATAGCATAGCTTATTCTAATCTGTTGCTTATTTTGTTGCCATAGTGTCCTTTTTGAAAACAGAAAGGTAGTTTATATGTTCCTAGAGGAATCTAGGGTTTTCCCCGTGATCGACATTGCTGGAAGAAATTTTTATCTTAATGATTCAGGCTAAGGCCTGGGGCTGTAATGAGTACAAAGAGAGGTGTGGGACATTTGGACTCTGGACAGTTATGAAGTAGACTTCTTTATATTAACCCACTCTGTTAATTGCTAAACTGTTTTATTTAATGATTTAGGGCTTTTTAACTTGAGCCAGCTACTTGTTATATGAATTATATGTATTCCTGACTGATAAGTTATGTTTGGGCTGAACATTAGAACTCAGGCTAGAGTAGAGCCCCTTCCTACTAAATCAGGCTTGTTCAAACAAAAAAACAGAAAATAACCAAGGGTACTCAGTTTGTGATGATTGCCTTAGTACGTTTGGATTAGTGAATCAGGATGAAGAATGATAAAAGGTGATTTAGGAAGTGTGGAAATAATAGCAAAGGAAATAAAAAGTGAAATGTTTTCGTCTCTCTTATTCTAGTGCCAGGGAACCTTTGACATGGTTGCAAAGGGAATCACACAGAAGCAAGCAGTTGTTCAGAGTAAAACCTTTGCATTGATCGTTATTTTTACTTTTCATGTGTTCAGACAAATTGGGAAGAAAAGATGTTAGTGATTTAATGAAATGCTAACAAACATAATCCTTTTAGGATGTCTAGGAGGGGCTACAGAATCAAATTTAATCCTTTTCAGAAGACATGGCCACAGAGGCTTTGGGGGAAACTATAGTTTAGTTAAAATTTAGTGAGGTCGGCATGTGACTCTTAACACTGGTAAATGAATTTTTTCTTTGTGTCCTTCTACTTTACTTTTTGGATCTCTTACTTCCTGGAGGCTTTCTCTCAGCCCCTTTGCCCTTGGGTAGTCTGTTACCACAGAAGTTAACTCTTCATATGGTATGATCATCATAGCTGTTTTGAAATCTGTTTTACAGCTGGGGAAATTAAGGTAGCGAGAAGTTGTGTGGGGCCATGTATATTATTTTTCCATTTAATGTCTTGTCTTCTCTTAAAATATGTAATACTTAAAATGAACTGTTCCCTTCTTTTCCCTCACTTTCCACATGCTTTACTCAGTCAAAAAGCCCTTATCTTCTGATCTCTGATAAGTACTGGGAAATTATCTGATCAAAACAGTTCTTTGGAATGAACCTCCTTAGGTTGTTTATGTTTTTTAAAGATGCTGGATAACTCTGGTGATATTCAGTTAGCACAGTTTGTGAGCATTGTTTTTGAGGCCCCTACACACCAAAAGAAATGGTGAACAACTTGGCCCCTTACCGCTGAAAGGGGCTTTATCTCTAAATCTGCATTTCTAAAGATCACTGGCAGAGTTATAGGTTATGATGGTATCCCTGGGAGTCAGTGTAGAGAAAGCTGATTGATATGTTTTAATATTAGTGACAGAAAAGTAAACTAATACATCTTAGGATTTTTAGTAAACATTGATGCAGAAATAATTTAGCCAGGAAATTTAGTTATTTAGGATATTCTGTTTCCTGAGTGTCATTTAGTTGTATTTTCTTACCTGCGTGTCATATTATGGAGGTGGTTTGGGGCAGTGCACTCTGCTGAGCAGTCATTTAATTTCATCTTTTTTTGGGCTCTGACAGCACTGTGACTTACCTTTGTTATAGTACTTACTTACAGACTGACTTGGGGAGAAAGATACCAACTAATCGTGAAAAAAAAGTCAGCCTATAATTTCATTAATTTTAATTAAGACAGAAATGGAGAGAGCCAAAAATTGTTCTCCTTGTAATGGCAAAGTACCTGAAGTTTCTATTTATTCATTTTTATTCTTTAAAATTTTTTTAGTTTTTAATTTTTTGAATACATAATAGTTATACATTTTGGGGGGCACTTGTGATATTTGATATAATCATACAGTATATAATGATCAAATCAGGGCAATTGGGTTATCGATCACCTCAAACATTTATCATTTCTTTGTATTGGGAACATCCCAAATCCACTCCTCTATTTTGAAATATACAATTCTTTCTATTTATTCTGACAATTGTAGAAGTGTCATGGTTAGTGAGTGACCTGGTATTGCTAGAGTTGTGGCAGCAGCAGGAAATAAAGATATAGATAATGATTTGGGATGAGGGAGTTTGGCCCTACTGTGAAGAGAACAAGAGGTCCTTGGAAGGATTTGATCAGAGAATTGGCACACAGACTGTAGAATTTAAGAGCATAAATTCTGCAGCCACAATGCTTGGGTTTTAAAGCATCCTGTGTTCATTACTAGCTGTCCACTTACTGGTTGTGTGACCTTGGAGGTTGTCTCCAACCTTTCCATTGCCCCATTGCCTCTTCAGTAAAGTAGAAATAAACTTAATGGTTATTATGAGGATTAAGTGACTTCTTAGTTAAAAACCCTTTTAACAGAGCCTAGTACTTAGTACGCTTTTACCGTTTTATACTCTTGTATCTATTCTAAATGGGTTCAAATAGTAATTTGGTACATTTGGAGTCGAATATCTCATAGTTTAATGTTACTCTCTCAAAATCTTTCCCTTTGCTACCAGTACTTTTTCAAACCAATGAGAGGAAATTGATTTGAGTTTCTCCTTTCGTTTTTCCTTGCTCTGGCCTTTGGGTGAAGCTGGAACAGCTTTGTGCACTTTTTGGTTGTAGATAAGGTAGAAAGTGGAGCCATGGCAGTAATAGATTTTGTGCCTTTTGCTTATTTCTTATTCTTCCTTATTACACTCATTGTGTGGTGCTACTTTCAGGATCGTACGTGGACTGTACTGGGGCTCGATGATGAGCTGCATGCAGTTCACTGAAAAAGCCTGCCTTGGCAGTGGTATGGGGAGTGGGTGGTCAGTTGAGTTCCCATTCAGTTCTACCGCTGAACAAGTTACTTTTTAGGGCCGCATTTTCCTTTTCTGTAACATCAAAACTGCATTATCAACATTTCCTTTTAGCTGTGATATTGTTGCTCCTAGAAACAGGTCTTAAAGGGTAAATGTGTCCTAGCAATAAGTGTAGACAGTAGAGAAGGACATTAAAACATTAAAGTAAAATAGTGTTGTAACATTTTTATTAGAGAATATCATAATAACTTAGGTTTAATACAAGAAAGAAGATGGTTTGGGGCTGGAAGCAAAAATTTAACATTATGACGTTTTACAGTTCTGATGTTTTGTGTTTTGGGGGAATATATTTGGCATTTTGGCACTGTGCTTTTGTGAGGTGTGCCTTCCAAACTGGAATGGGTGATAGCCACTCACGTTTAGCTGATTGTTAGAGTGGTTTTCATGAAATGATTTTCTTTTGCCCAGCTAGGTATTTTCAGAAAATTGACTGAAAAGTGAAGTCTGAAATTGTTCAGATAGGGCCCTTGCCAATGTGTATCACCATTCATTTAGTATTTGAGGACCCACTGTGTGACTATCACAGAACTGAAAGTCTTGCTGGGGAAAAAAGGCACAGGTCTCTTTCTATAAATGCTACTTTATGGTAGGTTTCTTCTGTCTTCTATCTGTTTCTTTGGGTGTTTTGATGAAAGTCCTGGATGTTTTGACAGAAGTGCATGGCTCATGTGTATCCATATTTAATTTCGTCTTGGTACAGTTGGCTTCTCCTATATATCCTTGGTATGTGCTTTTTTAGCTTTTCAGGGTTTTTGGATCTTCAGTCTGCCTTTTAATGTATTAATATTCTTAATTTTTTTTTTTTTTTGAGACAGAGTCTCACTCTGTTGCCCAGGCTAGAGTGCTGTGGCATCAGCCTGGCTCATAGCAACCTCAAACTCCTAGGCTCAAGCGACCATCCTGCCTCAGCCTCCCGAGTAGCTGGGACTACAGGCATGCGCCACCATGCCCGGCTAATTGTTTGTATATATTTTTAGCTGTCCAATTAATTTCTTTCTATTTTTAGTAGAGACAGGGTCTTGCTCTTGCTCAGGCTGGTCTCGAACTCTGGAGCTCAAACTATCCGCCTGCCTCGGCCTCCCAGAGTGCTAGGATTGCAGGCGTGAGCCACCACGCCCGGCCTTAATATGCTTAATGAACTTCCTATGGTTTGTATATTTGGTCTTTTGATCATTAGATTTTTCAAGTCATTGGTAAATGTCACAAGAATTGGAGAGAAATGAAGGTAGGGAAGAGGTGGAGTTGCCTGTTAAAAAAACCTTGTTTCTTGTAGATATTCATCAGTTATTCATTTTGCTTTGTTTGGGGAAAAATTATAGGGTTGAGGGATGGCAACAATGGGATGCAGAGTATATTTTCCTCCTCTTACAATGCTTTCCTGAATTCCTAGAAAAGCAACACACTTTCACCTAGAAGCACAGGCAAAAGCATGAACTGAGGGAGGGGGAATTTTAGTCATAATGTGCTTATACCTGAAGCCACCATTTCCTCTAAACTCAGATTTCTTCAGTTTGTTCACAGCAGTATCCTGGGGGATGTAGGCAGGGGTTTTGCTCAAATTCAGATACAGTGTTTGAGTTTTCCTTAATCTTTGTTATCCTTAGAGGATAAAATTTATTAACAACAACAAGAAAAGAACTCTGGCATGTCTCGTGTGTAGATACACGCTGGCCGTTTAGACGATTGCTTTCTTTTCTAAGGCTCACAAAAACATTCCTTTAAAAGTTTGTGTCTGACGTTGAGATAAAACTCAATAGGTACAGATTATGGAATTTGGCTTCTCACTGCAAGCTACTGTAGTCCCTTTCTAATCTTCCATTTCTTTTATTCTTAAATAATCTTCTTTTTGGATTTAGGAAGTATCTCTTTCTGGTCTGGGACAAACTCCTTTAAGTGAGACACTCTGACAGCATCTACATATCTTGGACTGTTAATCCTTTCTTTGCTATTGTTTATTCTATATTACATACTCTGAAGTTCATTCTCTTTGGTTGAAAAGGGGCACATAAAATAGATGAAGAACTCTCCTGTGCACTTCCTTTTGTACATTACCATGCTGACCAGTAAGTCTTAGATCTTTCTTATTTGTCTTGCCTCAAACATAATTAAAAAAACAGAAAAGCTCTTTTTGTAGTCCATGGCATTTTCCCAAGATTAAGCTCATTTTTGGAGTAAAGAATCATACCCTTTCTAGCTTTCCACTCTAAACTTTTCTAAGTTCATCCTTCTTGTAAGCAAAATTGGAAATGATTAAATGTTTAGTCACTTGGATATATATACACTGAACATTTTAAACAGGCCTTTCTGTGTTGGATTGGAGATGACTGTTAATAGGGTGTTATAGATAAAAATTAATACTGACTACTTAATCAGAATTCAAATAGTAAGGACTGCACTGCCTCAGTCTATGGGACACTCACTGCTCTCATTTTCTATTATAGCTCGTGTTGACAGCTTTTCCCTCCAAAATGGGTCTACTCAGCTCATGTAAAGTTACTGCTATGAGCTCTTGAGCTTATGAACCTTCCTAAAAGTTTAATGAGGTTATGGATTTGGGAGGTATTCCTCAGTATATTCAGTAGTATAACAATAACAACTATAATTTATTATCTGCTATGTGCCAGGTACCGACTGTAGCTAGGAATTCTAGTTACATTTTCTTGTTTAATCCTCCCTATAGTATTTATAAGAAGGTCATGATTCCCTTTTTACTGACCAGAAACTTGAACCTTAGAGAAGTTGAAAGAATTGCCCCAGACTTCATAGAAATAATTTATTCTGTATCTACATTTTTAAATCAATCTTTAAAAGTAACTTACCTGAAATAAAATAGAAAGAGGCATGTCTGGAACGCTAACCTAGTTTTATTTGACAGAAAGTGAGTGCTTCTTCTCACTGTGTTTGAGGGCCTGTTGTGATAAGGTACTGTGCCAGGTTTTTTTGGAGGCTAAGAAATTATCCTCCAGAATTAAAGAGGATACATTCTTTTTTAAATTAAGAAAAGCATTCTTGGCTTTTACATACTTTTAAAAATACATATCTGGAGAGTTTTTTAAAAGAGAGGACTCTTCTTACCTTTCATTTGGGAAGCAGTGGGCTGATTCTATTTAGCAGTGTGCAGAATCGGGGCTGTAGTAGAAGGAGGTGGCAATCACCTGTCTCAGCAGCATGGGGTCTAGTTGTCGCCCTGGACTCCTTGTCCTCTGTATGTCACTCTCTGCTGGGACACAGCTGTTTCTTCAGGCCTTGCCTATTGTAAGCATCTGTTGCGTGGTAACAAACCAAATAATTTGTCTTTATTTTAGGATCGTTCACTTACTATGCTTTCTTTTAATTCCAGCCTTTGGTGGAGGATGGCTTTGAGTTGTGACATTTACTTAATTGTAATGAATGCCCTATTTGACCTCTCTAAGCCAACTTTCCACGAAAAGAGATTTGAATGTTTGCTACATAAAAGTAGGTCTCTTCAAGGGGACAGGCATCTGCCTTAAGCAGTTATGAAGAAAATATTAATTATCCCTTAAAAATAAGTATCCCATTTTTCTTGATTTTTTAGTAATATGTGTTTATTATGGAAATTCTGGAATACATAGAACTTAACTCATTCTGGAAATTTTAGAATATGAAGTGGAAAAACAAAAATTACCCGTAATTGTACCTTCCAGGAATAATCATATGAACATTTGCATCTGTTCTTTTTTTTAAATTTACTATGTATGCACAGTGCTACATGTCTGCATTTTAATTCTTATTATTTTATATTAATTATGTTATCTGTACATACTATTAAGTTCCTCTTGTAGCTTTAATTTATATATCAAAATAACCTAATCATTCTCCTGTTATGCATATTTTTACTGTCATAAATAAAGTACTTATATACTCAATTATTTAAAAAAATATTTAGTTTTTCAAATACCTAATATGTGTTAACCAGATTTCTGCTGCCTTGAAACTTAGAGAAATCATTGTGAATAGTAGGTAGTTTTCAGAACAGACATTTTCCTCCTCTGAAAACTCATTAATTTTAGGCATTTTGGGCATATTTTTCTTAAAAGCATCATATACTTTAATAGATTATTTAACAGTTTAAATTTTCCATGATTACTTGGGGCCATTATTACTTGGGGCTTCTTTCTAAATATTTGTTTTCTTTAGAGTGTTGCATTGGCCATGACATTTATGCATGTACTTTGTAGGTGATTTCATCTGTCCTTATGGCTTAAAGTGTCACCTATGTGCTAATGATTCCCAAATCTATAGTTCTAACCAAAACTTTTCATGACCTTTAGATCCATATGTCCATCTCTCTACTGCTCATTGTCAGAGCTGTCACTCTTGACTGTATCAGATACCTCAAAAGTAGCATATCTAGAATTTAACTTATTATATTCCCCTAAAGTGACCACCTGTTCATCTAGTTTTTCTTAATAGTACCATCATCTATCTAGTCAAGGTAAAAATCTTTCTAGACTCCTGCTTAATTTTCATTCCCAAGCGTATCAGGTCACTAAGTTCTAGCTATGCTACCTTTGAAATATCTCTCAAATTTGTTCTTTCCTCTCCATCCCTGTTACTACTGCCCATGTTTAGGTTCATTAGCTTTTATCAGGACAATTGCAGTAGCCTCACAACTTCCTGCTCACAGGAAGTGAGCGGACACCTTTTCATTTTCACATCATGGGCAGAAATTGCTTTCTTGGGCATACATAACATACTAGTTTAATGCTTACAGATTTTTAATGGCTGTTAACATCTGGAGTAAAGTTTTATTCCATACCAATCTATAATTCTTTCTTTTTACCTTTCTGGCCTTATCTCCCCTCCCCTCCCTCCCTCCCTCTCTCCTTCTCTCCCACCCATACACACACACACACACTCACCAGACTTTTGCTACCAAACTTCCAGCAGTTTTCTGAATATTCTGTGAAGTTTTATGTGCATATACATTTGCATATGCTATTTATTCTGCCTGGAAAGTGCATAGCCCCCAACATAGCTCACCCTGCATTTTACTCATTGTTGTAATGAGTTCTTACAAGATATGGCTGAAGTTTACTTGTGGGACGTCCATGAATGCTCTCACCCCCATGTTAGCCAGAAATACTTACTTTATGTTTATTGAACCTTTTCTGATACTTTCTGTGGTAGACAGAATTATGGTCTCCCAAAGATGTCCATGTCCTTATCCTTGGAACCTTTGCATATTTTTACCTTAGATGGCAAAAAGATCTCTGAAGATATGATTAAGATTAAGAACCTTGAGATGGGTAGATTATCTTAGATTACTCAGGTGGGCCAGTCTAATCACATGAATCTTTAGAAGCCGAGAACCTTTCCTGGCTGTGGGCAGAGAGAGAGATGAGTGATTGAAGAAGGGTCAGAGAAATTTGACTTTACTGTCTTTGAAGATGGACAAAAGCGCCACAGCTAAGAAATGCAGATACCCTCTAGAAGCTGCAAGAAAGGGCAGGGAAACATTTTCCCCTAGAGCCTCTAGAAAGGAATGTAGCCCAGCTGATACCTTGCTTTTTAGCCCAGTGAGATCCATGTCAGATATCTAACCTATAGCACTGGAAAAAAAAAGTTTTTGTTGTTTTAAGCTCTTAAATCTGTGGTAGTTTGCTATGACAGCAGTAGAAAAACAAATATACCTTCATTGTGGGTCATCTGTCTTATTGTAAGTGTAGTTTTTGACTTCATTTTTACTAAATTTAAACTCTGTAAGGACAGGGACTATATGATTTCATCCCTGTCCTCAGCATCTAGCACAGTGCTAACAAGGTGTTAATACTCAAAGGTCTGAGTGTTTGATTTAACCAGTATAGTGACATATTTGTATCTTTATAAATGTGTTTGATAATCTTTGCCACATACTAAATACCCCAACCTATTTTTTGAGTTACTGTTTTCACTTTTTTTTTTTTTTAGAGACAGAATCTCACTCTGTTGCCCTGGCTAGAGTGCCATGGCGTCAGCCTAGCTCACAGCAACCTCAAACTCCTGGGCACAAGCGATCCTCCTGCCTCAGCCTCCCGAGTAGCTGGGACTACAGGCATGCTCCATGATGCCCGGCTAATTTTTCTACTTTATGTGGAGACAGGGTATCTTTCTTGCTCATGCTTGTCTTGAACTCCTGAGCTCAAGTAATCCTCTTGCCTCAGCCTCCCAGAGTGCTTGGATTATAGGCATGTGCCACCACAACCAGCCTCTGCTCCTCTTTTCTTTAACTATGGTGTTTCTTTTCCTCGTGATGGTTTGTTGCTTCAAATATGCCATTTGCACAGACAATTTAGAGTGACATTGTATCTGAGTCCCTTTGGATAGAAATTTTTGTAGGAAATCTAAAATGTTGGGAGCTTATATTTTCTGTTTCTTTATAAGTATGTACTTTTCCTTTCCCACAGAGAAATCTAAACAAAAATTTTACTTTGGTAATTTCAATAAATGAAATCAAATAATTGGTTTCCTCCCACTATTTGTTAAAATGGCATTCCAGTGTAAATCTTGCATGAATATCAGATTCACTTATGATGCCTTAATTTACCAACTATAAATTCTGGATAAAATAAAAAAAACAACTACATGAAGGCACTAGAGAATAAGCAACCAACAGTGGTTTCTGGAGGGCAGTTGGTATGTGGTAGACAAGCAATCACTGGGTGACTTCCTTGTTTTTCATGGCTTCTCGCCTAATGGCAGTCCTGTGGGATAGCTGAGAGACCATGTAAAACAATCTAAAATTACTCAAAATATGAAGAAACAAGAAAATGTGACCCATTCTCAAGATAAAAACTAATTTATAGAGATTGATTCCAAGATGACTCAGATGTTAGATTTAGTGGATAAAGATTTTAAAGCAGCTATTATTACTATACTCAGTTACATACAGGAAGATTTGTATGTACTTGTAATGAAGAGTTATGAAATCTCAACTGAGAAATAGAAACTATTGAAAAAAAAGAAAAACTGTCTGAAATAAAAATTTTACAGGATAAGTTTAACAACAGAACAGAGATGATAGAAAAAAATCATTGGTTGGGTGTGGTGGTTCACACCTGTAATCCTAGCACTTTGGGAGTCTGAGGCACAAGGATGGCTTGAGGTGAGGAGTTCGAGACCAACCTGAGCAAAAAGCAACATGAGACTCTGTCTCTACAGACAACAACAACAAAAACCTCAGAAAAATTAGCTGGGCATGGTGGCACATACCTGTAGTCCCAGCTACTCAGGAGGCTGAGGCAGGAGGATTGCTTGAGCCCAGGATTGAGGCTGCTGTGAGCTATGATGCTGCCACTGCACTCCAGCCTGGGCAACAGAGTGAGACCCTGTCTCCAAAAAAAAAAAAAAAACATTGAACTTACAGATCAGTAAGAATGATCTAATTTGAAGAAGAGAGAGAAATGAAGATTGAAGTAAAAATGAACAGAACCTGAAAAAATGTGGGACAATTGAAAAAAAAAGCTATAATATACATGTAAGTGTATTTCTAGAAAGAGAGGAAAGAATGGAACAGAGAAAAAAAGTTTGAACAAATAAAGGATAAAGGTTTCCTAAATTCAGTGAAAGTAAATTAAGTAGAAATCATTACTTTTTGACAATCAGTGTTTGCAAGAAAAACCCAAAACGGATGATCCTTTGTGCATTGAGCCTGGGAAGAATTGAGGCTTGACTGTCTTTTCCCCTAATGTCTGGTTTTAACAAGCCTGACTGATTTCAGTCGCTCTAGTGTTTTCTTTCTGGGCCGTACAAATCCACACTGTTAGGAGATCAGTAGATTAAGTTGCAGCCAAGACTAAATTGCACAAAATGGTAGAATATGGTGGTTTTTTGAAACATGCCAGGGCTGCTTTCTTTTGGAGGTCTGTATAGAACACTGGATCTTGTTGTGTGCTGCTTTTCCCTCTGCCTTTTTTCTTTGCTTTCCTTTCCTGCTACTCTCTTCTTGCTTTTGAGAAAGGGCAAAAAGGAGACTGATGAATTTGAGCTAGACTGGCTACATCAAAGGCAGTGAGTTCTATTGATATCAGAGTCAGCTTTGGCAGAAAACAACCTCTGGGGAGGCTTTTGTTGGGTCTTTGCTTTTTTCTCCTAGGTGATGTTGCTGGTGGCAGTGCAGGGAGTCATTTGGTGATGAGTCAATTGTTAGTGTGCCTTGGTTGAACTGTGGCAGCCAGGTTCCTGTGATTCTCACCTTAACCTTTTTAGGAATGCATACTTGTATGCTCACACCCAGCCAGTATGTACTGGTGAGGCCAATAATGATTGTTAAAATTTTGAAATACTGCTGCCCTGCTGCCCTTGGACCTCCCTGAAGATCATCCCTTCCCTTCCCACATAGCCTCTATGATGAAGCAACCAGAGGGTTAGGGTCTGGCATGGGGGGGTTAGGTGCCTCTGTCTATTCTGTTTTATCTGACTTGTGACTTTCCTCTGCGTAAGTAATTCAAATCTCTCCCTTGCCTGTCCCTCTTGTAGCCTGTGCCCATACACGTGTGTGCAACAGTATGTATTATAAATAGATGTTAGAAATCCATTTACAGATTTTGGGAGGTGATATAGTCTAGGATTAAAAAAGAAAGCTTTGGAGTCAGATTGACTCCAGAATTTACCACTTTTGAGCAGGGTGTTCTTAACTAAAATCTTTGGGCCCTGTTGTCCATTTTCTTGTAGAATAGAATGCCTACTTCTTACAAGTTTTTGAAACTTAAAAGAATCTATATAATAACCTTTTACATTAACGTTTATTCCTTTGATTTCCTTTTGATTTTATCATAGCCAGTTTTTCCAGGTCATTTCTAACTTTGTATATTTTTTTATATAATTCTTTTTCAGGAATTAATTTCAAAGAGGGAAGTTAAAACTGGTAGATTCCTATTTATCTGCCTTTACAGAAGAGAAGTCTGTGGCTCAGAGTTACAGTTGGGCAGCTCAAGATTATACAGCTAGGAAGCAGTGTGACTAGAGTCTAACCTCAGGCAATCTGATGCTAGAGTCAGGGCTCTTAGGAAATTTTTATCAAGATCTCCCTAATGGTAAGGTTATGAAGGTTTAGAAGTTTCGGTTGCTTACCCCATCGCTTTTTCTTCTTTTACTAGTTTACATGTAGATTAATGATAAAACCAGAGAGACTAGACTGTATAGTTTTCTCCTAAACTTACTTAAAATTATCTTTATTGATTATAAGGCATTTATTACTTTTTAACCTTGCTCTAGTTCTGTTTATGGATCTATCTTCTGTTCTATAGTAGACCAGAGAGCTTTGAAGGCAAATATTTGGATTTTAGTCCTATTTGAAACCTTTGGAAGATTCAGCATCTTATCCTTCCTTCCATTTGTACTATCTAGCACTACACCTTACTCCTCATAATAGGCACACAATACATTTAATTGGTGACAGTGATGACCTGAATAAAACCTTCGAAACACCAGAAATAAGGTTTTAAAATTTTTGCTCAATTTTTGAGTGTAGAATCTTGGAGTTAGGAGAAACTTAAGATCCTTTAAAGATCCTTGGATCTTTTCTTCTAGTTAAACGTCTCTAGTTTTATTAACTGTTCATTTTACAGCATGGTTTCTGATTCTCTTACCATCCTCTTCACTTTGTTTCCAATCTTTTTTTATTTTGTCTGTGTCTGCTTGGGTGGGATCCCCAGAATTGACCATATCTTCTGGGTCTGTTGAGTAAATAGGTGTTTGGAATTACCCATCACCTGCTTTGCTTTGTACACTGTACATCTATTATTGTATTAACTACACATACACACAAACACACACACACAAAATTGTGTTAACCGTACTTCTATTAATGCATACCAACAATTTTGGCAGCCATTTTATTCTGTCAGCCATTCATTTGAAGTTTAGTGTAGTGTATTTTACGAGTGCTTCTGCTATATTACATCTCTCCTACCTTTATTTGTTGTAGTTGATTCTAAATCTATACCTTGCTTATATTCAGTACTTGGTACATAGTTAGATACTCAATATATGTTTGAGTGACTGTGATTTTTGTCTTGCCTACTGCATGGGCCTGCCCTCTCTATTTCACAACATCCCCAGAGTACCTTGTGCCTACTGAACTGCCATTAATTGTTCTCTAAACAGTTATGAGTTATTTATGTCTCTGTGAATATGCATGCAATTTTATCTCTCTAGAATGACTTTTCTTCTCCATCATCCCTAATGTATTGTCAGGCTCCCCACCCCTCAAACTTCTAAGATTCACCTCCTTCGTGAAGCCTTTCCTGACCATCCTTTTTTCCTCAGGTAGGATTGACCATTCCCTTGTGTCTTCCTTATTTGTTTTCAGTCTGTCTCCCTTGGATCGTATGTACTTTGAGGGTAGGGATTGTATTTTTATTCTTTCTGTCTAACACAGTATGTCTGGTAATAGCTGCTTACTAAACTAAGGTGAATGAACAAATAAATTAATTAATTAATGAACAATTTCAGGGGTTGATATTCCAACATTGTAATCTTTTTGGATCTGGCTTCTCTTATCCAACCCATTGGTCAGGATGTGTTGTCTGCCTTCATTGACTGAGGCAGAATTGCGGAGGACATTTTTGATGCCCCATATCTAATATCTTTAAGGATTCAAATTTATATATTAAAATTTTCTTTTTTGGGGTGTATTTTGTCTCAATGTGAAAGAACAACAAAACTTTAAAAAGATTGCTTTGTGGCTTAGATGGTATAGAAACCAACCCAGAATTGCTAATTTGTAGTCAGATGGAGAACCTGTTCCTTCAATTGTTACTCTTTGAAAATATTGTGGGATAGCTAGATTTTAAACTTGTTACCAGGTAAACAAACAGTATGAGACTATATTGGAAAAGCTTTCTTGTATTTTTCAGGATAAAGGAAGTTTTGAGGTATTCCATGGAGATCCACTAAGGCTGCAGGAACTGAAGCTGGGAATTCTATTTTTGTAGCTTGGCCCACAGTCTGCATTACATGGTCATATTAGCATGAACATATTCTCTTATGGCTGATGCCTCTTTAAGCCCTTCAAGAAGGATATTGAGATTTGAAAGTCACACTGTGTTATGACAATTTTTGTGGATTTAGTAGTTGTCCTGTAAATTTGGACTATTTTAAATCTCTAGTAGCAAATGAGAGGTGATAAATCTTAAGAAAGGGATTATTAT
>VBSM01002223.1:8151790-8182872 GCA_008086735.1 Cheirogaleus medius | reverse complement strand
CCGGCCAGTAAAGGGATTATGAAATAAGATTTGGTAAAATCAGTTGTGATTTGTAGTTTGGAAGTGTAGGCACATTAGCATTTTAACAATGCAGCTTTTGATATTTTAAAGAACACCAGGGTACTAAAGAGATATCTTGGTTCTCTCAGATGAGTTCCATTGTGTCACTTTCAGAAATTTTGTTCTTTATTATATGACAGTACCCAAACAAAGCAAAACAAGTAAAGAGCTTAGGATATGAACTGTAGAATTCTGTATAAAGTCTGACTTAAGCTATAATTAAGTTAATATTTGGGGAAGAAGTTTAGTCTTTACTAATTTTTCTAGTCAGAGAGCATTACTTCTGTGCAGCTTGCCTGCATTCCACCCTTTATACTTCACAGGTACCTCTAGAATATTATTACTGTCTTGTGATTAGATGTTTACTTAGATCTGTTGCTCTTACCAGATTGAGAGCTGCTTAAGGGCCGTAACTACCAATTGATCCATTTCTCTGTTCCAGAGTAGCACAGTCTCTGGCCCTTATAAATGTGCATAAGTTTAAGAGGATAAATGAGATAAATATGTGTGTATGTGCCTACTGCAACCAGAAAGTACCTCTGCTATTAAGAAAGTGCATATAATAGTGCCTTCTAGAATAGATAAATGTAAAGTTAGTGGCTATAGTTGCTATTGGGTATTACTCTCAGGAAGGTTACTACTTTCCAGCTTGTTCCAGATTGTGGCAAATGGATTAATCTGGTAGAGACAGGTACTGTTTTAGGCGTAAAGTTTAGCATTTATCCCTAAGTGAACTTCTGGAATAGCTACTTGAAAACATGGCTGCCATCATTTTACTGATTGATACATTGCATTTCTGAGTTATCACTCATAGCCTGTATCTACCACCAGCAAGATATAGATTTATTATTTGACCTCTTTTTCTCCAGCCCAAGAATACTATGACTATTAAAACAGCATGCATTAAATAACTCATCTGTTAATATGTATGCACATAAAATTTGGCCAGAACACTTTAGTCTTCTGAACAGAGAGTCTTCAAACATTAGCATGGGGATTATAGAGTTTATTTTATAGAGGAATAAACTGAGACCTAGAGAGATTAAATGGTTTGTATAAGGTTCTTCCAAATTCTTACCCAGTTAAGAGGATTTTTTAAAAATGACTTTTCCTTTTCCAAAATAATTTTTCTCATCCCTCTCTACCTTTCATTTTGTAATTCAAATATAAAGTCGGTATGCCCTAATTGCTTTTCTTTTGTTTGGAGTAGCCAGTGTACATCTAACAGGCATGCAGTTAGACAAAGGCTGAGAGCTTTAAGCATGGGTGAAGACAATTCAGTGATTTCATGTCTCTGTGGAGATGTGGGAAGAAACAGAGATGCAGCTTCTCAGGAACATTCAGTTTTATACTATTCTGTGAGCCATACCAGTTGGTTAAGTTTCACTGTAATTTTGCTCTTTCTTACCCTTGTTACCTATGCATTTTTCAATGCTTTTTAATAAAAGTATGGTGCTATCTTAGTTACTTAGTTTTATGTACTTTCCGTGTCCCTGTGACTTCTTGCTGGCCCTTTGTTGTCAGCCTGTTTGTTGCCCTCGTCGTGGAGAAAGCTGAGATTTTCTTATCCAGGCCCAGCCATGGAATGGTGATAATTGATGTTCAACAAGGTGGTGACACAGAGCATTACAGTATTATAAAGGACTGTTGAATTGTTTGAAGAAATTAAAAAATATATTTTAAAATTTGCTTTATTAGGGTATAATTGATATACAACAAAATTCACCCATTTTAAGTGTCTGGTTCAGTTGGTTCTGACAGCTGCATACAGTCATGTAACACCACCGCCACAATCCGGGTATAGAACATTTCTATCACTCCAGAAAGTTTCTTCTTGCTCCTTTGTGATCAGTCCTTTTCCCCCATTCATGGGCACAGGCAAGCACTGATCTACTTTGTGTCACTAGTTTTGCCTTTTCTATAATACAATTTCATAAGAATGGGATCATACAATGTGTAATTTTTTTGTATCTGGCATTTTCATTTACCATAATGCTTTCAAAATCTATCTAGTTGCATGTATCAGTAGTTTATTCCCTTTTATTGAGAAATATTCCATTGTATGGGTATAATACAAATTGTTTTTCCATTTACCAGTTGGATGGACATTTAGATGATTTCCAGCTTTTAGCTATTTTGAATAACGTTTCTAGGAATATTTGCATGTATTCTTTGTATAGACAGGTCTTAATTTCTCTTAAGTATGTAAAAGTGGGATTGCTAGGTTATATAGTTACTGTACCTTTGACTTTATTAAGAAACTGCCAAACAGTTTTTTCATGTATTTTCTTTAACAAAATGTCTGTTCATTTATTTTGTCCATTTTTAATTGAGCTGTTTTATTACTGAGTTGGAAGAGTTCTCTTTAAATTCAGGATATAAGTTCTTTATCAGATGTATGATTTGCAGATATTGTCTATGGCTTATCAAAAGTAAAATTATGACTGTTATGCAAATATAAAATGAACATGTGTTGAAGATTTTACCTAACTCATTTATTAATGAGGGGTCCTGTAAGATGTTTAACCTGATTCCACACATCTAGTAATTATTTATTATCTGCTGTACATTGTGGATGATATATTTTAGAGATCATGATGTTCTTTATGTTCTTCTGAATAATGTAAACTTTTGTTAACAGGCAGCTAATTGGGGTGGTTGGAAACTCCCACTTTATTTAGTTTGATCTCTGCTCAGTTCTTTTAGGCTTCTATATTTGCTTTTTCCTGGAAACCTTGGACTTTCTGTAGTACAAGTATAATTCAGGAGTCTACCAAGGATTCGGGCAAAGTTTATGTGCAGATTTCAAGACTGCAGCTTTCTTCTTGAGTTCTAGCAACTTTATCCTGAGATCTGGGAAGCACCCTTAGTTGAAAAGCAATATAAAAGTGAATCTTACCCAATACCTCCCCCTTCTTTCAGCTTTCATCCCCTTCCAGTTCCTTCAAATGGTTGCTTTTTATATTTGTTCAGAATTTATAATTATTTTTTTGTAGGAGCAGTTGTCTAATACAGTGTTGTCTGCCTTTACTTCTTTGTTGACTTTTTAAATAGTGGAGCTCTTTTTTATTCTCAAAATTATTATTTATCCGTTCTATTAGATTTGATACCTGTATTGTTTTTGTTCTTTTTGTCTTAGTGTTTGTGAATCCATTCAGTTCCTCGCCTTTTTTTCCCATTCAGAAAAGCAGTATAGGGCTTAGAAAATATGTATCAAAGAATATTCTTCAAATCTTTGAGCGTATTCATTGTCATCTCCAGTTAACTTATCTCTATCTCTATCTCTATCTCTCTCTATCTCTCTCTCTATCTCCCTTCTTCTCTCTCTCTCCTCTCTCCTCTCTCTTTTCTTTCCTAACTTAGAGTTCCAAATTTTTGAAAGTGAAAGGAATAGGTTGATCGGGTTGGCAAGATTTAAAAAATGTTTTTCTTGCTTCTAGTTCTGTTTTGACTAGAGCCCTTGAAAGGCAGAGTTTGCCTTGGGGTTAGTATGAGCAGCTAATGCTAATAACCCTGAGTGGAGTTTTTGGTCTTGTTTATTAGAGCTGGAGGCCTGAGGCTGTTAGTCCATGTCTGAATATCAACTAGGGAGTGTCTTGCTGGAGATGCCATAACTGAGTTTTTAGATTCCCTGACTCTGTGATATTCCTTTTTCTTTTGGGTTGAGTAGGGAGGCGTTCTGTGGGTGGCTGCATTCTTTATTTGGTCTTGCTCTGACCTGGTTTAGTGATCAGGGTCTGTAATGGAAGGTCATGGTATATGTCTTTGGTCATGTATATGTCTTTGGTCTGCCCATCTTGCTTTGTAATTGATTTGTTTTTAAATTTTCTGTTCAGTTTAATAGCAAATTTCAGGGCTGGTAATTACCTGTATGAAAAGCCAGTGTATTTTCAGTATGTGCCATTTTGTGGTAGGATGGTATATTCCTTGTTAGTACTTAACAGTTGGTGAGATTTAATACAATACTGGCAGAAATGTATCATTCACATGCACTGCAATTTTGAATGTTAAAGACTCCCTGTTGGGATATTGGTTTTGAAGCTGGACAATTTTTGTTTTTTAATTAGAATTTTGTAGAATTGGGGGGAAATATTCTCAGAAGTTTCTATTGGTCTTATGTAACAGCAGCTAATTTTTTGAGCAGTGGATTTCAGCTGGCGGATGTAAGCCTGTGTTTTTGTAGAAGGGAGTCCAATCCCAGCTGATGCTCAAGCTTGTAAACATTTCCATTTGGATGTGGGTAGGATCATGTTGGCCTGTTGAGTTCCTGTACACTTGTTGGGTAATTATGCAGCTGACTTTTTCTGTAGTCCATTAGTTACTACTTTGGAAAAACAGAATAGGGCACTTCTGTAAACTGGTCTCCAAGGGTAAGTTTTGGGGAGATAGAACAGATGACTTAGTGTATAAAGAAGCTTTTTCAACAGGCGTATGTCTCTGCCTTCCTCCTCGCCCTTCAGTTTTTAAATTAGTGAAATGGTAATTCCTCCATGAAACATTTTCCATTTAAATGAGTAAGAAGAACTTCTGTTTCTTCTAATCCTCCCTATGTTTAGTTCCTTGATCACAAAAATCACCTTGCCTCATTTGTTTATGTACTTAAGGTACCGAGTGTTTCTGTATATGGAATTATGTTGTGTTAGAAATGGGAGGAACTTTCATGATTACCTAATGTGACCCTTTCCATTCACAGAATAAAAAATGGGGGTCACAAGGCTTGGTACAGATTAGGAGAGGCAGCATTATACTAGTGTAGAGGTTAATAGCATGAATTTTGGAGTCAGATCTGGGTTCAGATTATAGCTGTCACTGTTGACTAGTTGTGTGACCTTACACGGATTACTTTAACCATCAATCTCTTCATTTGTAAAATGGGTTAATATGAGAATTAGCATGGTCCTGGAACAGAGTAAGTCAACTCTGTTTAAGTTCCAGCAAAGATGATGATGATGGTAATTATGTCTTCATAACTGGTAAGCTGTAAGATGTTAGTACTATAGAATTTAATTGTTTACTTTTGGAAAAACGAATGAGAGCACCTATTGAGTGAAACAGGCTGTGAGGTGCATGTGTATCTGTCACTGAGATACACGTATGTTATGTGGTATTTGATGAATATGAAACCTGAAAGCCAGTGAGCACATATGTTTATACTGGGTTTATTTCAATGTATGCTTCAGAGAGAGAGGACGAGGGAGGGAGGAATACTATAGAAAATGCCCTTGGTTGAGTTTCAGAAATGGGTTTCAGATGCCAGGAAGACACCTGTGACAGAAGGAGATCAGTTGGTATAACTGGAGCCAGTTGATAATCCTTTTACTCTGTTGTCTGAACATTTACAGTGTTCTCATTTCTGTACAGACATGTCAGCTGGAAAATGACTAGGTCCCTCCACAGAAACATCATGTGCCAAGTTGGGAAGGAGGAGCACAGGGTGAGGACAATGTGGGATAGAGCCAGCAACCTATCGGCCTTCATCTTTGGCCAGGTTCTTCCTATGGTACTCGGGCAGTTTTGTTCTGGAATGTGATCTGTGGCTTAGTCGTATCAGCATTTGGGGAAGGGAGCAGGACGAGAGAAAGGGAATCAGGAATATATTTTTAAAACTGTGAAAAAAAATTGACCTATAAGCTTTTACCTCATGGGGGTAGGGGCTGAGAATCTGTTGGCCTGTGGTTTTGAACCATTGCTACTTCCTGCTGATGGAGAGCCAGCCACAGACAGCTGTTCCTGAGCCTAAGTTTGATGGTTGAAAATACTTTTTTCCATCCTATTTAAGTCACCTAGAGAGGGAATTGGTATCGTTGAAGTTTTAGCTTTAAACTTTCAAACTAGTGGTTATTTGAGTGGGCTCTGTCTGTTAAGGAATTTGCTGTTGCGTCAAGTAAGGACTATTTTATTTCCTAGTTATTGCTCATTACCGTTTTTTTTTTTTTTTTTGGTATTCCAAGTCAGGTGTACCTGTTTACTGGGGTGGTGTCAGGGAAAGATGGAGTTTACAGTACACTAACTCTAGGTCACTGCTGGACTAAATTGCCGTGCAGATATACCTGTTTGGCCTACAGTGGCTCTCTGAGGCAAATGATTCTTTATTGTTTTGTACAGGGGAGGAAGGCCCCCAGCTAGCACGGAGTTGGACTTCAGTGCCCTGCTCTCTCATGACCCTCTCACTACGACCAAAGCAGCCCATCTATTCTTCACTTGGCGTGGGATGTTTAGTTGATTCTGTGCCTTGGCTGTGTCTGGGTTTTTGGAGCAACTTTAGTTATTTGGTCTTTCAGGTCAGTCTGAATTCTGGCCGTCTTCTTTCTAACCATGACTAATCTAGCGCTGAACCAAATGTTTGCTGCAGTGGGTCCTGCTGTGGGGCGTATGTAATTTATGTGGAGAATCAGAAAGCCAGGGTCGCAGCACTCTCTGGAGAGTTTATTTGGACTATTTATAGTTTGCTCTGTCTACAATCTCTGTCTAAAGTATGTACTCAAATATTTGTCGAATTGAATTTCTTTTCCTATGTTGCTTTTCAAATACTTTTTGTTTGCATGCTTTACATCTTCTCTTCCTTATCCTCTTCCAAATTGAATTGCTCTCCTGATGATGACCTGGGCTCTTTGAACATACATACACAAGGTCTTTATTCCTCACTCCCACCGTCACATCTAGTTAGCAAAGCCTGCAAAGCAGTAGCTTTACTTTAGGACAGTGTGCTCTGAAATCTTTAGTCTTTTTTTCCCCTAAATTAATACATATATATATTTTTTTGAGACAGAGTCTTGCTCTGTTGCCGTGGGTAGACTGTAGTGGCATCATCATAGCTCAGTGCAACCTCAAACTCCTGGGCCCAAGCCATCCTCCTGTCTGAGCCTCCGAAGTAGTCCCAAACTGGGACAACAGGCATGCACCATGATGCCCAGCTAATTTTTCTATTTTTAGTAGAGATAGGGTCTTGCTCTTGCTCAGGCTGGTCTCAAATTCCTGAGCTCAAGCAGTCCTCCCACCTTGGCCTCCCAGAGTTCTAGGATTATAGGCAGGAGCCACTATGCCCTGGCCTTAATTTACTTTTGATTATGATAGTTTTTAGGAAAAGTAGCCAGTTGTGCTCATTATGAGGATTTCTTGAGCCCAGGTGTTCGAGGCTAGCCTGGGCAACATACCAAGACTCTGACTCTAAAAAAAGGTAAAAACAAACAAACAAAAAAAGGAATTTATAATATTTGAAATTCGGGAAATATTCACTGAAGATTCTCTGAAATCTCTTATTTCTAAATCCAGAACAAGTGTAATATTACCCCAATTTAGCCTGGCAATAACTTTTAAATAATTTGATGAAAAGCCTATTTTTTATCATTCTTCTTAAACCATTTCCAGAGAGTTGGTAGAGTTATGAGAATTTGTAAATTGTGCTTTGTGTTTTTAAAGAGTTGAGGTCTCACTATGTTGCCCAGGCTGAACTTGAATTCCTGCATTTAAGTGATCCTCCTGAGTAGCTTGGTCTACAGACATGTGCCACCATTCCCAGCTTCTTGCTTTCTTTTTTAACCTAGTAAATGATGGTAAAGTTAGAGATCTAATCTTACCAATTCTTTATGTTAGCATAGTCAAACACTTGTTTGTTTTGTGAAGCAGTATGTCTGAATTGAAAGTGAATTATCTTTATTAATATCCAAACAGAATTAACCACAACTCTTATAAATTCCATTTTAAAAAGACATAGGCTACTCCTTTTTGAAACAGGAAAAAAAGGATGTAACAATAGAAGAAAAAATATTGAAATCTTTAAAAATTTTATATTATTTAATAAAAAAAAAGGCATAGGCATTTCTTCCTCCTCTATGATGGACTCTTATGAATTCAGATTCACTTTCCTTTAGTAGTATTGCCATACATGATACTTGGAGGAGAGATGATTGAGGGATACCGTACCCATGTATGGAGGAGAGATTGAGAAACTGTTCCGTTATTTCAGAACATTCATAAACTTTCTTTTTTTTTAAATAGAAGAATGACTTCAGACACTCATAAGCTTTTGTCTTTAGTCAAATTCTCTGCTAAAAATGCTAACCATGTTACCATATGTTTTATATGTTAGAAGGAGGGTTGATTTTCATATGATTTTAGTTGACTGATCCTAGTTCATTGCCTAAAATAAATTTATCAGTATTTAAAAAAAAACAAAACTCTGCTCAGTGTATGTTATAAAGAACAAGAATGACTTTCCAAGGGATTAATGCAGGTCAGGGATGTTTTAGGAGTAGAAATTCCCCATTAGAAATGAAACGTCATTTAAGCAATTAATAACATTATTTTTTTTAAAAAAAACAAAAAACCTTTAATAGGGGACTGCTGGAAATCTTGGAATTTTCTTTGTCTCTTTAGCATTTGCACTTAATTATGACATATATAAATTTCTTTTATTTGAAATCTTTATTTTTGAAAACTTTTCCTTCCCATTTTGATGGGTGGTTTAAAAAAAACCTGTCACCACACTTGTGTTTTCAATGTCATTTTTCTCAAGATGTTAATTTACAGATTTAGTATTGTAGAATCATAACATTGAAGGCAATATTTATCCTCAAGACATGAGAATCATTTTTGTAATTTAAAAGCTAATATTGACATTTTTGTCATCTGTTTTTGATGACTTCTGCCTGCCACTTGTGGGAGTCATCTGATAGTGCTTTTGTCACACAATGTGTCCAAGAAAATTGTTCCTAAGCAAGCCCTGTGATTTGTCCAGGTTAGGTCATCCAGCCCAGTCACATCTGTGTGAGAGTCTACTTGCCTATATTTAGTCTTTCCAGGTGGCTTATAATTGGTTTAGCCCACTGGGCTGCTTATTTTTTGGTTGATAGAGGTTGGGGAGAATAAAGGAAGCATAAAGGCTTGAATTTGGCAGATTCTTTACCGGATATCTATTTTAACCCCTGCTGAAGTTAATTTACATAAAGCCCAGCTGTGTATGAATTTTTCTCAATTTCAAGTTTATTCTTATTACCATAGGGATAAGAGTGTCAGCACTTAATGAATTTATGGTCTTGCGCTCTGGACCTCCTGGCAGCTTATAGTTCCGTTTCCACTGGATAACAGGATACAGCTGGTGGCAAAATTCTCACCTGTGGAATGGCTGTTGGGAGTTTTCTTGTCCATATAGATCTTTGCAGAACAGCAGAAACCATTTTTGCAGGAAACCACAAGCCTGTGTTAAACACTAAAAGAGAATTGAAATAACATGTACATGTGTTCCTCTTTCCAGAGGTACCAACCATCATGTGGGTCCCTAAGTATATTGTTAAGTAGCTCTTCTTCCTCCCCTTAGCTTTGAGGTAGTCTAGTTAGATGATGCTGAATTCTTCCACTGTGGTCCTTATTATCTGGCAGATTAAGCAAATTGCTTCAGGCTGGATTTCTTAACACTTGGCAGTATTCATACATACTGTCTTTTAATGAGCTACTAGATTAACCTTCTGGGGCTAGACTGATCTTAGACATTTTTATTTTGATAGGTTGATTTTTGTACTGACAGCTATAGCTATGGATCCTTTGCTATCAAATTATGGTGCAGAAAAACTGCTGATTAGTTTCTCTGTCTCTGATGTTCAAGTCAAGCAAATATTTCTTTAGTATTTATTGTGGGCTCAGCACCATGCCAGATGCTGTGGCATGAGCAGTAGTTGTGTGGAGGGGTGCTATAGAAGTCCACAATACAGTAGACTAGAATAAACAACTTGGGAAGAGAAGTTGAGCATAAAAATGAAAAAGAAAACAGTAAAAGACAGCATATGATTTATTGCTGTCAGTTATATTATCAGCAATAATCCTATCGTTAGAATCAGTAAGGGTGGAGGGCATTAGCGTGAGTAAAGACATGAGGACTGGACTGAGCATGGTGCATGCAGATGGTGAGTGCAGGGACTGGATGGAAGGTTTGGGAGGGGGGAGTGCTAAATAAGCCTGCACACAGATAATGGGGGACTCTGAACACTATTCATAGGCACCAGAGGGATAGTGGAGGGGGGAGCGTGGTTGGCTTCTGAGAGCTCACCAATAATAAATAGTATATGTAATAGGACACCATATCTGTTGGGATCTACATTTTCTTCAGCATTACCCTTGATGTAGAATTCGGGATCAGCACAGTGATTAGGATGGTTTTAGGAGACTTTGGAGTTGAATGCGATGTGAGGTTAGTGCTGAAAGGCTATCTATCGTGTAATTCATACCAGGCAGTAAGAACAGGAACTTAATTTATTGAGTATTTTCTTATTGCCTACCACTGTGTTAAACATTTTAAATACAGCTTGGCAGTTAAGTAACTTGTCCAAGATAGTATAGCCAGTTACAACTCAAATCTAAGTCTTTTTGTCTCCATCTCTGAATTATATTGCTGTTCTCATTTTTATCTGTACCTTTTATTAGGGGTTGTTAAAGAATTCTTAAATACTGGAAGGTTGTCTTCAATTTAGATGAAGACTCTGCAATCATCCCTTCCTTTAATATCCATTATTTATCGAAGTGGCTTATCTGTGGTTGGTGTAAAACAAATATATTTAATTTTTTACAGAGGAAATGTAGTGGGCTTAATTACTGAGCTGGCCACATGTGTCTGTGGATCCACATCTAGGCATATGGGTCCCAGGGTGCAGGGCTCCACTTTTAAGCCCTGGAGGTTGGAAACTCTAGAAAAACTAACCTGGGTTAAATGTGTCCTCAAAATTGTGATCACATTTTATTTTTATATGTTTCTCTCCCTTTCTTAAGTCACGGTAGGTTAGTATTTTAGTGTCATGCCCTAGAACACCCTCAAGAGAAGGGGTTGGTATCCCATAAGACCCTTCTAAAAGATTGCTTACTCCTGTGTAGGCAGAGAGGGTGCTACAAAATGAAAATAGCGTTTTGGGAAGGTTGAGTCAGAGGTGCGTAGAAAGATTTTCTCAGGGTGATAAGGCCCTAGTGCTTAAGTCTACAAGCAGAGGCAGGCACTTGGCAATGAGTCCTCCTTGGGAAGGAGGATCAATCTGGGCTGCTTCCGAGACCCTTTCTACTTATAAAATCCTATGACAGATGGGATTTAGCTAGGGATTGGGATGAGGACTCCAGTGCCTGGGCAAATTGATTGGGAAGCCAACCTTTGCTTGCTGCACCTCTGGGAAGCCATAGTGGGAGTCTGGCCTGGCCCTATTGGCTGTGACCCCCAGCAGATACTTGCTCGGTTGGGTTTGAGTTTAGGCTACACAATTAAAAACTTTCTCCAGTGCTACTTTTTGTGAGATCTTTGAACCTGCAGTTGTGAATGAACAGAAATTTGAATTGAACTGAAAAAAGAAAAAGGAAGATAAAAAGGCAGAGATGTGTTGACACCATGGCCATTATAAAAAAATTCTTTTTTTTTCTTAGCTGCAATACATTTAGTTATTTTTCCTTTCCGTATGGCTGTAATGTCTTTAGTGTAGCTGTCACCGTGGTTTGTATATTTCTTCTCTCACCCTCCCTCAGCTTCTAAGGCTGGGCAGCTTTGTCACATGTGCATTGGCGTGAGCGCTGCTCCGACTCCCTTCCCATCACCCCCTGCTTGCGCTTCTCATTCCTTTGTATAGTTCTCAGCAACTCACTGTGCTGTCATGTCTTGTACATGCTGTTCCTTCTGCTCTTTGTTGCTTCTCCTCTGTCCACTTGGTGAAACTTGCTTCTTGGTTTGCTTCCTCTAGTAATCTCTGTCTGGGCCCCCCACTTTCTGGAGAGTTTATTGCTCCTTCCTGATCCTTATAACATTTTTATTATTGCACTTATCATACTGTAATATAATTATCTGCTTACATGTATGTGTTTCTTTTAGTACTAAATTGGAAGGGATCATGTATTATTTATCTCTAAAGCTCAATAAGTAGCTTAATTCTAGGGGCTCAGAAATATGAGATGATTGTCTGCAATTATTGACTCTTTTATGTGCTAGGCATATAATTATAAACATATGTAAAGAAAAGGAAGCCCTAAGCACTGAAAAGATTATGGTGTACTTTTCCATATGAATTTCAGAGTGAACTCTAAGATGAATACAATGATATCAGAGTTCTGATTTTTTAAAATGAAATTTAATTTCTTTAGCTGTTTTAAATTATTTTTATTAGTTTATTATTGTGGTAAGAGTTCTGATTTTTTAATTCCATGATAATTACTTTGATTTTTTGTTTGTGTGTGTTTGCCCTAAACTCAGGATCATTGTGCCTGTTGGTAATCCAGCATTGATAAAGTTAAATGAGTGAATGTCATTTAGGTGTTAGTGTGTTTTGTTTTAACTTGCTATGCTCCTTTGTTTTGCTGTTCAGTATTACCCTGTGTTGGACTCTTCATTTCCTTCGTGTCTTGCCTACCTGTTTTGGATGGTCCTCCCAGCCCCCAATTTGTGTTCAGTGCTTTGCTTTTTTCTTGGTGGCTAGTCTCCTGATTTGGACTCTGTCTGGTGGTGGTGGGAGCAAGAATCTGCATTGTTTAACAAGGCCTTCAGCTAAAACTCATGTGTACTAAGTTTTGAGAATCACTGCTTAAAGCTAACTGCTCAATTATTAGTTAATGTAGCTGTAGTAAACAGAAGTAAAGCATTCATCTTGTAAGACTTCTTCAGTCCCTTATTTAGGAAATATATTTGGTCCATGTGGTATTTTACATTTTTTATAGAACTTGGCATCTTCAACAGGAAAAGCCTTGTCTTTTTCTATTGTTCAGAATTCCCTGCACCCACCCCCAGCCCTCCCTAACTAGTGCATAACAAGTTTATAGCCACCAGCCCAGGATCCTTAGGAATGAAGGAAAGAGTCTTTGGATCCTGTTATTTTCTTTGAGGAAGAGTTGAACATTGACTCTTGTACAAGAATCCAGAGCATGCATTGTCATTTCCACGTTAACTCTCACAGTAAATTTTTGTGGGCTTTGAAAGATTGACCGTAGCTTAGTCTTAGCAGGATCCCAGGCCATGGAAATTCATTTGAAGCACATTCTGCCATGAAAGTACCCTGCAGGTAAAAATCATCTATTCACACTTGGCTGAGTCCCCTACAGCTGCCCTCTCCCTATTGGGACTGGGGCACATGTGGCAGGTGGGCTGCCCCCTCCATACTGGTTCTAGGGGCACATGTGGCAGGTGGCTTGCACATCTCTTTATATGGATTTGGAAGCTTCCCTGTTGAGAATGACAAAAACCAGTCAGCTGAAGTGATAGATTTGTCAGGCTTGGACAGCTGGTCCTTAGGAAATGAGCTGAGATCACCAAGCTAACAGGTACAGGAGAGCTTACAGTTTGTAGTATAATTACCTGATATGGTGTTGGGCCTGTGATTTCCCACCCCCCTGTCAGGGACATGTCATTAATGGTGGAGCATCTGTTAAAGTCTTCTCTAGTATAATGTGTTGTTATGGCTAAAGAACAGTGGGTTTGATTTGTGCTAACATATTAATACGTATAGGTACAGACATTATTATTTTAATTGTCCTTCCTGTACTGGTTCTAGGGTCCTCTAGTAAAGATTGTAGATTTCTTCAGTTTTGCACATTTAGGAAACAGTATCTTTTCACTCATTTCCAGTTCCATTTTAATAAGTTGAATGAGAAGGCTAAAAACAGATGTGCTGTGTATGTTTTCTTCCTGATTACAAAAGTAGTATCTGTTTGTTGGTTGAATAGTTATG
Organism: Cheirogaleus medius; assembly: GCA_008086735.1. Classification (NCBI taxonomy): domain Eukaryota; kingdom Metazoa; phylum Chordata; class Mammalia; order Primates; family Cheirogaleidae; genus Cheirogaleus; species Cheirogaleus medius. The sequence goes on along the minus strand of VBSM01002223.1, from coordinate 8,169,133 downwards.
ATTAATAAACATTATTTAGGAATGAAAATTCCCTGTAATCCCCAGAGATGTGTACACTTAACATTTCAGTATCTGTTCCTCCAGATTCTTTTCTGTGGTTATTGTGTTATATTTTAGAATTGTAACTTACCCACCAAGGTATTTTAAGAAGTTGTCAGAAAGGCATCTCTGGGTACCTGAAGCCCCATAGCCATTTATGGATTTCAGAGTATCTCATATGGGATTAGTTTCCATTGAGACCCAGGAACTCTGCAAAGGAAGAAGCAATGGCCTCTACCATGTGCCTGGCAATGTGCTTAAGTACTTTACCAGAATTATCTCTCTTTATTCTTCTACTAACCTCTTAGTGTAGGCAAGCATTATTATACTCTTTCTGTAGATAAGGAGGCTGAGATTCAGAAAAGTTAAATGACTTTCTCAAGGTAATGTGGTTATTCTGTAAGTAGATTCGGGATTTAATTTGATGTCTTATCTAGAGAATATTGTACAGCATCCTGTTACTTTCCTATATTGAGATGTGGCTTTTTCTTTTTAGCTAAAACATCTGAGACATAAAAAGCCGTTGAATGGGGACATACTGCTTATTTGGCTATTTTGGTATTTTTTATCATTTTGTTCATATTTGATCAGGGATTGGTACATTATTGCCTGCTGACTTATTCTCGCATGCTGCTTCTCTTTGTAAATAAAATTTTATTGAAACACAGCCACACCCATTTACTTACATATTGTTTATCAGAGACCATATGACCTTCAAAACCTAAAATATTTGCCCTCTGGTCATTTATAGAAACTGTTTGTTGACCACTGCTATGATACCAATTTTAATTTAGGTGTAATCTTTTTAGTAGCCTAAGGTTTTGCATTCATTTGCTCAGGTGTATTGGCTGGTGGAATTGCTTTCTGTTCCCTGCTTTTCCCAAACAAGTCATAGAGCTATATAGCTTCATGCCTGAGTTTCTATGTGGTCCCGTATAGTAATTAAATGTGTACATTGGCCTTTGCAGGTAGCATGAATTTTAAAAATTCCGAAACTTTTGCTATTGCTAATCTTTGTAAGTGTTGTACTCCTAGCCCTGGTACATTCTGATGATGGTGTCCGCACTGCACTCTGTGAACAAAAAGGCTGATAGTCTCTATATTAAAGTGCATCAGGAGATTGTAGCCACAGTCTTTGTTATTCTAATCAACAACACTATAAGAGATTTGTTATGTGTAGGCATTGAGGGAGGATGTTAATTTATATAATTGAGACAATTGCATTAAAATTGGGTGAGTCTTGTTTTGACATAAAGTGAATGTGTCACAGCAGTAAGCTATTAAATTTTTTTCCAGTATTATAAAATGAAGTGGAAATGTGGGTAGAGTAAAAATACTTGCTGTACTTCTGCTTATTATTTCACACTCCTCAAATTTATGACTTCTTACAACTCTAGCTAGTTTTACTACTGAGTGGTGAATTTTGTGAACATACTTAAAACCACATCATTTAAGTCTTTGAGTTTTGATATTTCCTCATCATAGTCTTTCAAATACTTGGCAAGCTTTATACTCCCACTGTGTCTGTCATGTATTGTCCTTAAGTTACATGAAAGCAGCCCCCGTGAACTTGTGAGTTTGCTCAGTCATTCACTGGTTGCTGGATGAGGAAGAAATTATAGGATTTTTCTCTCTTAAAATTCCTTGGTGAAATCATTGGCTGGATATGGTGTTCTTCTTTAATTTTCCTTTTGGGAAGGCATGGCCAAAAATCTATTGACAAAGCCAAGACTTTCAATTGGTCTTGGCATGCAGGTTTGTTTTTTAAGTGTGTTTACTCTCATCGAAGGCTGTCTTCAAGTCATGTTTGTTTAAATGTGTAAAAAAGTAAGTTAACACATTATATGCAGCAAGATTTTGCATCAGAACTCTGAGTTCTCAATGTTATGTTGTCGCAAGTTTAAGTGTTTAGAACACCTTTTACCTGTTAATCTATATTATTAATACTTGCTTTTGTATATTTGGATAAATGTCACCTTCTGAAGGTGGCCTTCCCTCAGCACCCTGCTTAAAATGGTATCCCTCTCATTTGCTATTCCTTCTTCTCTTTTATTTTTGTCTATAGAACTTATTACTATCTGAAAGTCATTTATTTCAATGTCTTATTTATCTGTGTTAACTTAGAAGAAGGTCTGTGAAGGTAGGAATTTTCATCTCTTCCTTCTGTACCCTCCAGGTGCCTGGCACATTGTAGGGACACAGTGGTAGTTGAATTAACAAAGTCAGGGAAAGTTTGTAGAATGAGGGCCAGAGGTAGAGGGGCAAGTCACTTTTTAGAGTAGGAGATCCTCTTAAAATGTGTGTGTGTGTGGGGAAAGCACATATTTTGACATCAGACTATGTTTGAAACTGGGCTCTTGCACTTTTTTGACTTTGGTGTTAAATAATCTTTGAAACACTCAATTTTCTCACCAATGAAATGGAGGAAATCGTATCTTTTTTATGGGGATTAAATCTAATATCAAATATAAAGCTCTATAAATGTTAGTTTTTCTCTTTCCTCTTGTATATCAGCATGAAGAAGTCTAAAAGCAACCTGAATTTACTAGTCCATTTCTGGAGCCTTCTGGGGTCAATACTTTGATTACTTTTGACAGATACATTCTTTTCAGCAGCCTGTGTTGCCAGCATAACAATGGCCTGTCCCTTTGACCGGTGCTGGAGGACAGACACTTTGTCATCCCTCTTTTAATCCTTGTGTCAGAGCAACACTTATGGGTTCTGGCTTTGAAATATGTTTAGACGAGTTCTTAATTTTAAACAGTTCAGATGATATCGGCCCTTCCTCAGAGCCATCTTAGTTTCACTGGCCATCTTATTTAAATGCAGAGGAAACCATTCAGATAAATTGATATTTGTGGTCCTTAGGCATAGTTATTCTAAGTTTCTTGGCAAATCATGAAACATCAGGGGGATGCTAAGTCACTAGTTTGTTTCTATGGATTTCTCTAATCCTTATGGATTACCAAAGTGTTAATTCCTGTATCAGTTTTACTGATATTTCTTCTGCTTGTGATACAAGGAAATTAGTTAAGGTAGATTGGTTCATAAATTTATAGGTTCTTTTAATCCTTTGTCCCAAGCAAGTCTGAACAGGACCTGGAAAGCTGATTATAACGCCAATGAGCTTAATTTTAAATTAAATGGATATTTAATACATTGAGAAAGTACTCAAGCCTTTCAATCTTTCCTTTTCATCCATGCTTGCTATTTGAATCTGATGGGCTTGAAATCAACTTTTATTTTTCTACTGAAAGAGTTGGTTATTGCTATATTTCTCAAGCTCAGGTGTTCAGTGGATTTCTGCAGGTGATTTTAGTACCCAAGGGTATGGCATCATTAAATCAAGGCAGGCAGAAAGGAAAGAGTACCCTGAGCCAGGAGGTCTGTTACAGTGTATGGGGTGGGCCAGAGAATGAATGGGGATGGGCATGGAGGTGGTTCAGTCAATGTGAGGATACTACCTGCCTGTCAGCTTCCTATTGCCTTTGTCTGGCAGAACACATTGAAATCTGGGACTTGCAACTGTTTGGAGATGATGGGGTTTAGGTGGCTGGTATAGATTTTTTTTCCCTCTAAGTGTACGTTAACTGCTTTTTGGCTGAATCTTGATCTCTGAGACATACATAGATCTATGATCTGTGGCAGATCTGTGAGGATTTTAATATTGAGAGGGTTCTGTTGTTTAAGTTAGGCATGGACATTAAGGCATTGCTTTTTAGTATAAACATTTGGTCTTTGATAACCTCTAGTTTTTGCTGTTTGGATTCCAATTCATTGTTAGTGAGGTTTTTGAGATCTGATAGAACATATTATGGGGTTTTATCTGTTTTTCTTTTCATGTATGAATGACATTTTTATACTGTTGTTTATATTGCTGGCCTTCATTTCCCTATATGTACCTTCATTTACCTATTATGAGTAAGAATCTTCCTTAGATCAAAGTATAATTAAGTTACTTGGGTTTTCTTCTCTGACTCTTACGAGGACGAGATCACCTTATACTCAAATTGAGAATGTTTGGCAAAGGACTTGCCATTCTGAAGTCTATGATCTGGACCGTGATTTTTTAGGTAGATGAAGGCCTGGTCAAATCACCAAGTTTAACTTTTGAGAGCATGCTATTCTTAATGTTCAGGAATGTGTTCTGCAATCCTGGGAACCTTCTCTAAAGTTTTTAAGATTTTTGTAAGAATGCAGTTAGTGAAAATAACAGGGAATCCTGCTATTAATTTTGAGGAGGGTCACGACTTTGATTTGTTAGAGGCAAGCTGTTGCCTCCCTTGTCTGAGAGAGGGGTAGCAAGGAAGAGAGCTCTAGTGGTCCTCTGCCACCTCCTTCCCCCAAATTCCCTAGTGAGACTGGGTGTACCTGGGGAAGCAGCATTTTGTGAGTTTGGGGGATTATGTAAAAGTGTAACTGAACATACAATGATTTTGCTTTGGTAACTGCTTTAAATATCCTGTTTATTGTTGAAACTTCTGTCACAGTGAAGCCATTTGTCTTTATTTTTCAGTCGGAAAAATCTTTCTTCCTGTTTGAAAAGACTGAGTCTGGGATACAAGGAATTCTGCAATCCTTGACTCCCTTCTTTCCCAAATCTCAGTATACAATATACAGCTGAGTGTACAGTAATCTCAGACAGGGGATTGTACTCACAGAGCTGTGCTGACAAATGGGGACTTTAGTTGGTGTTTGTATTTTTGGCAACAGCTTTTAATCTGATTCTCATTTATTTCTTCCATTTCTGTTTCAGTGTCCTGGGTCATGAAACTTAATCCACAGCAAGCTCCATTATATGTGAGTAAATCATAGATTTCTTTTTATCTTGTACTTATCTATGCTGTTTACTTATTGAAATAAACTCACACTTTCATGTGATAGATTATTAAGGAAAATTTTAACCATCTACACATGAATTTATTGTTGTAAGACCCTTTAGAAATTGAGTTAGATTTAGTAAATACTAAATGATTAATATACGCATGGAACTAGGCTGAGAATAAGTAATATCTGTAAGACTTGTGAAGTAACGTAGTCAGGGCAATAGGATGCACATATGAAACAATTAAATTGCCCTGCAAAATGGCACAGTGGCTTCTTATTTTTACCTGCAGTGCATTTCTGCTAAAGTAGTGTGGAGATCTTCTGTTGCCATTGTGAGTTACCCTGTGTTGCAACTAGGTGGCACTCTGTCACTGGTAAGAGTGTTATCTTCTTTAGGACTCTGTGAAAGCTGATACATCATCTCCCTAAAGCGAGGGAATTATGAGATGAAATGGATAAATGATTGAATCAAGGCCACAAAAGATAAACTATACATGACTCTTCATTTTTATCATTGTAAGAATGAATTAGTCGCATTGGGATGGGGAAAAGTACCTGTTTGATGAGGAGTCTGCTTAGAGTTGTAGAGAGGCCAGTGGATGTTGGATTGCCACTCTCTGGAAAGGATGAGAAAAATTCCTTTGAGGTAGGACTTGAGACATGCCTTGAAGAATAAGGACCATTTGGTTGGGCAAAAAGTCTTCAGAAATTGTTGAAGACAGAAAGCAGATGGTAGGGGTGGGGGAAGCAGTGAGCATGGTGTTGGATGAGTAGCTGGAGGGTGGGCAGGGGAAACGCTGGCCTGCCTGAATTGGTGCTGGGGAGTAATGGGATATAAGTCTAAAATGATGGATGAAGCTCAGTGTGAGGGAAGACTAAAGTTGTGGGGATTTTGTTTTTTGCCCATTGAGGAACCATGGATGGTGCTTATTTTAAAGTTGCTGTTCCTTTTATGTATGTATTTATTTTTCACCATGCTATGTTAATAATAGTCTTTTATCTTTGCAACATAGAACATTCATGTAACTCTTCTGTGTAGTTGGTTTTTATGTTAAATGTGGCATGTAAAGAAAAATATGTGTTCTTAGAAGATATTTTATGTACTTTCTTTTCAGACTACTTGGAGATAAGTTATGTTCACCAGCGGTTTTGCATGTGAACTGAGTACTGTGGACTTTTTGAATAGCTTTATTGAGATATGATTCACATACCATAAAATTCTCCCTATTGAAGTATATGATACAATGAGTTTTTAATGTGTATAGCTGTGCAATCATCACCATTATTTAAATTTGGAACATTTTTATCATCCCCAAAAGAAATGCCATACCTACTAGCAATCACTCACCACTTCCTGTTCCTCTCAACCCTTAGCAACCACTTATCTACTTTCTGTATTTATTGATTTGCCTTTTCTGGAAATTTCATATATATATGGAGTCACGCAATATGTGACTTTTTGTGACTGGCTTCATTTCACTTAGCATAATATTTTCAGTGCTCATCCGTGTTAGAGCATGTATCAGTATTTTGTTCCTTTTATTGATGAATAACATTCCAATGTATGCTACATTTTATCTATTTATCAGTTGATTGGACATTTGAGTTGTCTCCACTTTTTGGCTATTATGAATAATGCTGCTGTGAACATCAAGTTTTGGTGTAGGCCTAAGCTTTCATTTCTCTTGGGTATATACCTAAGAGCAGAATTGCTTGGGCGTATGATAACTGTATGTTTAACGTTTTGAGAAATTGCCAAAGTGTTTTCCAGTTGTTTGGAACAGTGGCTGCACCAATTTATATTCCTACCAACAATATATGAGGACTTCATTTTTTCCATATTCTTTCCAACACAATTTATCTGACTTTCTGATTTATAGCCATTGTAGTGGGTGTGAAACCTCATTGTGGTTTTAGTTTGCATTTCTCAAAAATTGCTAATGATTTTGAGCATCTTTTCATGTGCTTATTGGCCACTGATAAATCTTTGGAGAAATGTCTATTCAAATCCCTTACCCATTTTACAATTGTGTTATTTGTCTTACTGTGTTGTAAGGGTTCTTTTCATATTCTCAGTACACACTCCTTGTCAGATACATGATTTGCAAAATTTCTCTCCCACTCTAGGAATTGTCATTTCACTTTCTTGAATGATGTCCTTTGAAGCAAAAAAAAAAAAAAAAAGTTCAAGTTTGATAACGTCCAATTTATTTCTTCTATTGCTTGTACTTTTGGCATCATATCTAAGAATAATTCTTTGCCTAACTCAGGGTCACAGAGATTTACTCCTCTTTTCATGTAGGAATTTTATAGTTTTAGCCTATTTAGGTATATGATCCTAGGGTTAATTTTTGTGTATGTTGTAAGGGAGGGAGGGGTCCAGTTTTCTTTTTCATTTGCATATGGATATCTAGCTGTATCAGCACCATTAATTGAAAAGACTGTTCTTTTCCTGTTGAATTGTCTTGGGCACCCTTGTTGAAAGTCAGTTGGTCATAAATGTGAGAAATTATTTCTGGATTCTCAATTCTTTTCCTTTCACTTAGACTGTCTTTGATTTCTGTCAACAGTGTTTTGTAGTTTTGAGTGTATAAGTCTTTACTTTTGTGAATCTTATTCCTAAGTGTTTTATTCATTTTGATGCTATTGTAAATGATTTGGGTTTTTTTTTTTCAGATTTCATTTTTGAATTGTTCCTTGCTAGTATATAGAAATATAGTTGATTTTTATATAATATATTGATCTTGTAAAGTACAGCCTTGCTAACAGCCTAGCTTGCTTGTTTGCTAGTAGTTTTTTAGTGGATTCCTTAAGATTTTCTGTAGACAAGATCATGTCATCTGAAGATTCCTTTTCAATCTGGATGTCTTTTATTTTTTTTTTCTTGCTTAATTGCTCTGGATAAACTGTCTAGTACAATGATTTGAATAGAAGTGGTGAGAGCAAATATCTTTCTCTTGTTATTGATCTTACAGAGAAAGTGTTCAGGCTTTCACCATTGAGTATGATGTTGTTAGCTGTGGATTTTCTATAGGTGCTCTTTGTCAGATTGAGGAAGTTCCCTTCGATTCCCAGTTTTACTATTTTTATCATGAAAAGGTGCTAGATTTTGTCAATTTTTTATTCTGTGTCAGTCAAGATGATCGTGTGAATTTTTTGTTTCATTCCATTAAGGTTGTATATTACATTGACTGAATTTTGTATGTTAAACCAACCTTGAATTCCTGGGTTAAATGCCATTTGGTCATGGTGTATAATCCTTTTTATATGTTGTTGGATTTGGTTTGCTAGTATTTTGTTGAGGATTTGTGTGTCTATACATAGAGATACATTCTATAGTTTTCTTATGATGTCTTTGTCTGGTTTTGGCCATTAAAGGCTTTCTATTAGCAAGCCGATGTAAATAAGTGGTTCTGGTAGGCAGAAGGATGGCTCCCCCAAATATGTCTACTTCTTAATCCCCAGAACCTGTGAATGTTTAACTTACATGACAGAAAGGACTTTTCAGATTTAAGTTAAGGTTCTTGAGAAGGAAGAGTATCCTGAATTATCTGGGGGCCAGGTGTAATCACAAGGGTTCTTCTAAGTGAGAGAGGGTATGAGGAGAGTCAGGGGTCTGAGTCTGAGAGAGATTTGAAGATGCTTCACTGCTGGCTTTGAAGATAGAGGAAGGGACCATGAGCCAACGAATGCAGCCTCTAGAAGCTGTTAAAAGCAAAGGAAAACTTGATCTATCTAGAGCCTCTAGAAGGAATGCAACCCTGCTGACACTTTGACATTTAGCCAAGTAAAAGTCATTTCAGACTTAAGACCTCCAGAATTGTAATATAATAAATTTGTGTTGTTTTAAGCCACTGAGTTTGTGGTAATTAGGTGTAACAACAATAGGAAACTAACACAGTTTGGGAAAACCAGTGATAGTGTGAGGGATAATTGGGAAGGAAAGGGTAGATGCAGATAGATCAATTAGAAGCTTTCTGATCTTGCCATTGTGGAGACTAGAACTTTAGTCTTAATAAAGGCCTTAGATATTAATAATATACTCCTTACCCTCTCCATTTTAGAGATAAGGAAATGAGGTCTGAAGATGTTGTGATAAGATGGCACAGCTGATTGGTGGTAAAATTGTGATTTGAACCTCTGTTTTCTAGACTTAGTCATAGAAACCACTGTAAACCTTGTTAAGCTTAAAAAAGTTTCATTCTGTTAGGGAAGCAAGGCTCAGTACTGAGGAATGTTCTTAGTAAAGTGCTTTGGATGTGATTACGTGTTTAATTGAATTGGGCAGGTTCTACTGAGGAATACTGCTTTAAACTTCAGATTTCAAGTGTGTCTATCAGCAGTAATACTTAAAGGGACAATATTTTATCCCTTTTTTAAAAGGAGAATGTCAGCGTATTTGCTTCTCAATGAACTGAGTCCAGTTGCAGGAATCTATGTGGTTTTGGTGAAGAAAAGTAGCTGTTGTTACATGACATTCCATCGGACAGGGTTTTGGTTCTCTGCACCTAGAGAAGTATGAGCAAAAGAACAGAAAGATTGTGAAGTTTTTCTTTTAGCTTATATTTGGGATCTGCTAGCGGTGAATACCATCAGCAGAAGAGAGAAAACTGCTACTAAATAAGGAAAAACGCTGGATCCTGAGAACTTTTATCTGTAAGTTAAGAAAACTAGGTTGGATCTCAAATAAATATTTTAATCAGTCTTTGAATAAAGATGCATTCAGAATAAATTGACATAGTTAAACATGTAAGAAAGTTTCCAAACTGTACAGGTGGCAGTACTGTTGAATGTTTGAATGAAGTTGTTTTAATGAATTATTTTTGTTGAAATGTGCACAGTGGAATGTACAGGACACTGGCCTGGAGCTTTGGAGACCAGTAACTCAAACATGGCTGTGCCTTGGTTTCCTTGTCTGTGAGCTCTGATGCAATGAGTACAACCTTTGTGTCAGGCAAGCTTGTTATATCACTAAGTCGGGTGTTTCTCACACCTCCACAAAGTTATTAATTACTGCTAGATGAATTTATAAGAATTGTGGCTTCAGTTTTATTGAGTGGTAGTGCTAAAACCTCTGACAAGTTTAGTAATATCCTTCTCCATATGAGGGCCTAAGTAGTTTAGTGAGAGTAAAAATGAAGAGGTGGCAGACGTAAGAAATATTTTAAAACACATAGCAAGACTGAATGCTTTATTAGATATGGGAAGTGAAAGAGAATAATGAATGACAGTTGATTGAGAATTTGAGTGAGTGACAGCTGATGCTATTGTCAGATACAGAGAAGGAGGAGGTGATAAGACTGTTCTTTAAACATTAAAGGGCACGTGAGCTGTCCTGTTGATAGCAAGAGATATGGGTTTGGAATTATGGAGCAAGGAAGTTGCTTTTGAGGTGGAGATAGTTTGAGTCATCTCTAAGAAGTTGATACTGCTGACTGTGAGAATAGATGAACTCTTTGAGAAGATAAAGGAGTAGATGGAATTAGGTTAGCAGCAGAGAAGGCGAAGTGAAGTCAAGAGCGGAGAGTTCTGGAAACCTGGCTTGCATTTGAGCCTTTAACATTTATTCCTGGACTTATGTAATTTCAGTCACATCAGGATTGGATGTGAATTTTTGGCTGAGAATTCATTCTTTCATTCAGCTGCCTTCTCTGGGCCAAGCCCTGTTCTGGATGCTGGAGATTTAGCCATGAACAAAACAGAATGTCCCTGTTCTTGTGGTACTTACATTACAGAGAGGAAACAGGTGACAACTCAAACAAGAAAATTTATCAGGAAGAAAAGCCCTATGAAAATAGAGAGTGATGGAGGTGGAAGAAGTCACATTGTTACCCTCATCATACTAAGGAAACATAAGCTCAAGATGGTTCATCTAGGGAATGGCAAAGGAGGGCTTTACCAAGAAATTGTGACTCTCAAATCTATTTTCTTTCTTGTGTATAGCAAGCTGCCTTATTACAAATACCAAGTCCACAACTGTTCCATAAAGCACAAGAATCTCATAGCACTTTATATGATAGATGCTTGCACAAGTAAAATCTTTTTTTCTTGCAAGTATGCCAGGTTTAATCTTCCATTCCACATATTTTAAAAATGTTAAAGTGTTTTATTTGAAATAACTTCAAACTTATAGAAAATTATAAGAATACAGTACCTCTCATCTCAACATTTAACATTTCATCACATTTGCTTATCATTTTCTGTCTTATATATTTTTATGTTTTTAAATCTCTGTAAAGTTGCTGACATCATACCCCATTTCCCCAAAATATTTCAGCATATATTTCCTAAGAACTGGGACAGTCTCATTACAAAAGTATAATTAAGAAAAATAGGAATTATAACATTGATGTAATACTCGTATACAATGTTAAGTGTGTATCCAAATTTCTCTAATTTTCCCAGAAAGTAACATCCTTTAGCATCCTTTTCCATTTCCTCCCCAGTCAAGGATTTCACATGGTATTTATATTCCTTTAGTCTCTTAATTAAGAATCATTCTTCTGCTTTTCTTTGTCTTTCATGATATTGACATTTTTGAAGAATACAGTTATTTTGTAGCAGTTTGGGTTTGTGTGATGTTTTCTTGTGATTTTGGCAGTAGTACTCCGTAAGTGATGTCCTTCTTGGTGTGTCACATTAGGAGGACATATGATATATTCTTGTCTGTTTATTGCAGATGTAGCTTAGATCTCTTGGTTAAGGTGACACTGAATTTACATAACTTATCTGTTCCAGAGGAATTGGGCATTATAAGAAGATGGTGTGAGTGGTTATTCACTTTCCCCCTCTATGGTTGTATCTGGTTTGGAAGTACTTTTTGCATATTGAATCTTCCTAAAATGGAGCACCCTTCTTCTGTGCAAGGTATGCCCTTGAGTATAGGTGAAAGAGCTAATGTCAACACAGAGCTCATTGTGAGTAATAAATTGCTTGAGGTTTGGGCAGAACATTGCCTCTGTTTTTGTGGATACACATGATTAAGAAATGTAATTCTCATCAGGGCACGGTGGCTCTTGCCTGTAATCCCAGCAGTTTGGGAGGCTGAGATGGGAGAATCATTTGAGTCTAGAAGCTGGAGACCAGCTTGGACAATAGCAAGACCCTTTCTCTACAAAACAAACAAACAAAAACTTAGCTGGGCATGGTGACACCTGCCTATAGTCCTAGCTACTTTGGAGGCTGAGGCAGAAGGATCTCTTGAACCCAGGAGTTTGAGGTGGTGGTGAGCTATGATGACACCACTGCACTCTGGCCCCAGCAATAGAGCAAGCCCCTGTCTCCAAAAAAAAGGAAAAGAAATGTAATTCTCCACTGAGCTGTAACAACTATTTTTAACATGGAACATAGTAGGCATTCCGTAAACACTCACTGCGTGTGTGAATGAAATACAGTTTAGATAAAGCTACTAAAATTTTGGTGAAATTCACTTCTTTTTAATAGAGCTGGCTTTCTTAAAGTTGCTCATTTGTTTCTCAGGTTTCATTTATTAATTTACCCTACGTGGGCCCTGAATAGTTAATCATATCTTTGTGACTGAAGGTGTTGCTAACAGGGAAATGAATGCGAGAACCACGCTTATTGTGCATGTATAACCTTCTCACAATTGTAGGAAGCCTTACAGCACCCCTATGAAGTGTAGCTGATTGTGTCTGAAAGTTTCATTCTAGAGATGTATTCTGTGAGGTAACTAACTTAACTAGTTGAAAAAGCATGCTAGAAATAGTGCCTATGTCTCTCGAGTCCCAAATTATTATCTTTAGTTCTTATGGGATTTATAATCTCAGCCACTTGTTTGCAGCAAACCATGTGACTACTAATATTTTTTATGAACATAGTGCGTGTACCCTTTGGTTCTAGAGCTCTTCTCACTGTCAAGATAAAAAGCATAGCCTTTTCCCAGAAGGGGAAAGGGATGAGGGATGCTATCAGATGATAAAAGAAAAAGCCAAGCACCCGAAGGAAAGGTTGATATTTATAAAACAAACAAAATAGGTCCTATCACCACCCCCACATAAGCACTACCGGATCTAGCAACCTAGCAACAAGACACTAGCAACAGTAAATAAATCCTCCCCCAGACTAACAGCTGAAAAGGAAGCAAGATTTTTAGACTTCCAAAGGAGAAGGACAGAGTCTTTGAATGTCTCTTATCACAGGCCCCAGGCTAGATCTGGCTGGGCCAGGCCTGAGGCTCTGCAAGGAACAAGGAGATAATAGCCATCAGGAATTAGGAGACCTGGATGAATCCCATACTTTGTATGTCAGAGAAAGTCGCTTTCTCTATTCTCTCATCACTTTACACCCAAGTCAATGCCCCGCAGTCAGCCCTGCCTATGGGAATGGACTTTGTGGGAGAGGTCAGGGCTGGTGAAAAATTTGATGAGTCATAGGAACCATTGTATTTTAGGAGTGGTTGAGCCCAATCTGGAAGAATGAGGAAACTGAGCTACGAAGAGATTGAGTGATTTGCTTACAGTTTCCTAAGGGGTTGTGATAGATCTGATCAGGTAGCAGAATCTGCAAGTAATTAACCTAACTAGTGTGCAGGAGGCAGGTCACCAAGTTAGTGTGACTCAAAGTACATGCACAGAGAAGTTACGGTATAAGACTCGGAATAAATGGGCTAAGTAGGAGAAAAAAATGTAGCGACTGGAAGAGGAGAGGAATATTTGAAAAGACAGCATCGAGCTCCTTTCTCGGTGGAATAAACAGGTAAGGATTACAGTATCTTTGCGGACTATTGGCGCTGGAGAACAGTTTACAGTTATTATTTGAAATCCCTCTTAAGTGGAAGTAGTAATCAAAATAAAATGTGTATTGTGATTTTCGATATAGGGAAGTCAGTAATAGCCATCTCCATAAAGTATGTGGTCAGATACTTCATCTTAGAGCTTCCTCAAAAGGAGAGGGATTTATTAGCTCCAGACCAGTGAGAGTAGGGTCAAGGCCCTGGAAGAGTAAGGCATTTCTCTTATAAAGTACAGATCCTGCAGTTCTTTGATGCCTTTTCTGTATTAGAATAATGGTCTTTACTGGTTTCCAAAGTGTTCCACCGGGCATTGGACACTTTATGGTTAATGATATGTGCAGCTGTAACTCCAGAGTGGATGGTTGTACCTAACACTGACCCAGATGTTTTATATTGGATGCTAGTGATTCACTAATGAAAATGACTGTAAGAACACATTTAAAGAGGGAAAATTTTGGGTGCCTATCTCAGATTCTTCAATTATAAACTTGCCTTTTTGTGTCTATAAGATTTGTAGTCTGTTGAGTTATTGAACACATCTCTAGGGTCTCCCTCAGAAAAGCCAAAAGACATTTATTTTTTACCCTACAAATTAAATACTTTTTAAAGCCAGAGAGATACTCTGATGTGAGGTCTAAATTCTGTTCCAACTCATCCTCCAAGGTAATATATGGAATAATAATCATTACCTGCCATATGTTTGGGATAAAACCCACGTTATTAGATTTTCAAGGGGAAGAGTCATCCCAATTACAAAACAAATTTCCAGAACCCCATTGTATCTGGTTTATTATGTCCTCCTTCCTCTTATTCTTCAGTACCAAATGTTTTTGCACGTAGCTGGTTCTGGGAAGAGGCAGAAACATCCTGATAATAGAGGAACGTCATAAGGAAGAATATCTGGCACTGGATGCCTTTATTTAAAATGTGCAAAACAAAATAATCTCTAGTGATTTTAACTATTTCTATTAGAGTAGGGACCGTTCCTTTTGATGATGTTCTTCTCTGTTTTCCCAAGAAAGGGAAAAGTGAAGGTGCTGTTATTGGTTGAGAACTTAATGCTTGGCAAGATACGGTGGTCAGCACTTAATGCACATTGCCTGGTTTAGTCTTCGCAACAAATATATTTGGTTTGGTTAATATTTCCACTTGATAACCAGGGAAGTGAGGGTTCAAATGGGTAACTAAATTGTTTAAGGTTTCACAGCTGCAGTGGATACAGGATTCAAATCCTATGAATGGCTCCAAAGCCCATTTTTCCCTCCAAATCCCTCTTAAAGAAGGTAAATCAGAAGACCATATCTGTTGGACTTGCATTTAGATCTTGAAAATAACTTTGATGAGAGTGATTTTTTTGTCACTACATTGAATTCTTATTCACTCTGGACTTAGGTTTCCAGCCTCCGGGAAGACTTGGACTTTGTGCAGTGGATTAATGTGCTCTGTTCATGCTAATTAGAACAGATGGCAGAGCCCAAACAATTACAGAAGATGAGCATGTGAGTGGAGATATTTTACTGAGAGGGAGGAGGTTTTAAATTTTTTTTATCCAGTTAAAAAATATTTATTCCTGAACAAGTGTAGTATACATAAGTAATCAAATATTTGAAGGGTTACAGAACTTAGGTCACCTCAACTTAATGTTTTCATTTGCCTCATTGTAGGGAAGAGGACCACTTTGGTAATGGCACAGTTTTATTGTTCTTCCTAGGAAATGTGTTTCCACAGCAGGAGCTGAAATAACCTGGCTGTGCTTCTCACTTGGCTGTTAAGTTACATTTTACTCCTACATAGAGCCTTATCAGCCTTCTGATCTCATAAATGGATTACCTGCCCTTGCCTTAACAATACATTTCTGATGGGTCTGCTCCAACATTTCTAGACTGCTGGCCCTGTCCAGCCAGATCTGAGAACTGTATTTAAGTAACGACAGTTTGTCACTAGTGCCAGAAGGAATAAAGGAAGTCAAGTGTTCCTTAGGCTAGCTTTTGATGGTTTTACAGAGCAAGAATTTCAGTTTCCTTCTGTTTGACTTTTTAATCAGTTTCCAGAAACTTACTTTGAAGTGAATGGGTTTTACATTTGTGAGTGGTTTTTTCTTTGGCATTTTCAGAACAGACAAAGGTACATAGGTCAAAGACTTCTCAGGGCCTGTCTACAGGCTTATTTTACAATAACTTTGTGTTTCCCATCCTATCAGTGAAGGGGTTAATTAACAGTGAAAGGGTTAAAATTTCCATTTGGTACTAGTGAAGAGACGTCTTGCTGTCCAAGGAAGACTGAAATGTAAATGTTCTATACCTTTGACTCATTCAAGACAAGTATTTATGAAGCACCTGTTAGTTGAATGGGAGATCTGGTCTTAGAGGAAAAGATTCTTTTACTGGTGAGGCAGGGGCTCAGATGCATGGGTAGTTAAATGACAGCCCGGACAATGCCTGTTCAAGTGCTAGGTGAGCTGTGCAGACAGTGATGGCTCATGGCAGGGAGAGGAATGAGATATTGGCAGAAATGGTTGGGAAGCCTTCAGAAAAGATGGGGCTCAACCAGCCAAGATACATAGGCTGTGGATAAGTGGAAGAGCAACAGAGTGAGTGGAGAAAATTTAGTCTTTGGAGTAAGATATGGAAGAGTATTATCAGGGTGGTGAGGGACCTTGCTTGACTAGGGCAGACAGTTCACATTGGAGGATACCTGGAGATGAGACTCTACAGAACTGCTGTGTTCAGTACTGTAGTCACTAGCCACACATGGCTGTTTAAATTAATTAAAATGAGATAAAATTAAAAATTCAGTTCTTCTGTTGCACAGTACTCAGTTGGCACATGTAGCTAGTGGCTCCCGTATTGGACAGTGCAGATAGAAAATATATCTATCATTGCAGAAAATTCTTTTGGCCAGTACTGATACAAAAAATATGGGGTTTTACACAGGATGACACTGGGGAGAGCATCTGGAGGTCTTTTGACCAGGCATGATGAAAGTTGTACCTGAAATGGAGAGTAGAGGGAGGGCAGTGAGGGACTATCAAGGAGGTGGCCTGTTACTTCACTGGGACAGCACGGGAATGGGGTCTGGGCATGATTGAGCTGTTGGATCAAACATACGGATTTTGGTAGAGTGATTGAAAGCATCAGAGAGCCACAGATAAGGCCACGGAGGGCTTTCATATGAGAGGCAGCGGGAGAATGGTGTAGCACCAGTGAACAAACAATTCGGAGGGGCTGCCTGAAGCTGAGGAAGAGCAATTATGTCTTTACAACAACCTTAGAGTGCGGTGGCATATAAAACACGCTGCATGGATGATGAATAAAAACTTTAAATGGAGTTAGTTTTTAAAGAGACCCATCTCCTTTATTTTGACACAGTTTGAAAGCATATAAAAATTGTATTTTGTGGCTTCCTCTTGCTTGTTATGCATATATACATGTGTTGAGAGTTCCTCCGCTTTTGTGTAGAAAGCAACTATCTTTTACTGAACACTTTCCATGTAAGGTGACTTACATACTTTATCTCCTCACCCTTGTGTGAGACCATTTTATAGACGAAGGGACATAGCTGGGAAGAGGTGAAGCAGGGACCTGAACTCAAAACGTTGCTCTGTTTATTCTTACTGATATCATCCTCTCTTGACCTGGTAATTTGAAGCCCGCTGCTTATATCACATCTACATTAAATATCTAGGAGTATATTTAACCAAAGATACAAAAGATCTATACAAGGAG
>VBSM01002223.1:8115156-8146669 GCA_008086735.1 Cheirogaleus medius | reverse complement strand
AAAAAAAAAAAAAAAAAAAAGAAAGAAAAAGAATTTTGTAGTTGACAGTATCCCACTTGCCAATTTTGGATATCTCTTTTCTGTGGTCTCAGTTTGTCGTATCCTACCTAGATTAGGAATGATTTGTGACCAGATGTGATTCAACTTGACCTGTTGGGTTCCCCTTCTTAGGCATTGTGCCCATGCCCACATGCCCATTGTGTATAGCTGATGGGCTCAGAGAATTGGAGGGGACCTTGATCTATATGCAGTAGATGAGGCATAGTATGTGTCAGATCAGGTAAGGAGGACTTTTTTGTGAGGAAGGGCCCAGATTTCTACTCAGGAAAGAAAGGCATTGTCTTGTTTCATGCCATGCTCTCTTGCTCTAATCATCAGTATGAGAGGTAAAGGAAGCAACATGGCTAAACAGTGCAACAAGTAGTAAGAGTGAGCCTTAAACATGTAACAGAGCAGCAGATTATAAACTTCAGCCGTCTGTTTCCTAGAGGGGAGAGGAAGTGGGGAGCCAGACAGATTGATTTTATTTAATCACTTCTAATTCTTTCTTTAAATTTTTATCAAGAATTAATAAAATCTTTGTTGTCTGCATTTCAACCAAATATCTGGACCTGTTAGCAAAAGAGAAAGTGTCTCTTTTAGTGTTGACCTAATCAGTTATTATACCGCGTTTCCCGAAAATAAGACAAGATCTTATATTTCTTTTTCCTCAAGACACGCTAGGGCTTATTTTCAGGGGATGTGTTATTTTCCCCTCAAAGCCTCAGCTTGCAGCACGGACAGGATGGCCGGGACCTGACAGGGGGAGCTGACCTTGTTGGTGGGGCTGCCCGCACCTTTCCGGTCACCTCTGGGATAGTAGCTGTCACGATGGGGCAGATGAGAAGGGCTGCTCGTCATCTTTACCGCTCCGCCACGAAATGCATGGGTTGTGCAGATACTGCTGCTTAGCCACGCCCATCACTAGGTCTTATTTTGGGGGTAGGGCTTATATTGCACAAATGCTTAGAAATCCTGCTAGGGCTTATTTTATGGGTAGGTCTTATTTTCAGGGAAACACAGTAGTACCTACAGAGAGTTGTGAAACATCTGTGAGGGTAGTGTGTGTGCGTGTGTGTGTGTATGTATGTATGTGTATGTGTGTTTAAAGCCACCGGGAAAGCCAATGCCCTCTGACCAATTTAGCTTTGTTAACAAGAATAGAATGAGAGGTAGGGTTGTATGTTGAATCAAAAAGAGTTTATACACTTCGTGGTTTTGTTTTGTTTTGTTTTGTTTTGTGACAGGGTCTTGCTCTGTCACCCTGGGTAGAGTACAGTGGGGTCATCATAGCTCACTGCAACCTGAAAAACTCCTGGGCTCAAGTAATCCTTCTGCCTCAGCCTCCTGAGTAGCTAGCTGGGACTGTAGGTGCGCACCACCATGCCAGCTAATTTTTTCTATTTTTTTTTAGTAGAGACAGGGTCCTACTCTTGCTCAGGCTGGTCTTGAATTCCTGAGCTCAAGGATCCTCTTGCCTTGGCCTCCCAGAATACGAGGATTACAGGCTTGAGCCACTGTGCCCGGATATTTTGTTTTTTGCCCCCTGGGGTTTACTAATGTTACCTAGGCTGGCCTTGAGCTCCTGGGCTCAAGCAATGCTCCTGCTTCAGTCTACCCAGTAGCTGGGATTACAGCTGTGTGCCACTGTGCCCAGCTTAGAACTATTAAAAACTCTCTTCGTTTTAAGGGATATTTTTCATTAAGGGAGCCATACATTAATTGATTTCCAGAACTTCTTGATATTTGATTCCTTTTCCATCTAAAGTCTCAAGGTTCTTCCCCATAGGGAGAATAGTCTCTAAAAACTACTCCAGAGACAGAGAACCCAACAGATTTTATGAGCGCCATCTGCTGGCCTTGTTTTAATGGACCAAATAGGTGGTGCCTGGAAATCATTAAGAATCTGCCTGTATCTTAGTGATGCAAAATTATGAAGTTGGAAAATAATATGAATTAGGATTATTAGTGGTAGTATTTAAAATAATAGTTTTATGTTAGCATTGGGAAAGGGAGTCTTTTGGACTGAAATATACATGTGTATGATTGAAAATGAAGAATACAGGTTGTAGAATTTCATTGGCTAGTATCTTTACCTGGCAAAAACAGATTAGCCAGTTAAATAAAGAGTAAGTTTATATGTCAAATGAAATTGTTTAATATTTTCTAACAGTGAAATTAACCTAAATCTGTATCTTGAATGACTTCAGTTTATAAATCAATACATTTCTTAGTGAATTTCTATTCATGTTTCTTGAGGTACTTTGAGGTATCTTTTAAGGAAAGATTTATTAAAACAGCTTTACTGGCTATTTTGGAGACTGAGCTTTATCTTGAGAGTGTGGAGAGTATCTGAATATTTAACACATAAGAGAGATATAGGTAAAGCCCCTAGATTAAATAAATAAGGGTGATGCTGTGATTTTCTCTTCTTGTCCTTATTTATATTTTAATTATATTTTAAGTGACTTTTTAAGGACCATTGAGCTAAAAATTTGGTTTAACTGGAGCATTAAATTCTAGATCTTTTAATTTCTTACCCAATCATCCAAGTGTTAAAGATGAATTGAAGAAAGAGAGGCAGATTGTTAACAGGAAGAGAGTCCAGATAGGAATTCATTCATTCAGCCAACATTTATTGAGCATGTGAAACAACCAGACACATGTTTAGGCAGTGATATAGCACTGAATAGAACAAACATGGTCCCTTCTCTCAGGAAGCAGTCTTCACCAACCAAGCACAGAAAGTACACGGGACAGACAATGTTATTAATCCTTCCCTGGTGCCCCTTGGTCTAGAGTATAAAGGCTGAAATCCTTGGCATTCCTTTAAGTTTGTGTTCCTCATGGTCAAGTCATGGTGCAATACTCCTTAAATGTGCCATGTTTGTCTACTTCTCTGCCTTTTTACATCCTTTCCCCTCCTTGGAGTGACTGTATCCTTTGTTTGTCTAGTCAACTCCTCTGTGTTTTTTGAGATTCATCATAAGTGCTACCTTCTCCAGGTAGCGGTAGTCGTCTCCTTTGGACAGTTTTATCTCTTCCTTTCCTTTCTCTTCTGTTAGGTCATAGCACTTTTGAAATGATTCTGTTTATAGCACCTGTTATATCAGTGTAACTGTATGTTGACGTGAGTTTCTCCTACTAGGTCAGGGGTTCTTAATCTGTTTTTTGTTGATGTTTTGAGACGGGATCTGTACCTTTGGAAAATGTATACAAAGTTTTGTGTGTCTGTGTTTGTTTCTGGGGAGAGGGACCATAGTTTTCATAAGATGATCAAAGTAATATAAAACTTTACTAGACCAGGTGTTGGCAAGCTACAGCCTGTGAGCCAAATTTGGCCCATTGACTGTTTTAATAAATAAAGTTTATTGAAATGCAGCCATCCCTATTCCTTTATGTATTGTCTATGGCTGCTTTTGTGCTATGAATAGAATCGAGTAGTTTCAACAGTGAGTGACCATATGTCTCACAAAGCCTAAAATATTTACCAACTGAGTCTTTACAGAAAAAGTTTGCCAATCCTTGTATTAGACTAAGAATAGTTCCTAAATCGTAGAGAGACCTTACTGTCATCTTTTGTTTTTGTTTTTGTTTTTGGTAGCCTGGGTGTACAAAGAACAAGACTGTACATCTCAGTGAGTGCCTAGCCCTGAGGATGAAAAAGGAGACATTTGGTGCTGTATGACACAAAGCTATCCACCTCTTCCTAGGGTCCAGAAACCACAATGAAGACAGAAAAAGTTACTTCTAACTTTTCCCTTTACTCCAGGGCAAAGGACTTGACATTCTTCTGGTGAACCAATTTGGATTTCACCAAAACCCGATGACAGGTGGTGGTTGTGTGGCCAAGAGTGCAAGCTTCTGGGGACAGGTATAACCAGCTTGCTTCTTTTAGAACCGACATTCCCCAAACACACACACTCACGCGCGCGCACACACACACACACACCAGATTTGTGGTGCTCCCTGGGGATAGGTGGGCATCTGCTGTAGGAGAAGCTTTCAGTGTGTTTCTAAGACTTTCCCAGGAGGAAGTGGCAGGAGTGAGGGCCATGGACCCTGGGAGGAGAGGATTGTCCTTGAGTATGGCGGCCTCTCTTGCATCTGTCTGTGGCATTTTGCCTTGCCCACTAGGTATCTTGTATCTTTACTGATGGGTTTAGGCAAGTTACACTCAAAGCATTTCAGGCAGGAATGAGCTAAGAGGAATATTTATTGAGCTTTTCTTTTCCTCAGGCACTTATGTAGATTTTTTTTTTTTTTTAAGGGAAGGGGTAGTGGGTGGATTACAACCCTCTGAGGGAGGTGTTGGCTCTTCAGTGCAGTTCACTGTCACAGTTTCATCTGGACCATTCTTAACAGCTTCCTAAGTGGTCTTCCTTTTTCTGTAGTTTCCTTGCTATGATCTACTCCCCACATAGGAATCATAATAATTATTTTAAAACATAAATCACATTACGTCACTCTCCTTTTCAAAACCCTCCAGTGGTCTAGCATCACATTTAAAAAAGCCCATACTCCAATCTCACTTCTCATCCAGTGTTTATTCACTTGCTGCTCCAGCCTGGCCTTTGTTCCATAAGTATGCCAACTGTGGATCTGCCTTGCACTTGCTATATTCCCTTTGCCTGGATTAAATACTTTCTTTATCCTCCCTTAACTTGCTTTATTCAGTTTGCAGCTCAAACGTGACTTCCTCAGAGGAGCTTTCCCTGACCACCCACCCTATCTGAAAAAACATCTTCTCACCCGTGCTTCAGACCACCTAACCCCTGCTGCCTTATTCTAATAGAACTTTCTCTCTAATGTTACTTTTTATAATTTGTCTTAGCTGCTAAAATGTAAGTTCCAGGAAGGCAGGGGCCTTGTCTCTTTCATGTTTGTACCCTGGTTTTTAACCATGCCTAATGCACAATGCAATAAATATTGCAGTGAATGAATTCATTTTGCTGACTAAATTAGTTCAAGTGATTATTTATCAGGGTTCTGTAGATATTAAGGTAGATCCTGACCTTATTCCTGAGCCTGCATTTTTATACTTCATGGCCCTTTGTGGTGGCTAATACCTTGTTACTCAGTAGCATGTTCCATTTAAGAAACAGTAGATGCTAAATAACATTGAAGATTTTTGTGTTTGTGCACAAGTATACACACAGACACACTTTGTAATGGTATTAATTGCCCAGAAAAACTAAGCTACTCTGAGAGCCCTACAAGCTATTTTGAGGGAATATTAAAGAACCAGCAGAACTGGACAGCTCTGTCCAGTGATTTGTGGTTTTGGGTTTGTTTTGTCTGGTAGGCCTTCTGTTTTCTAGCCTGATGGCAACAGTGTCATATATTTATGTTCTTACCTTAAGAAGCTCAGGGTACTGCTTTGCTGTGACTGTGCCTTATAAATTTGTCTTTCATTTTCCTACAGCACTTGAGTAAATTAAGCATGAATATCATTCATGTGTTCTATAATTAAATTTTGTAATATTCTTCTTTTGAATGAACTAAGATGTAAGGAAGGCCAACGAATAGTACTTTAGTGTGCTCACAAAGATAGACAGACATACAAGGAGGTTTATATTTCTTTGGGTTTTGCTAGTGTTACATGACATTTTGTAAGGTCCATTATGTCTATTGTTTAAAAACTCTCAGGTCTGACAGCTGTTTCCTGAATGATTTTATATTTAGTTTGTAGCCTCTGTCACCTCCTCCCATGTGTCAACTCTGTCCACTTGTTGCAAATATCATCTCTTTCAAACAAAATTTGACATTGGGCAAGAGAGAATTTGTGTTCCTCTGGCTCTTTCCTTCCAAGTGACCTGAGAAGTGTTTGAGAAGAGTCTGTAGGAAGCCTCCCTCCCCTGACTTTTGCTCAGGCAGCGTCAGGTGCCTCCTCTAATTTCTACAGTCCCTAATCCTTGCTTTTCCTACAGTGCTTTTTATATAGCCGCAATTATTACATTGTTTGTCTTCTCCCTGAGGAGGTGGTGAGACCGAAGAGGGCAAGAACTGGCTTGTCTTTATAGCCTCAGTGTGTACCATAGTTCTTCACCTAAGTGCTCAGCCAATGTTTAAGTGAAGGAAGGAAGCAAGACAAACTTAGTATTTTTCTTATTTGTAGCACTTTAAGTTTTCTTGCTTAAAAAGATGAAATACAGTTGGTTCAACCCAACAAACATTGATTGAGCACTTGCTGTATGTCAGGCCTTTTGAAGAGATGTTGAGTACACAGAGATGGATTAGATGCAGTCTCTTCACTAGCTTCACCATAGTGGCACAAACTTTCAGAGAGTATCTGCCCACCTGAGATGATCTGTCTTGAGCCTTGAGCAGCATTGGCACAAGCATTTCTTCACAAAAAGCCTTTCTGGTCATACCCTTCAAGGTAGAGTTTGGGCACTCATCTCTGTACCCAGGGATGTGTGCTAATGTAGCATTTATCACCTGGCATTCTGTATGTATGCATGTCTGTCTGTGCTCCTGGAGGACAGAGACCAGGTAGTCTGTCTTTGTAATTCTAGTACCTGGTTGATAGCAGAGACACAGTACATTAACCATAAGGCACTGTGTGCTTGTTTAGCATGAATGGATGAACTTACATCTGGTAATGGGAACAGAACAGAAAGGAAGGCAATGAACATGTTAATATTGGGCTATTGAATATGTTCCTACTAATTAACTTATCTATTGGATGGACTGGAACAAAATTTTATTCCAGCAATAAAAAATATTGAAATAATAAAGCAAAATATATTAAAGGAAGTATTTAAAGAAGTATTAAAGAAAACTTAATATGTTTTCAAACATATTAAGTCTCATTTAAAAATCAACATTAATGTTTCATGTAATAGTCATATTTTTAAAAAGAATCCCAATATTAACATATGGCAGTTCTATATATATTAATATTTGCTAGTAACAAGTCATGTGAAAATCCTTTAATTTTAATTAATGCAGACTAGCTTTCTACCTACTTAGCACAGGTTAACAATTATATCTTGTGTGGATTGTATCATCCCCGAAAGGCTTTCGTAGTTACCTACGGTATTAACAACAAGGTGTATAAATTAAGAGAAATCTGAACTATTTTATATGGTGGAAAATTGATCGAACCATGGATTTGGGAAGTAATATTTATTTTAGTTTAACAAATGACCTATCCGAAAGACTTGAAATGGGAAATAAGTATTTTAAGGTTTTGGCTGCAGTGGGCTCAATTGGCCGCCATTAACAGAGAGAAATAAGTGTCATGATATGTCTAGGTGGCACTTGCATTTGAGTTCTTCTTGGGTCTCCAGAGTGCCTATTTCTAGGTTTGAGACACTAGAATAGATAGATGAATGGAATGGTATGTTATGGGGGAAAAATCATCATTTAAGTTTGCTGCTTTTCTGTCTTCAGATATCTCTCCTCCATTGTCTGTTCTGAGGATTGTTTAAAAAAAATCATTCCTTTTAATGCGACAAGTCCTTTATATCATTGCCTCTTGGCTTTGTCAATCCTCTGTTCTCTGATTTTCCTCTTCCCTGACTGGCCTTTCCTTGTTTGGCCTGTTTCTCCATGTCCGTTTCTGCTTCCCGCCCTCCCCTGCAGGAACATGAGGGCCTAGTCCCTTGTGCTGTCAGCATGGAGAACTCATCTATGGTGGAGGCTTCAGTTCTTAACTTAGTGCAGGTTGATACTCAGATCTGCCCAGCCCTTTTCTGACAGCCTGTCATGATGCTACGTACCTGTCGGATATATAATATATACAATGATCTATCCTGCTGGTATATGAAACTTAAGATTTAAAGCTCGTCTTCCTCACAAATCATTCCCACAACCTGTTTTTCCTTAATGAGTTACCCCTTTTTCTGTAAGTGTGCTTTATGTTTGCTATCTTCCAGCCCCCATCCTGTCGGTTGTCATATTTCATCAAATTATTTTTCACAGAATGCCTTTCCCACATTTATTTCTTTTTAGATTACCTTGCTACCATAGCAGTTCAAGCTCTTTTTATTTCCTCACATTGTATTTTTCTAATATTTTTCCTGAATAGTTTCCTTGTCTCTATTCTCTTCTTCCTTCTTAGGATAGTGCTGTGAGAAATTTTTCTAGGACATATTAACATGTCACATCCCCCCAACTTCCCCCCATACATACCACTCAAGACTGTATCTTTTTTTCCTTGCCCACACAGGTTCAAGTATAAATCTTTTGGCTTACCATTAATATTTGACATAAGATGATCTCTGCCATCTTTTTAATTTTTTAAAAAAAATTTTAAATCTTAAAACTTAAATTTCAATCTTAGATTTTTTTTTCCTTCACTGCTAGACAATGTGGGAACTCTGTCATCTTTATTCACTCAGTTACTGAACAACTTCCTAATGATGCTAGATAGGCATTGTGTGATGTTCAAAAGACACAGTTCTTGCTTTCCACGGGCTTCAAATGGTGATGGGAGACATGTATAGCACAGTGAGAAAAGTGCACATGTAAACGGACCTCTCTGGCTCTGTCACACTTCCTTCGGCCCTAGCAGCTGTTGTGCCTGGGCTTGAGTTTACTCTGAGCGTAAGCATCCTCCTGCCTGCCCTCCCTTCACCACCTCTGGACACATCCACCTTCCTTGTTCTCAGCACCCTCTTCCTCCTCCTAAACTCCCAGCTTTTTTCATGTCCCCTGCTTGCGTGCTATTTATCATGTGTTCCTTCTATCCATAATCACCACTATATATATATATATATATATATCTTTTTCTTCCACCTAACTATGTCTCCTATGCTTAACTTCAGGGTCAGAATACTAGAAAGAATACAGACATTGGAAGCCTACTTGCATTTGAATCCCAGCTTGTACCTTTTTAGCTTTGTTCTTAAGCAAGTTACAAAATATTCTCTGGGCCCCACTATTGTCCTCTCTAAAATGGCAATAAAGATAACTTGCAGTGTTTGTAAAGCACTTCGTTTAGCCTCTCACCTGCCTTAGGCATTCAGAAAATGGAGTACACAAAAAAGCACAAAGTATATTAAAATTGCTCTCGGCCACCATCTAGGAGTAACCTTTATTAAAGTTTTGGTGTCTCCTTTTCTTTCTTTTCAAATGTTTGTATTGAGTACCTGTTACTTATTAGTCTAGACAAAGGGGATATCTCAGTGAATAAAACATGCTCATGGGATGTGCACATTCTGGTACATAGCAGTAGCAATCATTGAACTCTGTGTGCCATGCACTGGTATATAGGTGCTTTCCTTTTATGATTCATTTAATTCTTAAAACAACCTTATGAGGTAAGTATGGTACCCTTTCTTATGCTATACAGAACTTAAATAACATACCCGTTTAAAGAGAGAGAAAGTAATGTACTGTACTGTGATTCAAACCCAGGCATACTGGTATCAGAGACCATATTCTTAACTACTGCCCTATGCTAACAAGTTAAAAACCTAGTTAAAATAAAGGTAGAAGACAGACTGACTTAAGGTGGTGATAATATGGAACTGTTGTGAGCAGAACTGTGGCAACACTGTTATCCATAACCTGAGATGCTTTGTACCTATCTAGGATTTTCTCTTACAGCAAGAACTCTATTTTTCTCATAAGTGGTGACCTCTCTTAACTTGGCCTGCCTTGGCCTTCCCTGTGGAAATTCTCTTCTTTTTCCCCCAAGCCCCTTCTGCTGACTTGTTCTAGTGGAGTGCTGGTTAAAAAGAAAAAAAGAAAACCCTGATTTGTGGTATTTGCTAATTTGGGAGTGGTGTAAATACTCCCCTAATGGTTGATTCCAAGTTGTCAAGGTCTTATCACTGAATGCAGAGTAGGCAAGAGATGTGTGCCGGGAAGACGTGCAGGACACACCATTATATAGAATTTCGATGTAGATACGATAGCTGTAAACCCTAAGAGCATTGATAATGGTAAAATGTGGAAAATTATTAAAAAGTGATGGGTTTTATTACATTGTTTTAATATAGTTTACTTAATTATAAGCTTATGTCATTTAATTTTTAATAATGGCTATGTTTAACAACTGGCTTGTAGAATTCCTGAAAATTTAAGCCAGCACTCATGCCTGTACACACCAGTTCCAGTATCCCACTGCAGTCTCTTTGCTGCTGACTGGGTCCACCCTCAAAAACCTTATGGCAGACACTGTCTTACTAAGACGTTGGTGCTATCCCTTCTTTCACCCTTCTTCCTTCAGAACTTCCTAACTACTTCATGCCCCTAATCCCTCTCTACCATCTTTCCTGTCTGCAAGGCCCTGTCCCTTCCATTCATCCCCACCCTGTAATTCACCTCTTCCCACCCCTTCCCCATGTCATCTTTTCCTTAGGTCACTTTCCCTGGTTAAAGGAAAGCCTCAGACCACTAATATCTTGGGGCATGGGCAGTCTCTCAGTAAGATGCTGAGTCTCATGTGGAGAAGAAATCTTTGATCTAGAAAACGAAGATACATTTTTAGAATCCCAGGTTAAAAATCTAAGTGAAAAAATCATTTTTACTTAATAATTACATAAAGGTGATTACAGGGCTGTTAATACAGTATATATCTATATAAATAGGTTCAGCATGGGAAAAACTGAGACTATGTCTACCATTCAAAATTCTTTTTAAAGATAACCCTTATATAAAAACCTATTTTTATTGGCAAATAGGTGATCAGTTGTTGACATTTTGGATCATAATGCATTTATATTTGGGGGATTACCAATACTTATGAAATGAGGCCTAATAAAGATTGTCTTTTCCATTAGTTCTTGTGTCATCTGTCAGCAAAATTAATTAGGACCCTGAAAAATTTGTCAGCTTCAAGGATGTAGTCTCACTAATGAAGAAACAGAAAATATCTTTGTTAAGGATGACACTCTGTTTCTTGAGTTTAAATTATTGGAAGTAGTACTGATGTAGATGCGTACTCTTCCTGGGGTTGGGTCGAACTGAAATTATAATTGAGAATGTTTTGAAAATTGCCTTTGTTAATAAGTTCATTTGTTGTGGTTAGAAACATGGACAGACTTGTTAACTATTTAGCCAGGCTGATTTATCTGTTCATTCTAAGGGGCTGGTCCTTCCCATGAACAGCAGATTAATTTACCAGGGTATCCTGCAGGGATGGTAGGATTAAAGCAACCACCTTAACAGAAGTTGTTACCTAGATCTGTTTTTCATTTTTATTTTTTCAACACTATGCCACTTGTGTAATATTTCAAGGCCATTTTAAGTAGTAGTAGTAGGTACTGGGTACTACTACAGTAAAATAGGAGTCATTTGGCTGACATGCAGAGTTTGTTGTTTGCTCTCAGTGACTTTATTGGTGTGCAGAGAAATTTCAAGTGGCTTTGAAGTGCAAGAGCTTCTATGTTCCCTTCTTCTGAATATTTTGAGCATAAAGAAGTGTGACTTAACATTTTTAAAAAAAACTATTAAAGGTGTATGAAAGCAATTTAAAACTTATTTATTTTTGCCTGGGGAATGAAAAAAGGGGTTGTTATTGAAAGCTTTATTAAAATGATTTCACCCTCTTGTTAGCCATCTCCCCTGCCCCCCAAGGAAGGCCCCAGACATCAATCATGTCTTGGGGCATGGAAAGTCTCCCACCAAGATGTGAGGTCTCATGTAGAGAGAAAATCCTTGATCTCAAAAAGGAGGATATTTTATTAGAATTCCAGGTTAGAAATCAAAGTGATTCCTGTAAAGGTCCAGATAGTAAATCATTTAAGCTGTGGGTCAAGTCCAACTGCTGTGGCTCATTGTAGTGCAAAAGTAGCCATAGACAATGTGTAAACAAATGCGCATGGCTGGGTTCCAATAAAATTTTTATTATGGACATGAGATTCAAGTTTTATATATTTAATAATTTTCACTTTAAAAGACCTCCTTTTGATTTTTTTCCACCTGACCATTAAAAAATGTAAAAACCTTTTTCAGCTTGTGAGCCCTACAAAGATAAATGGGAGTGGGTGGTTGGGGGGTGGGACTGGGTTTGGTCTGTGGATCATAGTTTACCAACTTGTAAAGGAAGAAACTTTTGCACTTTCCTTTGTACTTTTTTCAGGCTATAATAATATTTCAATGCCTTTAGAAATGGACTCTTCTCATATGTGCTGCAGACATCTTAACTGGTCGCATTGTGCCAAAGGATATTAAATATTTTCCAGCCTAAGCTTTTCAAAAATGTTTCCAAGAAAGGTCTTATATGCAAGATGAAAGTGTAATTCTGAGTAGTGACTGAAGATGGTGATAATTCTCTTTTACCAACTATGATATTACTTGTGTTAGGGTGCTTTGGCACTCTCACATTAAAAAAAAAAAAGTTATCATATTAATAACTAACTTTTTGACAAAGTAAGTTACAGCTTGATGGAGATTATAGTTCATTCTGACTTCCTGTAATGTTGTATTCAACTGATTTCAGCACCTACCATGTATAGGGTGTTGCACAAGATACTGGGGATCAAATAAGAGATAGACTCGGGGCTTTGGGAAATACTTTTAGTTCTGTTTCCAGAATCTACCTACTGGAGCATTTGTTAGGAGCTTGGTTCCTAAGTTTGACTTCATGATTTTTGCTTTTCAGTGTTTAGTGAAAAACTATCTTCTGCTCAGTTATGCTGCTGAGCTTAATAAGTTATGGCCACAGGGTGGCATGATTCTCTTATGGTCTTTAATTGCTGCTAAAATGGAACAGAAACAAATGCTATAAGTAATGAGAATTCACTCTCCTAATTATAATGCTGAAATGGCCTGGCTTTCTGTAAATTGATTTTTTCCATAGTGCATTATTAAGATTTACATAATATTAAATCTCAGCACTTTAAACCTTGGTGCCTTAAAATCTTTTGTTATGGTTACAACACAAATTATATAGTGTTTATAATTGGGAGAATGGTAATTAGGGCTGTATTTTATAGGACATGTTTAAGTTAGCCTTGATTTAAAAAAATCACCGTATAACAATTGCTAAAGAATATTTGCAACTAAAAGACAAAAATGTTTTACTTTCTAAATAATTGCAAAGTCATGGACAAAACTATTGGCATAAGATTTTTGTCTGATTCCAAGGGCTTAATGTAGGGCTGGATAGAGAAAAGCAGGGATGCCAGATGGTCAGGAAACACAAATTGTTAGAAAAGCAACTCTCCCATTATAATAGATTAAGAATATTACCATAGACTGAGAGCTGAACATGTTCCATGAGTTTTCATACATAGTTGTGTGTTGTTTAACCATGGGGATATGTTCTGAGAAATGAGTCTTTAGGCGATTTCATTGTTCTGTGAACATCACGAACCTAGATGGTATATCCTACCATGTAGCTAGGCTATATGGTATAGTATATTGCTTCTAGGCTACAAACCTGTACAGCATGTTACTTTACTAAATACTGTAGGCAATTTTAACACAATGGTAAGTATTTGTGTATCTAAATATAGAAAAGGTACAGTAAAAATATGACATTATAATCTTGTGAGACCACTGTTGGGACATTGTCATATATGCAGTCTATTGTTAACCGAAAATGTTGTTATATAGCATGTGATTGTATTGGCTTAGGGGCCTTCAGAATCTCCATTCCTTTGTCTTCCAGAAATTCCGTTATTTCTAGGAAACAACTCAGAAAGGTCATCAAGACCTTTGGCATGAGAGTCTACAACATGCGAGGGAGAGGATTATAAAAACATATAGGGGTCATTGAAATTTGTTTATAGAGCTGGTTATAGTATCATCTTCATTTATACAGTCAAGGAAACTGAGGTTTAATGGATCTAAGTAAAGTCCTTGCAAGTGGGATTTAAATCCAGGTTTGTCTGGAGCCCAAGCTCATGCTCTTTGCACTCTCCTATTTCCAGGCTGTTAGAGTTTCTCCACCATTGTGGGAGAAAGGGTGGACTTGGTAGTGATTTGTGGAGTGTAGAACTGAGAGAATTATTGCTGCAACCAATAAGGGCATTCTGAGTATGAGGATGTAACTATTTATTATGCCCCTTCCATCCTCTGCCTTGTTTGTGAATTTTCTTGTATATCCCCCCCCTTTTTTTTTTACCCATTCATCAAGTAAATACACAAACTGTTATTTAGTTAGTTTACTTGTTTGTCTAGTCACCGCCACTAAAATGTAAGTTTAAAGAAGACAGAGATCTTATTCTGTATTCTCAATGCCTAGGATATTGCCTGGCACATAAGTGCTCAGTCCATATTTATACTTGTTTAAAACTACTAGAAAAGGGGCACAGTTTAGATGATATATTTGATTTTCACTTACATATGATGTTTTATAAAAATACACTTCCAAGGGGAACCTTACCAGTGTAAACGTGTTGTATCGTTTCCTTTCCCAGGGTGATTGTGTTGTTACAGTACTGCTTGCTGAAGAGGACAAAGTTGAAGATGATGTAGTTTTTTACTTGGTATTTTCGGGTTCCACCCTCCATCACTGTACAAGTACTCGGAAGGTCAGTTCTGATACGTTGGAAACCATTGCTCCTGGTAAGTATTCCAATGGGATCTTTACTAGCCTTTAGTAGTTATTAAATGCTTTTATTCTATGTTCATTAGTATAGAGTGATAGGGAGAGTGAATCAGGATGCTATAACTGCAAATTTGATTCTGAATTTCCTGGTGGCAAAACCAGAAGGTGTAAAACACAATTAGTAACACATTTCTCAGTATCTTATGATAGAAAAGCTCACAAAATCTTTCATAAAGCCAAATTTGCCTGAAGTTAACAAATTATAGTTCATAATGGAGTGAATGCTTAATCACCATTGCATTTATAACAGAATTAAAAGGAAAATGTTTATTTATTAAAAATTCTCATAATGTCATTAAGTTGTTGCTACTTTGACCAGAAATGACTGATAAGTATTGATTATCTCTTGGCCTGTCTGAGCATCTTAAGGTGTATTGATTTGTGTTTGGAGATGAGCTTCTTTCCTTAATTGACCTTGCTTCAAAGTTAACACTTGACCAATTTCATCAGAATTCAAGAGGGCATATTTAGAGGGAATGAGGGAATCCCTAAAAATTTTGACAGTTTAACTATTTTCCTTTAGAGATAAAATGGACATGGTTTTATTGAAACTTTTTTAAACAAGCATTTTTATATAGCACTTTGTTGGTACAGGTGGTATAGAAATTATTAGTTTATGAAGTAGTTTGAATATCTGATCTTGCCGGTGTTGGATTGGATTGCCAATTTTTGTTGCTGTGCCATTTTATATATAGTTAACTTTATTTCTGATACAAAACGATTTTGAAAATTATAGGATTTAAATATTCTAGATAGTCTCTAGGAATATTCTCCCCAAATTTTTAGGGATAGGAAATATAAGAAGGCAATCAGCATAGATACTGATTTCTTTTGTAAAGAATATTAGGTACACTTCTTTGTAACTGAAAGCTCCCGTCATCTTGTTTCCTGCGGTGCATGTCTTATCAGAAAGGCTTATCTGGAACTTGAGATCTGCTTTCTAGCAGGTGCCACCCAGTGTCATTATTGCTAAACATTTCTTATGGTTGGTAATGGGGAGAAACACTCCATAACCAGGTATAATTGGTCAGTCCCTGACTAGGCTCTTATTAGGAAAAGAGGTAATTTTTATAAACTTACTCCTTCCTGAATTAGAAACACTTCAGGATTAAAGCTTGGGCATGTGTGTACGTCTATGTGTGTGTGCATGTAAGTAGATACAAGAAGAATACACGCACATATAAAAGGCAAATATGACAAGGATGCAACCCTGGATCCCAGCTACGATCCTCAGTCACAACCCCAGCAAAGTCCAGTCTCTTGGTGGAGAGGGATGTGCCTGGAAGCTCTTATACCTTCACTGGCAAAGTCCTTAAATTAGGATGAGTGGCAGGCAGCTACTCTCCTTGGAGTCACAAACCCACTGTACTTGTATGACAGCCTGGAGCTCTGAGTTTGTACCAGATCCTCGTATGCTGCCCTCAGCTTAACTTTCTGAGCTCTAGTTCCCATTTCTTCCTTTGCCTTTGGTTCTATAATAATACCTCTTTCTGTATGTCTCAGTACCTACTCTTTCCAGCCATACTTCTCTCTGGGTGTCCATTTGTGCTTCGTGACTGTCAGTACCCATGCCCTGCCTACTCAAGCCAACCAGAATGGATATTATTCTCTGCTGCTTTCCTCTAATTTGGGTTGAATCCTCAGAAATCATTCCTGACCCATTTGCTTGGCGCCTTGGCTCTTAGCACCTGCCTTCTCCTTCCTTTTCTTTTAATCAGTTGTCCTCTTAGCCATGTCCCATACAGGACCTGACAACTTGCCCTTCCACCCCCATTGTCCTGAACATTCTGCCACCCACCAGATGCAGTCAGGCAGCTGATAGGAGGTACCTAATTATAGCAAAGGCGACAAAAGGATTAGAGTCTTCGAAAGACCCTCTGGTACCTGTTGAAGAGTAAAGCAGCACATGTGTGCCTTTGCTGTGTGTGCGCGGGTCCCAGCGGGGGCCCTAGTTGGTGCATCAGGAGCTCTGGTAACTAAATAAAGGAGATTCCTGACAGGACCCTATTGCAGTAGTCATCATGTATGGGAGTTTTCTGTTTACTTGTTTTTTTCAGGTACCATCATTTGGGTTAATTTGGTAATCTGTTGTGGAGGGATAGAGATAGAGGCATTTTGGGGGTTAACTTAGTTTTGAATTTCTCATTTATATCATGGGGTAAATTTTTTTAGCCTAAAATTAAACTGCATTTAATTTGCTTTTGTGTGCTTCTTAGACTTGTGCCTTCCATCCTTCAGGTCCTCACTGAGATATCACCTTCTCAATGGGGCCTTTCTTTTCCACCTTATAAAAATAGTCACCTGCCTCCTCTCGGCATTCCCTGGCCCCGTTCCTGCTTTATTTTTCTCCAGTGCACTTTTCAACTTCTAACATATTGCGTACTTTATTCATTTGTCTTATTTACTTTCTGCCTGCCCCTGCTAAAGTGTCAGCTTCATGAGGGCAAGGATTTTCGTTAGTTTTGTTCACTGGTGTGTGCTCAGAAGGCTTGTTCTAGGAATCCCTGTCACTGCTGTGTCAGAATCTGTCCTAGTTCTCAGAAGCTGCTCTTCTCGGAAGATGCATGTGCGAACGTACACACACCTACACACAACTCCCTTTTTTTTGAGATATGCAAAAGAAGTGTCTGGCTTCTTGAGTCGAATTCTTATCTTTGGAGCAGGAGGCAGTGTTCTTTCTCCAGAGCTACCTTTGATGAATTCTTTGTTGTCAGTTAGTCGTATCGATAGCTTCAGATTTCCTGTCTGCTGAGGGCAGATGAGTCAAGACCCT
This sequence comes from Cheirogaleus medius, assembly GCA_008086735.1. Classification (NCBI taxonomy): domain Eukaryota; kingdom Metazoa; phylum Chordata; class Mammalia; order Primates; family Cheirogaleidae; genus Cheirogaleus; species Cheirogaleus medius. The sequence goes on along the minus strand of VBSM01002223.1, from coordinate 8,129,345 downwards.
TCATGGAAAGTCTGTACAGTGCGCGTGCATCCCAGAGACTGGATAAATGTGCCTGGTCTTCTTGCAGCAGCCGCTCACAATAGGGATGTGCGCACTCTTTCTGCTTACATGCGGATTAGCTCTTCAATTCCTATTCATTTTGGCTAAGAGAAGGAAAAGAGCTTTGTGCCTTGTTCTTGATTTTAATGTCATATTTCATCCAGATTGCCACCTCTGATTTTTCTTTGAGTTCTCTGTATGTTTCACTGTCAATGTTTTGTAACATTTTAGGTTTTACTAGACCCAGATGATTGACCTTCAAAAGAGAGCTACTTCTTGATGTTAGTCTGTAACCTTTTATCAATAAATATTTCCTGCAAGATAGGGTAGAAAATGAGATAATTTCTTAAATTATCTCCTAAAAATCCCATTTGAGTTCAGATATTGAAATTATAGTCCCATTCTCCCCCGTCTTTCAATTTTCCCACTTTTTTGGGCATGTTTTCTATTAATCTTAAATTGAAGTGTGTGTGTGTGTGTGATTATAAAGAAGTTGTAAAGGCTTTTTAAAGTGATCTTGCCTTCCTACCACTGAAGGCTGCAGATATGATATGATTCTCCTTTTTCTTTTTTTAAAAAAAATAAAGTATGTTAAGAGTAAGTAGTAACATCTTAGGGGACAGGTAAGTGGAAACTCTGATTTTTCTACTTTATCTGCATTTGAATTGTTTGAATGCTTTACAATGAGCATGTTACTTATATATAGTTATTTTTAATAAAAATACTTGGAATACTGGAAAGAATATCCTCTCTTTTGAAAATAAATCTGTCTTTGTGCTAATTAACAAGAGACAGATCAACAAATTTTATGACAAAATATTACTTTCGAAATACCTATGAAGTTGACTAGTTCAAGATTATAATTTGCTTTGAAACATAGCCTGAAATGGAAATGTATTTTGAATAATAAAAAGTGTTATCTTTGTAATACATAAAAATAAAATATTATTGTCTTTTTATAGAAGACAAATCCAGTCCTAAATCTTACTTTAATTAATCAGTGATTTTCCTCTAGAAATGAAGCTGAGCTATTTTTTTCAAGACCTATGTAGGATTGATAAATATTGTAAAGAAATCTGAACATAATTCTTTGGGTGGGAGTATAAAGTACTGTTTTATTATGTTCACTTTTATTAATGGAACTGTGAATTTAGACCAAGCAAACAATAATTACAGAATGAAAAATGGAACAGGATATTTAGTGGTTTCCACACACTATTTCTGTGAAAGGCTTTGGTGCAGAATCTTCATAAAATGAAATCTTTTTTGAGCATGTCTATTATTTATTTTTAGAATTCACAGCAAGGGTTCTTGTTTGACAGGAAAACTACAAACTTTCATTGACCCAAAATTTGACTCGGCTCTTTTGTATCTTTCTCTTCTTTCTCACTCAGAAGGGAAGATACTATATAAAGTAGATTTGTCATTTTTTTTTAAAAGAAAAAGTACATTTACCATGATCAGAAGTTCTTTTGGGTTTAATGGAAAATTGTAGCCCAGATCTAAACAAATGGTCGTACAGTTATAGCATGATGTATCTTTGATTTCTTGTGAACCAAGACTCTTTTTCTAGCAGCAAATGTCCAAAGACTACCAAACTGAATAGCACATTTGAAAAGAAGTTGTAAGGCAGGCACGGTGGTTCATGCCTATAGTCCTAGCACTTTGGGAGGCTGAGGTGGGAGGATTGCTTGATGCTAGGAGTTCAGGACCAGCCTGAGCAAGAGTGAGACCCCATCTCTACAAAAAAAAAAAAAAAATAGAAAAATTAGCTGGGCATGGTGTCACATACCTGTAGTCTCGGCTACTTGAGAGGTTGAGGGAGAAGGATCAAGGTTGCAGTGAGCTATGATGAGGCCACTGCACTCTAGCCCAGGCAACAGAGTAAGACTCTGTATTTAAAAACAAAAAAAAGAGAAGAAGTTGGTAATCTTTTAATTGGCTTGATCAGAGGAATTTGATCCCTCCCCGCACCAAAGTAATCAGTTTTTTTATTGTATATTTTCTAACAATCTCCCTATTCTGAAATATTCCTACTATAAGGTGGGAATTCTAGACAGATAGATTTTATGTTATAAAAAACTTAGATTATTGTCCCAATGGTAGTCAGTACACATAGTGGATATACTGGAAAAAACAAACTGAGAACTAGTTGAAGGGGGAAACAAAATCTGTTGTCTACTTTCCTAGTTGTAATGTTATGGGGAAATTATATATTTCATCACCTTGAAACTATGGAAACAGCCCTGGGATCCTAGGGCATGCAATATAACAGGAGTGATATCCTCCTAAGGGGATGGAAATTGGTTTTTGGGAAGTAAAAACAAAACGTACTCTGTATATATAAAGCACAGATAGACATATACAAATATGTGGTGTATCTATGGTATCAAAAATTCAAAAGGTGGGGATGAATAGAGAATAGTGTGTAAAAAGGCTCTTTGGGGGAGATGATAATGGAAAAAAAGGTTGAGAAACACTGGCTTAGAGCTAGGCTGGAATTATAGTAGAACAGATTTTTAGCATTAGTTAGCCCCTTCCTCCTCCAAAATGTACACGATAATATTCCTGTGCCTACTGTTTTTTTCCCCTCTGCTTAAATGTTCCGGTACATATAGAGGCATTTTACACATGTACCAAATTTGCATATCTACCATTAGACCACAAAAAACTAGCAGTGGGTGCATACTTCTGCACATAATTCTATCTCCTATTACAGTGTAAAATTTCCAGGTTTCCTTTAACCCTATTATAGCCTCTTCAAAAGGAAGGAAAAGACACTAAATTCTTAAATACTTTAATGCCAAACTGAAGTAGTACAGATATTATTTTTATATTTTCCGCCATTCCTTCTCTTAGAAGTTGAAATCTGTATGAGACTGGGCTTGGCTAGCCCAGCAAGCACTTTTAGGGTTCCTCTTTGGATAGCTGAGGAAACAAAGTCCCAATTGTTCAACCCTCAAAAGAGAAGGCCCAGATGAGATGTGTTCCACTTTTAGCTTAATAGGAAATGAAGTAATTCTTGGGTCCTGCCTCAGCAGTTTTGTTTATCCGTAGCAGTATTTTGTTTCCATGGTGCGGGTGCTCCGTGTAGTGATAAGGAGCCTGCATAATGCTCTCCCAGCCTCCTGCCCTGTTAGCTACCAAGGTGTGGGACAGATGATTTAAGAGGACCTTTAGCGGTGAAATTTTTGTTTCTCGCCTAGGTACTCCTTGTGTTTTGTTTATTGTTTCCCTTGCCCCTTTATTTTTTCATTTCTACAGTGCCAAAGGCACATTTAGCTCAGAAGCTTTCTTGGGCCATGTTGGAGAAAAGTTATTTTTGGACTATTAAAGAGATGCTTTCCTTGAGGAGCTGCTTATTTTGTGGTGTTTTTTTGTTTGTTTGTTTTTTGTTTTGAGACAGAGTCTTGTTCTGTCTCCCATCCTGGAGTACAGTAAAGTGGTGCAATCATAGCTCTCTGCAGCCTTGAGCTCCTGGGCTCAAGCGATCCTCCTGCCTCAGCCTCCTGAGTTGCTAGAAGTCCAGGTGCATGTAGTGATGCTTGGCTAATTTTTTTTAGTTTTTGCAGAGTCAGGATCTTGCTATGTTTCCCAGGCTGGTCTTGAACTCCAGGCCTCAAGTGATCCTCTTGCCTTGGGCTCCCAGAGTATTGGGATTACAGGTATGAGCCACCGCACGTGGCCAACAAGACCATTTTAGTAGCTAATAATAACTACCGGTTTTAGATACCCATTGTATGCCAAGTGCTTTATGCACAGCCATCTCTAGTGGTTTTAACAATCTGTAAGGTTGGTGTTCTCATTTTGTACACAAGGAAACAGGCTTCAAGGTTAAGTGACTTTCTCAGGATAACCAAATCTGTCTGCTGTGGAGCTGGGGTTCAAACCTAGTATTCTCTGACTCTACAGCTAATTGCCAGCATACTTGAGGACCCCTTTCAGTTCACTCAGCTGGGAACAGATCTCTCTCACCTCATAATTTTTTTGTATTTCTGTTGTAAGTGAACTGGACCTGATAATGTGATAAGTTCAGAGGCAATTTAAAAGATGGAATTAAAGTTTACCTATGTTTCTTAAACAATTCATCTCTCTTCTCCTCCTCTGTAAATCCTCCAGGGTGTCCTTCGAAAGAAAGTTCAGTAAATTTTTCAGAACTTCCCTTTTTAAAAAAGATTGGGATTTTTATTTTCTATTCTGTTATAGTTACCAGGAAATTAAGTGGAAGGAAAAACACCATGAGACTAGCTGAAAATCTTGCTCCTCTTTTTCCTACTGCAGCTTCTGTTTTAATGCAAAAAGTTAATTTGTGGTTATTTTATCAAGTTGGATATAGTTTCCCGTCCTCACATCTTTGTAGTGTAATTATAGACCTTAATAACCCTGCATTCTTTATATGCAAAGGTGGTTATAAGACTACTGACCCCCTGCAAAATAGTCATGTTTCTAGAGCTAATTTATGGTAGTAAAAGGTCTTCTGTATGCATATGCAGTGATTTTGGTTTTATTACTGGGTCCCTATTATAAAAGTTTTGGTTTTTAAAAATTGCTGATTTTCCCACTAGATGTTTTATCTGAGGGAATTAAAAAATAATCTTGAGAGCCACTTGAGCCTAGTAGAAAATATTACTGTGAGAGAGCAGCCCCACCAACCTTGAGTGGTTGATTTCCAGTCAGTAGGGTGAGATAGTTCTTTCTTTTTTATTTATTTACATATGTGTATATATATATACACATATAAAAATAAATATAAAAATATATATATATAAATAAAAGAGTCAGGGTCTCACTCTGTCACCTAGGCTGTAATACAGCCTAGAACTCTTGAGTTTAAGCGATCCTCCTGCTTTCAGCTTCCTGAGTAGCTAGGACTACAGGTATATGCCACCATGCCCAGTTAATTTATTTTATTTTATGTTTTATAGAGATGGGGTCTCACTATGTTGCTCAGGTTGGTCTTGAACTCCTGGGCTCAAGTAATCCTCCCTCTTCAGCCTCCCAGAGTGCTGGGATTATAGGCGTGAGCCACTGCACCCAGCCTACTTTGTTAGTAGTAACTCTTCCAATTTACTCATTAATCTTAAGAAAGACTGATCCAGGAAACCCTTAGTTCTCCACTCATCTTGTAACCTTCAGTTTTTCTTTTGAAAAAGAAGTCTATAATCATATTAAAGAAATTCCAAATTTATAGCATATTTTATCCATGGTGATTCTTAGTTTCTCCTTCAGACTGAGTGCATGTCTGAAGGGAAAATATTGGGCTAACCATTGGGTGGCTTCTCCTGGATGTCTGTTTCATGGCCTTTTTTGACATTCTACCTTCTCTAATACATAGTTTCATTTTAGTCATACAAAAGTAGAGCTGACAATAGCTTACCCATCCACTCTAACAAATTCTTTTGCTAAAGCAGCAGAAAAAGGTAAGCATTCTTGTACTGCCAAGTACCCCACCCACCCACACCCCTTCTTCTGTTCTCTCTGCTTTGTCTGCCCCATCCCATCCTGCCCAAATAAACAGTCATTTTAGCAATCCCAGGTATATTTCTGTGCAGATACTTCTGCACTTTATTTGAGTAAGGTAGTATTGCTTCATTTCAGCTTTTTACTCTGTGTGTGTGTGTATACATGCAGAAGGTGATTTTATAGAGCAGTGGATGATGTTTACTTTTAGTGGTTCCCTTTCTGATTCAAGTTTTCAGGTTTCTGATCCTTGCATAGGCTTAAGGAAAGAGATTGGTAAGGAAGAGTAAGAACTGCTTAGGTGGATGGGGCAGTGGATATTATTTTAGGTTAGTGCAATATCTCTTCTGAGGCACAGCAAGTTTAAGTTTTGAAGGCAGAATTCAGTTTGGATCCTAAATTATGTACATCATCATTGTTGAATTTTGAAATTTGTGATTTTAGTCTTTATTGACATTTTTTCCTGTCTACTTCAAAGTACTGTGAGGAGTTTATACATTAGTTTAATTCTGAATAAATGGGACAGGGCTGTATATTGGTTAGATTCATGAACCACACCACAGTATTTTTTCTTTAAAGCAATTCCTCTGACTGAGATACATATTACTACATCCATCCATCCATCCATCCATCCAACTTATTTGGAAATTAAGTGAGGAAATTAAGTATGTTCTTTTAGGTGATAGTATTAAAGAGTTTGGGAGGGCCCTTCTAGATTATAGTTCTTCACTTACAAGGCTAGGAGACTATCTAGATTTGGAAGTGCTAGAGAGATTATTTACCCTCAGGCCATATAGCTAGTAAATACAAAAACAGGTTTGAACTCAGATCTCTTTTACCACTGGGCATCTAGATGTAACCTAGTTAATATCTTCCCAAAACTATCTCTTGTAGTAGTAGTTCTATACCTTGAACTTACCCTCTGCTTTCCATTTTTATTTTTTTAAAGCTGTTTCTTATTCCTGAAATCTCTTCCCAACCTTCTTTCCCTCCCTCCCTTCTGCCTGGTGAGACCCATAGGCAGGTATAGCTGGAGAAACCTTAGAACCTGTAGAGCCTGCTCCCTCATGCTATAAAGGAAAAAATTGAGGCCCAAAGGAGCAAGGTGATCTCTTATCACACAGCTGATGAGTCTTATAGCCAAGAGTTAAACATGTTTTTCTTACTTTCCCAGTGATTCTTCCATGCACCCTTATTTAGACTTTAAGCCATCTTAAATATTCATACATTTTGTGTGTTGGGGTGGCCTCTAGAGCAAGGAAATTTGGGTTCAAATTCTAATTTTGCCACTTAAGAGCTTTATAACCTTGGGCAAATTACTTAACATTTTGTGCCTCAGTTTACTCATCTGACAAATTGGGATAGTAATAGTATCTGCTGCATAGAGTTGTTATGAGAAGGAAACGAATTGCTAAAGCACTGAGAACAGTGTCTGGCACACAGCAAGTGTTAATATTAAGTGCTTGTTAAATAACAAAGAAAGAGAGGGACAGTGCATCTGAGTAAGAACCCCTGGTGTTGGAGAGTTGAGGAGGAGGATGCCTTTCAAAGGTCCTTCTTAACTGCCACCTCCCTTGTGAAATCTTCCTGCTTTTGCCTACCTCTGAAATGCATACATCGCTACTCCCCTGCTCAACCTTGCACTGTACGTATTTCTTATAGAACTCATCCCATTTTGACTCATGTTGCAGTCGCCTGCAGCTTGTTTGATTCTCCCTTGTGGACTGTAACCCTCTGGAAGGTTTATCCATCCTCACCTTTCTGATCACAGTGCCTGGACTTGGTGGCTGTCCAGCTGTTAGTTGTTGAACAAAACTTAGTAAGATGTTACAGAACATTTTTAAACACTTTCTGCTGGAAAAATACCTAAACCCTACTACCTGGATCAGTTAGTTGGCTTATTTCTCCTATTCATATCTGTGTAATTAGGCTCGCTGCCCTTCAGAGAAAGATTAAGTTTTTTTCCTCTACTCTTTCATATAGTAAATGTATCAATTCCACACATATGTTGAATTGTAACACATGCACCTGTGTGCACACACAGAGACTAGGCAGAGGATACTTCAGCTTCCTACAGCCTTCTTAGAAAGAATTCAACTTGGAAGGCAGTGGGAATATCTCGTGGAATTATGTTTGTGTGAAGACTGATCTTCATGGCTTATGAACCTGTTACTCTTGTTTGACAGTCATTCATATTGGCCTATCATTTCAAATATTAGGCCCCTTTTAGGCAGGGACTTGGCTGTTACCCTTCTTCTTCTGTTTATAGGCACTGGGTTACAAAATCCTTGCACCACGATATAATAGGCCATGCCCTTTGGCATTAGCCTGGACTTGGAATAATGGATTCTGCTTTTTTATATTTGTGTAACCTTGGGAAAGTTACTTGACTTCATTAAGCCTCAGTTTTCTCATCTATAAAGTGAGGACAATACATACCTTATAAGATTGTTGTGAAGAGAAAATGACATGTCACATGCCTGATATGTAGTAGGTACTTGATTGGTAAATACTTGTAACCACCATAGAATTACACAGCAATGACAGATTTCTTATGTCACAAGAATGAAAGGAACAAAGGAGGCCCCTAGGAAAAAAGTATGTGGAAAATCAAATTACTATTCTGATTACATGAAAAAAAAATTTGTTTTTTTCTTTCAAAAATAGCAGAAAACTTAGTTTGTTCTGAGTCTGAAACCTCTGTGGGCCTGTGCCATGCGTGATATGGAAACTCAGACTCAAGAACCACGTAGAGAGTTTCTCTCCATGTCACTCAGCTGCAGAAAGCAGCTTCTGCAGGAGTTGGAGATTCGGGGAACCACGGGTGTACGGGTGGCAGTGGCTAATCGGGCAAAACACAGAGTGGCATAGTGCAAACAACAAAAACATTAACTCGGTGTTCTTTTCTTTTTTCTTATCAGAAAGCTATTTTATGGAAGAACGGCAATGATGGTAGGAGCATAGTTCTTGCTAGTTGAGATCAGTGTTTGATAGCTGAGGGAAAACAATGTGTGTTTTGATGAGTATATTCTGCATATTGGAAATGTTTAATTTATTGAGGCCAGAAATCCAGAAGAAAGTCTGATTCTTCAAGAAGGCCTTACCCATGGAAATATGGTGGTGTTACATTTTGCTAATTTGGCCCCAGCTGAGCTCTTTAGGGTGGGATTTAGGTTGTGCCTAAAGTCACAGCTTGTGAGATCCCTGCAGATCTGTACAGTGGGCCCCACAGAGTCTTTGTCATGTTTGCTTCTCCTGAACTGGGCTTCTAGCCCACAGCATTGCATCATCCACATGTGAACCAGGCGATTTCATTGAGGTCCTCACTGCATTAGTGGATAAGACAGGAGAGACTGTGTATCTGAGAACAAAAATTATTTTTTAGGTCTTAGATTGCTAGTAATAATAAAATGAAATCAAATAGTTTTGCACTTTTCAAAGTGCTTCATCATTTGATCTATTGTATTGTGGTGATAACAAAGCAAGTGCTGGTGAATCTGTAAAATTCCTCCCATAACTTGTATGAGTAATATTTTTCCCTATTACAGTTTCAGATCTAATTCAATTCAGTAGGTATTAGATGCTCCATTGTATGCTAGACCTTGCAGGATCCTTGAGCCTTCATTCTTTAATTTGTCCAAATTGAATAGCAGTAGTTGATATTCAGAGCCTGTTCAGTGCCAAGTACTATGATATAGGCATGATGAAAACTGGGACACAGAATTGTTTGTTAAGGGAACTGATTCATATTTGCAAGTAATTTAAAAAGCTGAAAATGGAGTTTTGAGAAGTTTGGAAAGATGCTATCAGAGCTCAGAGGAAGAAGGGTTTTCTTTTAGGAGGAGAAATTTGTATACCATAGAAAAAGAGCTAAGAGGACCCACCAGAGTCCTTTCAGCAGGGGGTCTCATACAGTTTTCTGCCTGTGTTTTCTTTAGGTCATGACTGCTGTGAGACAGTGAAGGTGCTGCTCTGTGCTTCCAAAGAGGGCCTTCCCGTGTTTGTGGTGGCTGAAGAAGACTTCCATTTCGTCCAGGATGAAGCATATGATGCAGCCCAATTCCTGGCAACCAGTGCTGGAAATCAGCAGGCTCTGAACTTCACCCGCTTTCTTGACCGGTCAGGACCCCCATCTGGGGATGTGAATTCCCTCGATGAGAAGGTGGCGCTAGCATTCAGACACCTGAAGCTGCCAGCAGAGTGGAATGTGCTGGGGACAGATCATACTTTGCATGGTGAGAATTTATATGACCTACAAACATACTTTCAGTTTGGAATACTTCTGTTTTTTAATGGGGCTGCTTTTCTGTGGTCATTATATTTAAGTCTTCTACGGGGACTGAATAAATCTTATAATTACTGTAGCAAAATGGCCTTGATAACATCTCTTCTGGTTTTTCACTGGAGCTTTTAAACCTGTTCTTGCAGTGAAATGACCCGAGAGAGAGAACTCAAGTAGCGAGGGGCATCCCTTCCTGTGGGTCTGGATTTCAGGCTTGATCTTGTTACCAAACCCAGAAAAGGGTCCAGGGTAGGTCCTGTCGCTTGCCACACAAAGAGCCAGTTAATGAGACGAGGATTGCCAAGGAAGAAAGGAATTTTAAAGCAAAAGATGTCTATCGGGAAAATGGGCAAAATAATCTCAAATCCATCTCTTTAACTGAGGCTCATCAAGGGCTTTCATAGTGGGCTGTGGAATGCAGGTCAGATTTTGCAGGGGTTGAACCCATAGTCTTCAGGTGGGCTGATTCGAGAATCAGTCATTGGTGACGGGCGGTGAGTCCTGTGGAGAGGCTGGTTAGGTCTGGTTGTTAGGCTCGACTGGTAAAGTCTGAGGGAACAAAAAATAACTTAGGGGAGGGGGTCATTTTGCAAGGCCAATTACAATCTCTCAAGCACAGAAGTGACCCATCCTTCATGAGGAGAGTAGCAGAGTAACTTTTTGGTGTTTAATTATGAAAGACCAGGTTTTCATTATTGTGTTCTGAACTTCTCTAGGGCTGCGGTCCCCAACCTCCAGGCCTCGGCCACCTGTCTGTGGCCTGTTAGGAAACAGGCTGTGCATCAGCGCCTGAGCTCCTTACCACACCCCCCATCCCCATTCCATGGAAAAATTGTCTTCCATGAAACCAGCCCTGGTGCCAAAAAGGTTGGAGACCGCTGCTCTAGGGATCCCCTGGAGTTGGAGGAAGGAAAGATTGGGGAGTGGGTGGAGGGAGCATGACAACAGGATGAGCTCTAAGAAACCCCACACTTTTTAAACCAGACAGTTTGTTTCACTCTGACTGATTTTATCTCCTGGTCCTCCGTATAAGAGTTCATTGAAGAAAGCACTCCACTTTTCAAAAACACTGATGTTGTAAGTATCTGCATATGTCCTCGTATTCAGACAAGGGTCCCACATAATTCTTGTAGCAGATGACCTCTATTGTCATGATTACATAGGCATTTTCAAATGAAACATAACGTATACTTGGGGCCTAATAAATAACATCCTGTTCTCCTCCTGAGTTCAAATCCAATATAAAGATTTAGGAGTCCTGCAGGTAGAGATCAAAATGTTCGCTTTATTACCGATGAAATCGAGATTAGAAGACTGACATGAGAGCTTTTGCCAGAGGGTCTGCTTGTACTTTTTGTGCCATCACTGAAAGAGCTGGGCAGTTGCAAGAGTGCCCTTGAGGGCCCACCCAGCTGTGATTACTGGATTATGTACGGTGAGCAGACTAGAAGTTACCCTCTTCGCAGTTGAGCAGCTCCTGAGGAGAGTGCCCAGAGGGGATGTGCAGATCCCGCTCTCTCAGATTCATCAGATGAGTTTATTCCTCCTCCCATGGAAGAATGGTGAAGAGGTATTTGTCAGCTTTGATTCTCTTAAATCCACTGGGTTTAAGAGTTAAGCCTGTGATGAGCGATGAGAATGGTGTCCCCTACTATCAGGGGCATACTATCAGATACTACCAGGGCAGTCCTGCCCGGGTAAAATCTGAAAGAAAGTATGGACTGTAAAATTAAATCAAGGAAGAAAGCGTTTGTCTTTTTCTTATTAATAGAATGTCCAAGAAAAGAAAAAAAGATTAACATAGTGTCCAGGAAACTTCTACATTGCTGATATTTAGAGATCAGAATATTTGGATGTTATGTAGAGCATGAGAACCTTTTTAAAAACCTAATGATGGGCCTTAATACCTCTAGCTCCTGCCATATCTATTTCGATATGGGAATGATTATTCTGGTTGTCTTTTGCAAATCAACATCAAGATAGAACCTCATTAGTTATTTGTGGGGCTTGTGGTGTTTTTATGGTTTCATTTTGTCTTGTTTAAAGAAAGCCCAGGAGTTGGATAGTTTGTTTATGTTACCATGATTAAAAAGAACTGTTAGAAAAAGTAAAGGTCTGAAACTTTAGGCATATCACTTCTCCTCTCTGGGCCTTAGTTCCTTGTATTTAATAGGACAGAACTGGCCAGCTTTAATATTTTTGTGTACTTTCCATGTACTCCTAAAGTTTTTGTTGTACAGTATTGCTCAAGCAGTGCTAACAAAGGCTAGACCAAATTTGGACATTTAAGGAAATACAAGCTAAAACTACATTGAGATACTATTACACATTCATTAGAATGGATAAGATTAAAAATAACCAAGTGCTGGCAAGCATGGAGAACAACAACTCATACATTGCTTATGGGAATGCAAAATGGTATAGCCACTCTAGAAAAATTTGGCAATTTCTTATAAAGTTAAATATACACTTAACCATATGACCTAGTAATCCCACTTTTGGGTATTTATCCTAGAGAAGTGAAACTTCACCAAAAAGTCTGTGCACAAATATGCCTATAGGCTGGGCGTGATGACTCACACCTGTAATCCCAGCACTCTGGGAGGCCGAGGTGGGAGGATCATTTGAGTTCAGGAATTCGAGACTAGCCTGAGCAAGAGCGAGACCCCGTCTCTACTAAAAAATAATAGAAAGAAATTAGCTGGACAACTAAAATATATATATATATGTATATAAAACAATTAGCCGGGCATGGTGGCGCATGCTTATAATCCCAGCTACTCGGGAGGCTGAGGTAGGAGGATTGCTTGAGCCCAGGAGTTTGAGGTTGCTGTGAGCTAGGCTGATGCCATGGCACTGTAGCCCAGGCAACAGAGTGAGACTCTATCTCAAAAAAAATGCCTGTAGTAGCATTATTCATAATCACCAAAAACTGGAAATAACCCAGATCTCCCTCACTGAGTGAATATATAAGCAAACTGTGATATATCTATGCAATGGAATACTACTCAGCAATAAAAAGAAACAAACATTGACACATGCAACAACTTGGATGCATTTTAAATGCATTGTGCTTGGTAAAAGAAGTCAGTTTCCAAAGGTTTTATACCATATGGCTCCATTTATATGATATTCTGGAAAAGGCAAAATTATAGAAACAGAACAGATCAACAGTTGCCAAGGACTGGGAGTAGGGGAAAGGTCTGACTGCAAATGGGTATCATAAGGGAATTCTTTGAGGTGCTGGAGTTGTTTTGTACTTGTTAGTGGTGGTGGTTATGCATGTCTTAAAAATCATAGGACTATACATCTCTAAGAATGGGCCCTACAGGCCCAAAGGAGTTGGCAATGACCTTAGGTGAACTGTCTTCATTAACATAGTAAAAATCACGCCCACAAGCGCCACGAGAGCTTACAAATGTCATGGCACTCCCTGGAAGTTATCCTATAAGGACAAATTAAGGGAAGGTCCTTAGTTCCAGGAAATCTCTACCCCTCATCCCCCAAAACTAGTGAAAATTCTTCCTACTGTTTAGCATACCATAACACACAGACATAAAAGTGGAAATACATTAAAAACCCAGGGACTTTTCCACTCGAGGAGATAGACCTGTTCCCACTCCGGAACGTACTATACTTTAATAAATCTTGCTGTTGGGCTTGCTCATTCATTCCGTCCACTTGGTACCAGTAACCTTTCTCCAGTACTGGGAACCAAGAACCAGGGAACACGACATGAACTCAAACCTGACAGTTCTAGCCTAATACTTGTACAAAAGAGTCATGTGAGATTTATGGCTAATCTTCCTGCTTTTTAATTGTTCACATGTAATGCTTTTTAACTTTTTTCAGCCAGTGACACCTTTGAAAATTGCTCAGATTTCTCCTCAGGAAAAAAATGTTTATGTTGTGCCTACCTGGAGACATTTACATAGAGTAAATTTCATAGTCTCCCTGAACTTCAGGCACAAACATGAAGTTAAGAACCCTTGGTTTAGATTTGCTGTCGTCAGATGGAAAAAGCATAGACATTAGAGTCAGACTGTTTATATCCTGGATTCATTGCAAGCGTTTGTGCAAAATACTTAATCTCTCTGTTACTCAATTTCCTTGTCTATAAAATGGAGGCAAGTGTATTCCGATAAGGTGTGCTAGCTTGCAAGCTATTTCTTTGAATATACCTTGACCAATATCCAGAAACTTTTTAGAGACACTACGCATTGGTGAGCTGTAACAAGGGAAGAGAATTTGTTCTAGTAGAGGATAAAACAGGACAACACTCAAAGGAAGGCTCTTCCAAGCAGAATGATGCTGTCCTCCTTTGCTTTTACTTTTTGCTAAAGCAGTCCTCACTTTAAACGGAGTTTGTCTGTTTGAGTTCTTCCAAGTGTTCTCTAACCCTTAGTTA
>VBSM01002223.1:8084082-8113859 GCA_008086735.1 Cheirogaleus medius | reverse complement strand
AAAAAGAAAAGATCAAAGAAGTCAGATCTATTATGAAATTAGAGAAGGAAGCAACAAGGAGAAAAATAGGTTAATTAGTGTATCAGTTAGTATTCAAGTAGAAATGCAGACCCAGTAGGAGAAATATATGTTAAAATTTATTACAGGGAATGGCTTATTTGATTGTGGGGGCTGGCTAAGCAAGTCCAGAATTCATAGGGCAGGAGTAAGGGGAGGGAATCCTGTCATGGTCAAGGTCAGCCCACCAACGTGGGCCAAAGCTATGGTCCTCAGGCAGCCAGGAAGGAGAGGTCCTGGTCCTGGTCCTGAGCAGGATAGAACTCCACAGCACATGCCGAAGCTTCCCTCTGCAGGTGTAGTGTCTTCTCTCTTTTTCTAGGGGAAAGCTAAGCTCTGCCTTTAAAGCATTCCAGCTGATTCAGTCAGGCCTCCATAGATTATCCAGGATAACCTCCCTTATGAGATCAACTGATTAGGGGATTTAATTACATCTGCAAAAAAATGCTATCATGATGAGGGCAAAACCTGGAAAGGGAGTTGGTGAAAATGATGCAAGTACATCCAGAATCCCAAAGCTTAATTAAATTCACACTGAGGCAAAGGAACCAATTGACATTGTAGGACCAGGCAGTTTGTGATCTAAAAAACAAATATAAATAACTCTCAGAATACAGAGGAAAATAATAATCATGAGAGAAAAAGTACTGATACAAGGAGTAGAGAATAGAGATTGGTCCTAAATTATTTGTGCTCTGTAGTTTAAACTGAGACAAAAGGAACAAAAACAATGAAGGAAGATAAGTTGGTTACGTAAAAGCTTTCATGCTCTCAAAACAACATGGACTAAAAGAAGCTACATTCATTTGTTTATCCCATTGGACGTTGGCCTCTTCTACAAACCAAATTCACATTATCTCTATGAAGATCAAATGGAAATGTCTAAAACAACGGTATATGCATGCGGTGGACTACTACTCAGCAATAAAAAGAAATATACTACTGATACATGTGGCAATATGATTGAGTCTCAGACATTACACTGAGTGAAAGAAGTTTTATACAAGTGTATAAATTTTATAGTTCCATTTATTCAGAGTTCTAGAACAGGCAAAGCTAATCTGTGATGAAAAATTCAGAACAAGTGGTTAACTCTAGGGACAGGAACGAGAGGATTAACTGGGAAGGGGCACAAAGGAACGTTTTTGGATATTGGTAATGTTCTATATGTTGATAGAAGTTTGGGTTACACAGTTATATGCATTTGTCAAAATTTACGAAGTCATGTACTGTACATTTGTATTTTACTATATGTAAATCACCTAAAATTATAACCATATTGAACCTCTAGTTAATGATATGCATGCTGAAGTATTTTGGGGGTGAAGTGTCTTTATCTTATTTTGAAATTTTTGAAACTTTATTTTAAAAATAAAGTGGATGGATAGATAGTGAAAGGATAGTTGGATAGATGTGTGATAAAGCAAATACAGAAAAACATTAATTATAGGATCTAGCTGGTAAGTATTGGTTATTTGTTGTATAATTCTTTCAAATTATGTGTACATTTGAAAGAGTTAAATGTTGGGGAAAATATGAACGGGTACTTTTTTAAACCACATTAGCTTGCTTGTGTGATTATCTTTCTGTTTTTCTTCTTTATTTTTCTTTTACAAATAGAGACAGTGGAATAATGGAAAGGGTGTTTTTTTTAGACTCAAGACAGAAGAAGTTTCAAATCATGATTCTGGCTGTGGGAAAGTTATTAATTCTATGGATTTGTCTTCCTTTGCAAAATGAGGATAATGAGACCTCATAGAGTTACTGTGAAGATAGAATGGAGGAAGTTGAGATAAACTACATAGCCCAGTGCATGGCGCTTAGCAGGTCCTCACTATGTGTTTTCTTCTTATCTGATGTCTGTAGAAAGGAGCTACCTAACATCAGATGCAGTGCCTGCTGCTAAAGACTTTATACGGAGGTTAGAGGGGAGATGTAATGTAGGAATCAGGTGCCAGCTTCTGAGCAGGTGCCTGGTCTTATTTATTGAGCATTTAACTCAAATAGTGAGGTGACTCAGAGCAAATAAGGGATCAGAAAGGGGTGGAAGGTAAAGAAATAAATGCTTCAAGGAAGTGTCACCCAGTAAAGTTGTAATTAACCAGGCTGTATTTGATCTTTTGGACCTTTTTTTTTTGGAGACAGGGTCTTGGTTTGTCGCTGGGCTGTGGGCTAGAGTGCTAGAGTGTAGCAGCATGATTGTAGCCATTAGGAAACAGTGCAGCTCATTGTAAAATCACAGCTTCAAAGATGTGTTCATTTCTGTTGGTGATACTCACATATAGAAGTATCTGAGGACTTCAGAGTAAGGAGAAAACACTGTGGCTCAAGAAATCTGAGAATGCTCAGTGAAGAAGTTGAGACCCGCGGGAACCCATGAAGAATGAGAGATGATAGCTAAGCTGGGAGGGAGAAGGCACAACTGCAGGGCGCCGTTCACCACTCCCTGGAGTTGACTAGTGGACAGCCTTGTGTGTATAGATGGCCATATATGGCAGCCCTGCAGTGGCCTTAGCTCTTGTCATCACAGGTTGGGCACAAGACGATGGCTGAGAAAGAAAAGGAGTAGTGTTAGTGAACCTAGAATAGAATTTGAAGTCCAGGAAAACTGGGCAGAGAGCAGGGAAAGGGAGGGAACTGTCATTTAATGAGTACCTACTTAAGCCACTCATTATGCTAGCATTTCACCCACCTCTTGTCGTTCGTTACAGTGACTGTGAGAGAGGTGATGGTATCTTACTCTAGGGATGAAGAAAGTGAAGTTCGGAGAGGTTAAATGAATCATGCCTGGTCACACAGATGGTAAATGCCAGATTTGAACGCAGATTTGTCAGACTCCAAAGCCCTTCCTCGTTCCTCAGCTTTCGGAGTGACTCACTATACCAAGAATTCTTCATTTCAAGTGAAATAAGCCCAAGCATTTGTTTTCCTTTCTGTAGTTATTAATATATTATCTTAGAGTTAGTCTTACTATGCCTGAAGATGCGTTTGTTTCTCTCATTAATAAACAAACAAAAAAAGCTGGTGGTGCCAGCAATTTGATTTGCCCTTATTGTGGGGAAATAAAAAGACCTGTGTACTTAACAGGCAAAACCTGTTTTTAGTGTTTAGCCAACTCCTGTCTGGGTGTTCTTTTTGAAAGTAATTATACCCTTTATGATACACCCATTTAAGTCGTAACAGCTATTTCCCTTGGATCCCCATGTTGGGCTGCATTCACTTCTATTTCTTTTTTTTTTTTTTTAAAGGAAAAGAGCATGTGTATGGGTCACCCTTATATACCTGCCTGTGAAATTTGTTGAACAAATGCTGTATGTTGTCACAATATAGAAATGGCTCGATTCTTTTTTTGTGGTACTGTCTTCTATTGAAGATTTTGCTTTCTATGCTTTTTTATAGCTTTGTTTTGTCTGTCTTTGAGGGTTGATTTTACCTGGCCACGATAAAGTCGTTCACGCTGTACGTTGTAGCTTAATTTTAGGATCTTCAGCACGTGGAGGCAGTGGTATTTACCTAACTTGTATGTTTGTTTGCTTTTTGTTTGTGTGTGCCCCTCACTTATATTCATTTTCTACCCCATTTACAGATGCTGGTCCTCGGGAGACATTGATGCATTTTGCTGTGCGGCTGGGACTGCTGAGGTTAACGTGGTTCCTGTTGCAGAAGCCAGGTGGCCGCGGAGCTCTCAGCATCCACAACCAGGAAGGGGCCACGCCTGTGAGCTTGGCCTTGGAGCGAGGTTATCACCAGCTGCACCAGCTTCTAACTCAGTGAGTCCTCCTGCTCCCTGTTCCCTCCTCTTACCACAGCCCCACCCCCTGCTGCATAGTAGCACTGCCCACTTGGCATCTCTGTGCAAATTTCCCGACAATTGAAACCTCAACTCAGTACCTTTGCCTTCTGATGGAGGTCCGTAAGCTCGCTCCTGCTAACCACTTCATTGTCTGAGAGAGACAAATGTGAGTCGGATTACCATTACCACTGTCTGTCTCCTCTGCCTCCCTGCCTTCTTTGCTTCTTAGCTTTTTATATTTTACAGAAAACTCGAAACGAGTCTTATCTGTGGGAGTAGCATAACATTACCAATGTATATAGTTTATCCTGGTTTAGTACAGAGAAAACAGTTTTTCTATGCCATATATATATATATTTTTTTGTCTCGTATGTCTCTGAGGCTTGAAAGAGTTAATTAGAAGCCATTACTTTCATATTATAATTATATACAGTAAATATGGTAAACAATTAAATTTTGGGTTGAATGTAATTTCTGTGAATAAAATTTGAGAACAGTGGTTTCCTCATATGAATATTAATAAAAAGCAGTTAACTGAGTTGTCCTGGAAACGTGCAGTAGGAAATCCTGTCTATATTTGGGTTCAATTGTTAAGTTCTGACTTTCTGAGAGATTAGTTTTTTGGAGGAAGGTTGTTAGTCAAAACATTTGAAGAGTATTTTTTTCTTGTATAAGTAAATAAATGCATTAAAGCAGCCACTGTTTTTAGTTGAAATATTTATAAAAGCTAGGAGTTTTAAGAATAGTTTCTCTTGTTTAATATATTTTTTGTATTGCTTTTACGGTTATCGTCATCATCTTTTTTGCCACATAGTGAACAAGAATAAACCCCATTGGATCTGTGTTCTTTAGTAATTGAGGGACTCTTATAAATTGAGTTGGTATTCCCAAATTCTCAGATGTTTTGCTCATGCCAGATTTAATTCAGTTGCATTTTATATTTTACCATTTTTAGCTGTGTATGTACAGGGTAGTCTGGAAGGCTCAAGAAGAGATCTCAGAATGTAAAGCTACTTACAGTTATATAAACAGTTTTTTCTTGCTTCGCTTGCCAAGCTTATAACTTTCCCAGTCAAGTCAGACAGAAGGTTCATTGCAGAAAGCTTTCTGATGAGTGCTACAGATACAATGGTGGTAGGAAGGGCACTCTTCATTTCAAATGAGCTTTGGATACCTGAGTTCTCCTGTGACAGTATTCCATTCCAGATACGTTCCATCTGGCCAACGATTGGATTCATTCTGCTGTTTGCCTCAGGAAGAGAGGCCTTGTTCCAGAAGTTGAAACAATTATCTTAGTATAACTATTATGAAGTTTAAATGCAGTTCCTCTAAATTTGATTTTATAGCTCAGAGGTTTTGCTGGGAAGCAGAGTTGGTTAAGGACTGCCATCCAAATGGGGAAATAAAGCGATTACAACAGCTTCATTATATGCTTGGAGGGGGTGTCACAAGACTGCTATTGCAGCACAGCTTTAAGGAAACTAGTGTGTGTTTGTTCTTGGAGAAGTTTTGGGTGTTTTTTTTTTTTTTTTTGGCTTGCTTGCTTTAAAGTACTACGTCTGTTACATGTGGGAAAGCCACTTATCTCCTTTTGAAGGGAGACTGGTTATAAGAAAACCAACTTGAGAAATCTCTAAATAGAGGACTCTGATAAGAGAATATGAGCACCTTGCTGCATATCTGGCCCTTAACTTGGATTCTTCTAGGCTGTTACAGTTCTGACACCTAGAAAAAATGCTGAGTCATAGTTAGCAATTAAAGAATAGTAAGGAGGTGATTTTACTAAATCCCTCAGTCTTAAACTGTGATGCTAGTAGACTTCACTAGCATTTCAACTGTTAAAGGGTCAGGAAAGATCATTGGGTTTTTTGGTTTTGGTTTTGGTTTCTCTCTCCCTCTTTCAGTAGAACATACATAACATAAAACTATTTTAACCATTTTTAGGTATACAATTCAGTATAAGTATACTGTGCATGTACATAAGTATAACTCAATGTGCTTAAGTGGTATTAAGTACATTCACAGTGTTACGTAACCATCACCACTATTCGTTTCCAGAACTTTTTCATCACTCCAAACAGTAACTAACTCTGTACCCATGAAGTATTAACTTCCCATTCACTCCCTTTCCCCCAGCCCCTGGTGACTTCTGTTCTACTTTCTGTCTCTAAGAATTTGCTCATTCTGGGTACCTTATGTAAGTAGAATCATGCCATATTTGTTCTTCTGTGTTTGTCTTCTTTCACATAGCATTATGTTATCAAGGTTCATCCATGTTGTAGCATGTGTCAGAATAATAAGGTATGTTTCAAAATTGCTAAAAGAATAGATTTTAAACGTTCTCACCACAAAAAAATAAGTAGGTGAGATGATGGATATGTTACTTAGCTTGATTTAATCTTTCTACAGGGTATACGTATATCAAAACTTCACATTTTACCCAGTAAATATATACAGGTATTATTTGCCAATTAAAAACTGCACATAGCCAAAAGATGGAAATAACCTAAATGTCCATCAGCAGATAAATTATTAAACAAAATGTGGTCTATATGTATAATGGAACATTATTCAGCCTTAAAAAGGAAAGATCATCTTTAACAGATGAAACTGAGATCCAGAAGGTGCAGTGACTGGAATAGGACAACAAGGTGACAGGGCCAGAAATAAGCCACGTCTCCTAAGAGGCTGTACAGAGTGCCTTCCCCTCCTGGGGTTCTTAACAAGGGGCCCAAGAATAGACTTCATGGGGTCTACATTGCTTGAAATAAGAGGCCAGAGTTTATGCATATTTTTCTGAATAAAGAGTTTGCTTTGTGAAATTCACAAAGGGTTTTGTAGAAAGGTAAAAATTGTCATATTATATGATGGTGTCTTTTTAGTAGTTTACTAAAATCTTTTGACTTTGGGTGTCTTACCTCATTCCCTTTATTTTTTAAAAAATTTCCCCCATACAGGCTTGTGACTTTTATTGCCTTTCTTCAATTAGTATGAGATTGAAGTATAGTATGTACATTTTGCATTTATTAAATAGCTATAGTCTACTCTTTATTGAAAAGTCAAGTTTATTTAACCCTTTTTGTAGCTCTCCCAAAATACATTTGTTTTAATTTCTTACTGCTTTGCCTTGTTTTTCATTTTTTAATTTGATTGGGGAGTGAGGGAGCCAGGGCATTGTGCTGGTTTGGGCGCAAATTCTTTTTGTGTTTCTGTGTTCAAGGCTTATTTTGATTGACAGCTTATTTTGATAAACCAAGTCTTCTCTGTAAAAATTGTGATTTGCCATTCTTGAAGATAGAAGGATTCTATAAGATCTATGTCTTTAGAGAAGTCTTGAAATTGATATTAAATTCCACTAAATAGTAACTATTCAGGACACTTTTTATATTAATAGTTTCCCTTTTTTGTAACCCATGATTAACTTTCATTTAGTTCAGTGACAGGGAAGGGAGAGATTTAATGACTTGTTGCTCTTTTGCTTTAGCTTATATTTTAATCTTACATTATAAATATACATATATTTGTGATCTGAAAATTCACCTTAAATAAAAGGTTATCAGTCTTGCCTGAGAAGTCTTAGCCTTGGAAGAGTACCCAGAACACCTAGGTCTACTTCTGCTTTAGGTAGACAGTCGTCTCCCCCAATTTGAAGACCCCACCCAAGGTTACCTAACTAGTTAGTTATGGACAGAGTAGGGACAGACCCCAGTTTGCAGGCTGTTGGTTTAGTGTATGCTAGGAGGTGACAATACCAGGTGAGTGTGGCATGGTAGTCATCTAAGAAGAGAATGTTAGAGTCAGGTGCTGTCAGATCTGGCTGATATCTCACTCACACATCACAAAGAAGAAATCTTGGGACCCGGATTACTCTTGTCAGAAGGGACAGCTTGAGAGTACGAGGCAGCTCCAGGTAGTAGTGACTAAGTGTGCAACTTGAAAGCCAAACCTAAGCTTGCATTTTAGCTCTGCCATTTTTAGCTGTATTATGTTGGACACATTTAAGTAACTTTCCTTGCTAAGCCTTGATTTGGCTTAGCTAAATAAATATAAAGGATAGTAATGTCTACTCCCTGGATGATAAGCAAGTACCTGATATATGCAGTGTGAAAAATGGCTTATTCTGGTTATTCCATGGAGCTAATAAGGGTGCTAGGAATATTTCAGCTTGAAGAGAGACAGTATAATATGGTGGAATTGCTTAAGGATGAAGAGCTTAGTTAAAATCTAAGATTCCCTACTTAGTAGTCTGTGTGACTTAGAAAAAATCACCTATCCACTTTGAGTCTCATGTTTTTCCTCTCTTATTGATAATCCCTGTTCTCTGTATAATAAGATTGTTGAAACTAAATGAGATTTATGCAAATACTTTGTTAAATTCTAAGGTGCTCTATTTTAAAGTTTCTTAATTATACAGTAATAATGTCAGTAGAATTACAATTCAGTAGTCAGTGAAACTCAACTGATTGGTCTACCAGGTATCTTTTATAATATTTATTATAGTTCTCCGAACTAAAGTTAGTAGAGAGGTTGGGAGAATTGTGGTTAGATCAGCTAGTTTTGAATCCACGGCCTACCTCTGTGAATCTGTATAGTCTTGGGTGATTCACTGAACCTCTCTAAACCTCAGTTCCCTTTTTGTAACATGGGACAAATAAGAGGACTATCTTCAGTGGGTTGATTTGAGAAATAAGTGAAAGAATTCATGTAGAGAGCATAACTCAGTGACTGACATAGATGTTATCTCTTATTTCCCTTTCCTTCTAATGCTTTTATCAGTTTTTAAGGAAATTTTGCCAAAATTTTAAAGTAGTTTTAGGCATCGTTTAGATGTCCCTACTTCATAAGAGTTTGAAATTATTCCCTAGCATAATAAATATCACTTTAAATAAAATTAGTTTGGTTCTCTTAATACATGCTGTGATGTTGATACCTGTAGGTTATTGGAACAAGGAATTCTTGCTTTATAAAGAATAATTTGCTATGCTACCACACTTACAGGAAGATTATTTCTTTCAAGAATTTCAACTCTGGAGTGTTAACATACAAGTGCTGAAATATTTCATTTGCCCTAAGAGCCAGTTTAAAAGTATTTGTTCTCATAAACGTCATCTCATTTTCAGTATCAGTTCAGCAAATCATTTATTGAATGCCTGTGTGCACTAGAAACTATGGTTGGTACATTACAGATATTTCATTTCACCCTTATGTGACAACCTTTTGAAATAGGCATTATCTGTGCTTTACAGATGATATATGGAGGCTTAGAGAATTAAAGTAACTAGCCAAAGTTTTTAAAAGTGGTAGAGCAACTATTTCACAGACATCTGTGGAATTCCAAGGCCCATATTCTTCCCTTTACAAAAATTTGACGGAAAAAAAGAGACTCAGGAGATGCTACTGGTTACAGGATGAAATAGCACTTAAATATGAAAGGGTTATATGGTTTCTGCTTAGTCCTAGCTTCCATCTTTCCTGAGGAAAACAAGGTCTTCACTATAATAACTTTACATTTATATTACACATTATATGATTTTTAAGCATGGTTGGTTACACTCAAGCTATCTTTTTATATTTTAATTCTCATGATAGCCTAATGAGTGGTAGGGTAGGTATTGTCATCCCTATTGTATAATTGAGGAAACTTCGGCCAGGGGGGTGAACTGACTTGTCCAAGGTCAGAACCAGGTTCAGGCCCAAAGCCCAGTGATCTGTCCAGATTGAGATGACACTTGTGAATGTGCAGAACACAGACCCAGCCAGGCAAGCACCAGGTGCTCAGTCGTGATTTGTTGTAGTAGGCAGTATTGTCCCCTCTTAAAGGGTTTGTGACTGTAAGTTCTCACATCCTTCTTTTAAGACATTTGCACTTGAAACCTGGGTTTAGGGTTAGGTGGTAGAGTAACTACTGAAGTGTATGTATTTCACAATGGATCGACTGCTATTGAGCAAGATGTTCTGTCAACATAGCGATTGCCTTTTTAGGGTCCTCTTCTTGACAGGTGGGTCCTTAGTAGCCCATCTGGTGCAAAACAATGAAACAAATGTATAACACAAACTTACCTTCAAAATAATACCAGAGAGCAGGATTTAGGATGACCTGACATTTCTCTGGCCTGAGTCTAGTTCATCAGTCTGTCCGTCCATCCATCTGTCCAGCTGACCTCCTTTGTCACTGTGTGATCTGGGCCACACCTGCTTTGCATCATGCATGATGCTACTTTGTTGCTTTACATGTGTTCTCATTTAAACCTCTCAACAAACTTCTAAGGTGTGTACTTTGTCTTAATATTCATATTAACTCTCAAACTATTTCTCTATCCATTTGAAAACTCTTGTTTTTGTACATGACATCAAGTTTTTATGATCACTAATTGTTGTAGCATTTTACTCTTATAATAAATACATATTTCATGCTTTCACTGGCCAATAGAATTTCTTCATAAAAAGCACATAGGAGATTTATACTTTAAATTATGTGAAGAATGCTTAGAGAATACTCCTTATTTTAATAGTATTTCTTGTGCGGATAGTGCTGCTTCTCTGACATGCTGGTGACCTCTACCATCACTTGATCATTGGTCACATAAACGTTCATTACGCATCCAGCTGTTTGTCCTTAAAAATGACAAAACTGAACTTGGGTGCGTCCCTGTTGTTTAGCATCTATAGGCCTCAGTTTCTTCATCTGTAAAATGGGGAAAAATAATATGTACCTCATAAATCTGTCAGGATTAAATGAGAACATGCTTATAAAGGTCTTAGAAACTTAAAATGCCCCTTATTTGGAGAGCTAGGAAGGAAGATTCATTGGAAATATTTCAGCTTTGTATGAATATGACATCTCTCTTCACCACTATCCAGTTTCTGATTTACTGGTTCCCAGTCAACCTCACCACGCAATTGTAACACTATCTCTTGAAACAGTAGAGAAATTGAGCCAGTTTTCCTCTTGGGTTTTTTAGGATAAATAGGGGTAGGCGATATAGGAGTAGCTGCCTGACAGTTACCCCACAAACAAGGTCCCTGTGCTTTTTTTTTTTTTTTAAGTCTAATATTCAGAAACTGTCTTCTTTTTTGTTCATTAGAATCACACAAGTTTTATAGTATACCACCGTCACAACTGATTGAGCATTTTGGGTGGCCAAAACACTCAGCTAACACTCTGCACTTGGGTTCATTTGATTCTCACAGTAAACTTAGTATTTCCACTTTACAGATGAGGAAGTTGAAGTGCAGGAAAATTTAAGTAACTAGTCCAATATCTCAGAGGTGGTCATGTCAGAGTTAAGAATCAAACCAAATCTATTTGATTTTCCAGCTTATGTTCTAACCATTACCTTATAAAGCATTTTTATTTTTAATTATTTAAAAGCACAAAATAGAGAACAAATGATAAACAGTAGTCGCTCAAATGACATGCGTTCGTTCCTTTTCACTCTCCCTGTGCTAATTATTAAGGAAATATGGCAGTTGTTACGTCTCCCCCCCACACACACACACAAAGGAAGGACGAGAGAGGAAAACTGAGTTTTAGCACCCAAGTATCTAGTGGATCTGTGTATACACAAATATCATATCTGATCATAACTAGCCTCACAGTGAGTTCCCTATAGATAGCTAAGATACCATTTCATTTCGAAGTGGATCAGCTGTCTACCCTCACCCCACTTTTGGCATTTAGCCTTTCTACCTCCATTTTAGTAGAGTTGTGGTTGATTTTGTAGAACTCGTTGAGGTTTGGCACTGTTATGATGATGTGGTTTCATGGACAGTATTGCAATAGCCTTCAAAGAAGGAACTAGATGCTGTAGTTCCTTGTCGTAAGTAGGCTCAGAGCAAAACACGCCTTTTGGGGGGCTGACCTGGCTGCTTTTCTCTACTTTTAAAGCTGTAGTATGAAGCTGTAACCGAAATAGGATGGGCTTGCGATATTCCTGGTGCATGGGCGGCCATGTGTGAGTATCAGCTTCCAAACCGATGCATTGTCAGTCTTCATTGTTGGCTCTCTGACTTTTTGCTGTAACTCAGCAAGGAGCATCTTTGAATTTTCCCTGAATGACTAGTGTTGTTAGGACTGGAAAAGTCTTTTTCTCCGTAGTTAATTTGGCCAGGTTTTACATGTATGTTAGCATTAGTTTTTCTTGAGTTACAACATGCTGGGTAAAGTATAAAGGTAGAGATTAGTTGGTTGTTGATTGTTGCATAGCAGCTAGAATGCTGGGAAATTAGTTGGAAATTTCCCTTGGGCTTATTGAATTTTGTTATGCCACATACGTAAACCATGAGGATTTAGGCTAATCATGGATACTTAGTTTGGATGCTATAACCTTGTCTCTGAGGAATGGCCTCTAACTTGTGTTACTCTGCAGTTGGAAACATGCTGTGGATCCTTTAAAATTTATGATAAGGGAAAACCTTAATATTCCTGATTAGCTTCTAATAAATTCTATCAAACATATAACTTGTGTAATTTCAATGTGGTTTGAAGCTGTTTTGGAGTTAGGTATCATTATAGATAGTGGAAGGAGACAAATAAGTTTTAGAATTAGGTCTGGGTACAGATTCTGGCCTTTTCACTTACTAGCTGTGTATTCTTGGGCAAATTATCCCTTAAGACTCAGTTTCCACACATGTAAAATGGAAGTACACTGATCCTGCCTCAAAATTGTTGTAAGGATTAACAGTAGATAATAAACCAGTAACAGTCATTTATTGTTATCAAGTATTATGTACTGTACATAATTGTATGTGCTGTACTTTTATGTGACTGGCAGTACAGTAGTTCTGTTTACACCACAGACACATAAGTAGAGCCATGTCCTATGACATTACAATGGGTGTGACATTACTGGGTGATAGGAATTTTTGAGCTCTGTTCTAATCTGATGGGACCACAGTTGTATATGCAGTCATTGACTGAAACATGGTTAGGTGGTGCGTGGCTGTAGTTAATATTGTTGGCTTCCTTCTTTTGGGTTTTTCATTTTTGCCTTCCTCCTCCTACCGTTGTCTCACTCCTCTATGATTAAAATCCTAGTTCCTACCAGCACTCATAAAGCTCTGAGATCTGGACCCTGTACAACCCTTAGACCTTATTTCATAATATTCTCCTCGTTCTCATTGCCGTTTCTTCTGTGGGCCTAGCTGCGCTGGGTTACTACCTGCAGGTCTTTGCACACGATGCACCCTTTGCCTGATGTGTTCTGTCCCACTCACCCTACATGCTGGCTCTTTCATTCCATTCAGGTCATTTGTCATGTCACCTCTTCAGCGAGCTAGCTGTTCCTGAACACCTGTCTGAAGAAGGCACTCTTTCTACCCCAAGACATTTTCTACCATAAGCACCTGTTTTATTTTCTTTAAAATAAAGAAATATCTTTAACCCAGTCTTCACCTATTCTATAAGATTTGGATTTGCATTTTAGATTTCATACAGAGTAAGTCAAAATTCTCTATACACTTATGCTGTAAATATCTTGGATCTTTGTGTATGCATTTCCTTTTAGAGAATATGCTTTTGAAAATACCGGAATACTGAATACCTCCTAGTGCCATTTTAAAATGAAGTCTAAAGAAACATTTTGCTTTTAGCTTTTCTTCCTGCACATTAATCCAAATATAAAGTTTTACACTAAATTGCTTTGGAATAAGTAGATTGCTTGAAATGAATATAAAACTTTATATTTTAGCCCTCATTCAGCGTTTAGCTCTGTCAAACCTTGGTTGGTTTACCTAAACTTCATCTATATGTAGAACATTGACCTTGTCACTTGGAAGATTAAATATGATGTTTATGATAAACTGCTCTGAGGAACTGGATGCCACTTTATGATTGTTTTATTTTTATTACATACTGTTATTTGTTCCCAATATTTCAGATTTAATTCACAGTGTTAACAAATTATAGAAATTCTTTGTGACATGATTGTAAAAGTTGATATTTTTGGATGCTTTTGATTTTAATAACAATAAAATAGACCACTTGCGACTGAACTTTTAAAATACTCTTGAATATTATTCAATTAGTTTTCAGCTTTGCCCAGGCCTGTATGAAGTATACCTTTGGGAGAAAATGAAACCTTGCACTATGTTCCCATCTATGCTATGCTTTTCTCTCTCCTGCCAATAGCCTGTCTCCCCAGGGTCTTGTAGACATTTCATTTTCTAGTAATTTATTTTTAAAATCTTTACTTCTGTGACGAATTGGAAAGTTAAAAAAAAATGTGATCCTTCATAATTGGGAAGTTCTCCTTTGACCCACCTAATCTACTTATTGTATGGTGCAACAATTCATGTTTTTGCAAAAGCAGCAAATTAGAGAAGAGACTTGAAATATATTAGGTCATTAAATATGAAATGTTTTATCTCGAACCAAAAGTTTAATATATCTCAAATAAGAAACAGTAAAGTTAATCAAAGTATACCTAAACTGTTGACACAGCTTTGCCATCTTAACGGTAAGCAAAGGCTGGGCGTGGTGGCTCACGCCTGTAATCCTAGCATTCTGGGAGGCCGAGACAGGAGGATCCTTTGAGCTCAGGAGTTTGAGACCAGCCTGAGCAAGAGTGAGACCCCATCTTTACTAAAAAAACAGAAAGAAATTAGCTAGACAACTAAAAAAAAAAAAAATATATATATATATATATATATATATAATTAGCCGGGCATGGTAGCACATGCCTGTAGTCCCAGCTACCTGGAAGGCTAAGGCAGGAGGATTGCTTGAGCCCAGGAGTTTGAGGTTGCTGTGAGCTAGGCTGACACTGTGGCACTCTAGCCTGGGCAACAGAGTGAGACTCTGTCTCACACACACAAAAACAGTAAGCAAAGATGCCAGTGAAGAAGCCTGGAGAGCGAATGGTGATGAAATTGTGGAAGGCCTTTTCCACAGCTTATAGAAAATCAAATATTTTTCCTTGCAAGAAGTAGTCCAAAGCCCAGTCAGTTGGTGCGAGGTCTGGTGAATACGGTGGATGACAGAGAGTTTCCAAGTCTAGCTTCTATAGTTTGAGCAGCACTGTTTTTTTGGCATATGATCTTGCAAGGGGATTGGCTTGTCTCTATTGGCCAATCTCAGCCGCATAATCACAAGCATCCTCATCATTTTGTCCAATTGGTTGCAGTAGACATCCGCTGTAATCGATTGCCCAGGTTTCTGTAGTGGATAATACCAGCACTGGACCACCAAGCAGACACCATTGGCTTTTTATTGATAAATACTCAGTTTTGGACTGTGTTTTGGCACTTCATCTTTATCCAACCACTGTGCCAAATGCTTGTGATTGTCTAAAAGAATCGATGTTCATCAAACATAACAATATGGTGTAGAAATGGTTTGCCTTTATGTTGTGACAGCAAAGAAAGGCAAGCTTCAAGATGATTTCTCTTCTGATGCTCGTTTAATTCATGCAGTACCCATCTATCCAGCTTCTTTACCTTGCCTGTTTGTTTCAAATGGTCCAATATTGGAATAGTAATGTCAGACTTTGCTGCTAATTCACACGTAGGTTGAGATGGATTTGCTTCCACTACAGCTTTCAGCTCATCGTTATCCTCCTTGGTCTCAGGTCATCCATATGGCTCATTTTCAAGATTAAAATCACCAGAACGGAACTTCTCAAATCATTGATGTACTGTGTGTTCATTAGCCACATCCTTCCCAACACTTTGATATTTCGAGCTGTCTGTGCTACATTGGTTCCACAATGGAACTCATCTTCAAAAATAACATGAAATTTTGACTTATCCATGGTTTCACAAAAATTGCTCTAAAAAATAATTTTGAAAGTTAATCACAAGCCAAGACGTGCATTTGAAAGAATGAGGATGTATCTTCATAGATACACACACAAAAAAACCAATAAATATCAAAGTGAAATGTTAAGAGATATCAGCTGTCAAACTTAGTGTTCAAGGAAATCGGACATTCCATAATTAATAGTTTAATAGTTTGTGAAAAAGAATTGTGTCTCTACAATTACCTATTTTATTTATCTAATTGCCTTTAAGTAGGATTAATTCATTTTAATTATAACTTATGAAAAGTACTGAATCAGTCAGCAGGCTCTATAAAAATACACAAGATATGGCCTTTTTCAGTGTGGATTCTTTTCTTGAATTTTCATGGCTTACAGTAACCTGATAGATATATAGTCAAGTGAATGTCCTGCCTGAAGATAGCTGCCCTGCCCAGACTAATGAGCAGAAATTTCTTTCTCTTTTTCCTGAATTAGAAAAACTAGTTTACAGAGTGATGACTTAATTGTAATTAAAGTTATCAGTTTCTATAAGTAGAACAAATCACTTATGTGTAGAATCGTGTTATCTTCACAGTTGGAAGCTTATTTATCAGCTGATTTTAATGTTCACCATTACACTGGAGTATGGATTTGTATTTAATTCTTAATCTTTCTATCATATTAAGTTTCAAATGATTTTCAGTAATGAGACTGGAAGAAATGAATGTGCATTTTTTTATCCTGATTGCATTATTTAAATTGGTAGATATGTAGGGTTGCTATTTGATTTTGTTTTGTTTTTGCTCCATGAAAAAACTAGAAAAAAGATGAGTGCATGCATATACCTCTTTCTCCCTTCCGTCTCCTTTTCTCTCCTTCTCGTTCCTTCTCTTCCCCTCCCCCTCCCTCCCTTCCCTCCTCAAGGTCTTTGATGTTGGACTTTTCTTCCTGATCTGTTTTCTGTCATCAGCTTGAAGTAATTTCATGAAATTACTTTTTCTACTCACATCATTCTTCCCAAGTTTCAAGTTATTTTGTAAGCATTTCTCTCTTTTCTGTTCTCATTACCACTGTTGATTTTGGTCAACAGTGGTACTGTTCTTGCTTTCACAATCATTCTCAGTGGCCTGTGTTTCTCATACTCACTAAGTAGCATCAAGCACTGAGTGTGCAGAGGACTATACGTAGGAAGCCAGCAGCTATCCTGGAATAGACAAAAAAACAGAAGTTCTGACAGATCAGCCTACCTTGTACACAAATATAAATCCACGTAACATTTAAATAGAAATCTGTATTTTAACCACGTATAATCACTTAGATGACCTAAGTCATCTGGGGAAAGAGAGGATTGAAAAAGAGAAAGTAAATTACTGAGCAAGCAGAGAGATTGGTTAATCTGGGATTGTTTCTTAGGTGAGGATCTATCTGAAGTGACTGGTGTTGGTCTGGGGATGAACTAAATATAACTGTGTTGGAGTCTAACCTCAGTCTTCTGTGTCATGGCTTATTTCTCTTATGTTCCTTTCAAGTAGCTCTCTGTGACACCTGCTGTCTCTGTCCTCTGGCTTAGGCCAGCAACAGGGAGGGTTTTTTTGAAGAATTAAGTTATACATAATAACAATCATAATGCCACCACCATAAGACAGGATATTTCATTATCAGGTATTACCTTTCTTATTATATAGTGTTTTTAGAGCAGTTGCAGCTGATACTCCATTTTATAGTCGATATTTTTTCACTTTATAATATTCTTATCTGTTTCTGTGATCTTTATAATTATTTTTGAGGCTCTGTAAATTATTTTGTTTATCATGGGTATTTAAGCCATTCAACTAAAGTTGAATGTTAATTCTTGATTTTTTAAAATATTATTAATAAAACTAATGAGTGGTGGAGTGAACTTCATGTTTTACTTACTGATTTTTGCTTCTGTTAAATTATTTCCCTAGGATAAATTTCAAGGAATTATAAAGTGAGGTAAAAGAATATTATACTTGCAACTTCAGTATTGCAACGTTGCCAACCTTAACTTTGGTTTTTTTTGTTTCTTTTTTTTAAGTCAACTGGCACCATGTAAGTCACTTTAATGGGGTATTTTACAACCTTGGCTGCCCATTAGAATCACCTGGGAATTCCAATAACACGTTAGAATCTCCTGGGGAGTTTTAGAAAACCTGCCCTCTAGGGCCTCCTCTAGAAATTTTGATTTAATTGGTGTAAGGAGTGATCTGGATGTCAGGATTTTAAAAAAGTTCTCCAGGCAATTCCGAAGTGCAGATAAGGTTAAGATGTTGCTTTAGTGAGAAAATTGGGCTGAGCATTATATTTGAAAATTAATTCCTGAGAGTTATTTGTTGAATCAGGTTGGTAGCTGGAACCATATACTACTAACTATACTCCATATCCATAATGCAGGTTGATGGCCTAAATCTGATTCTATAAGAGGAATCAACTAAGTACCTTGATCACATCAATAAATATTTAGATGTCAGTCTGGCATAAAATTGATTTAACTTTAATTTTTACTTATCCTGTGAGTGTTGGTATATTAGATATCAATGCATACATAACTGATATAGTGGCAGTATACTGAAAGTTCCTTTTTCAGGATCCTGAAAGCAGTGCAGTAAGGTGGAGCTAAAAGACACAACTTGGCTATTAGAGAGGCAAGGTATTCCAGAAGCCATGGAACCATGGAGTAGGGGAGCTGAAGGAGCCCCTCAGAATAAAAAGCAAGAGAGAAAAATGACCATAGACTACTAACTATACCCCATATCCATAATGCACAGTGATCTAGAACTGGCACACTAATCAAAGTGTGTATTTGAAAAATATTTTGTTAGTTTCATTCCTCTGTATTCTCTGGTACAAAATAGGCAGCAGAGGTAGGTTTGTGTGGTGGGTTAGAATGTTGGCCCAAACCATGGCTCCATTACTTAGTAGCTGCTAGGCAAGTTATTAAATTTCTCACAACTTCAGTTTTCTCATTTGCAATTTGGGTAACAATCGTCTTCTCCATAGGATAGTTAAGGGAATAAATGATATGATGTGTAAAAAATGCATAGCTCAGTGTCTGATACACTGTTAAACAATTAAGAAATATTACCAGTAAAAGGAATTGGTTATGGTATATACTCCCCGTTTGAGGAAAGAAATAGAAACCAATATTTAACGAGTACTTACCAGTAATATATATAAAGAATATCTCTATCCATATATTTTTAATCCTTAAATCAACTCTGTAAGAAAACTGATGTTATTTTCACTTGTCTTTAAACAGATGAAAAAACTCTGGCTCATAGAAACTAAATAATTTCTCTTAGATAGAACCATAGTGTAAATGAGATTCTACTCAGACCCTCAACATCAATGCCTTTTCCATACCACCCTGTGATTTTGCCTCTAGGGAAGTCTCGTTCAACATAATTAGATAAATTTGTAGTGAATTGGTATGATGAGCATTTTTCCCCCTTAGGAAAAGGTAGCTGCTGGTTGGTGTCAGTTTTGTGAACAACATGATGAGCAATGTGGGCATGAGATTTTTCAGCCTGTCAGAGTCGATATTGTTTGAGTAAAATATGCTCATCTTGAAAACAATGAGGCAATGAGAATTTGGGTTAGGCAGTTTGTCCTGTATTTGTCAGAGTCTCGTCAACACTCATCATTCTGTTGACTAATTCAGCAGATGGTGGGCTTTGGAACTTTTCGTCAGAGAATGTTTGTGTATTGAAAATGTTCTACTTGGAGTGGACATTCTTTTGACTCATAAAGAAATTTTTCCCTTAAAGGCCTGTTTGCTCCATGCTGTTTTCAAATGACCCTAAATACTTCCTTCTGTGGGCACCACTTTATAGGAAAGTGATGTAAGAAGGTACTAATATTTATTGACTGCCTACTGTGTGCCAGGCATTATTAGATAATTTGTTTATTATCCCCTTTCATTGTGACAGCAACTTTTTAAAGGAACTGTTATCTTCTTTTTATAGATTAAGATACATGCTCAAAGAGGTTAAGTATCTGGCCCAAGTTCTCACTTCTTATGTAAGTGGTAAAGTTTGCTTTTTAACTGAGGTTTATGAAACTGCTAATGTATGTGGTATACCTTGAGCAAATAAGGTAATATTTCTGACTCTCAGATTTTCTCATCTCTGAAACAGGAATAACAGTATTTTTAGGACTGACATTAGGATTAAATAATGTACTTTAAAACTACCTTTCAGGGTGCCTGTTTCTTAGTAGTTAGTCAAATAATGAGTGTCTTCCCTACCTTAAGTAAATAGTAATCATAAAAGAGTGAAAGAATTGTCACCTGCCTTTTTTTAAATTGATGTTTTATATTTAACTATTTATTTTGAAAAATTTTGAACTCATAGAAAAGATACAAGAATAGTACAGTGAACTCCTGTATACCCTTGATCTAAATTCATCCGTTGTTAACATTTTGTTACATTTGCTTTATCTGTTTGTGTATATATACACATATATATAAAATTTTACTGAACTCCAAGAGTAAATCGCCAATATCATAACCATCTGTTCCTGAGGATGTCAGCATATATTTCCTAAGAACAAGAACAGTCTCTTATAGTGCATTTATCAAAATTTTTAATTTAGCATGGGTATAATACAATGATATCATATAGTTTATATTTACTCTTTACTGTCTGCTGAGTAATATTCTTTTAAGTAATATCCTTCTGAGACTTGGAAATGAAAAATATATTCTTTTAGGCAATTATTTTTTCTCCTCATCTTGATTATATACTGGATTTAGTAGTCATGGCTTTTTAGTCTCCTATACCACCTGTGCCTTTTAAGCCATTATTGCCTACTACATTGGCTTGTACTAGAATTACCTCTTCAGGTTATCTGCTCCTTCACAGAGGCTGATGATCTCAAACCATTTTAAACATCTTGTGGAAAACAGAAGAGTATTCCTACTCTTCTGCCCTGGAGTAAAATCCTAACACACATTGAGTACCTACAGTATGTCAGGAGAATGTGCTGAGTAGTATGGGTCAGCAGGTCAGAAGATACATGGTCCTTGTTCTCAGAGAGGTTACATAGATGAGTAAGGAGATCTTCCAGTGCAGTGCAGCAAGTCTTGCCGCTCTGAGAAGAAAGAGACTGCTCTTGGAGTTGTGCTGGAAACTAGATATGATTCAGGGTTCCCAAGAACGTTTGAAAACAATATAAATTGCCTTATGTCAAGAAGATTGAAAATTTCAAGGTAATCATGATTTCAACCTTTTATATTTTAAAGTCTGTTCTGTTATCTACTTGAATGTGACAGTCTAAGAGAACTCACTAATACCTGTTTTAGTAGTAATGAAAACATGCCTGTACTGCATAATTGCCAAACCTGTGGCCTTCTGGATCCTTGAGTGGGACCTTTTGACTGAATCCAAATTTTATAGAACAAATCCTTTTAAAGGGATTTGCTCCGTGAAGTTTGGATTCAGACGAGGGGCTGCACTTGGGGATGTGGAGGGACACATGTGGCCTTGAGGCTGCAGGTTCTCCACCCCTTCCTTCATCTACAAATCTTCCTTTCACTTTTTGTTCTTTTTTTATTTTCTTTTAAAGCCTCTTCTGAGGCTGGGGTACCTCTTACTTCACCAACTGAAACAACCAGAATTTCTAGTGCATTTGTAGGTATGCTTTTCTGTCTTGCCAGACTTGATTTGGTTACAATAAAATCTTTGTGCACATTTTCCAAGGTAAATTTTAGACACCCAGGCAGGCATATTCCTCCTTATGGCAGAAATAGAAGGCTGAGGGTCAATTACTAACTGTAGACATAGGCTTCTACTCAAGAGAATGTTGAGTAGTTACTCTACAAGTCCAAAAGAGACTGAACGAGGAAAATGACTTTACAGTGGTAAACATGGCAGTTGTACGTAAAGAAATTCTCTACTTTGGGAATTATAGAGTATTTAGGTGTACTTAGGGTGCTAGTTATGAGCCTCATAGCCCACCTAGGAGGGTGAGTGCATAGAGAGAGAGCAAGGCTTTGTCTTCCCTTTACCAGGCCCACCACCATAGCAACTGTATTTCTGCATTAGGATTTTTATCTGAAGACATTCAGCTACCTTAAAAGTTTGAAAACTAATGTCTTTGTTTTTGTGAAAGTATACCAAGCCATGGTCTCCTGAGGTTCCTTGCAGCTCAATCTAAAGCCCCTCAGCTGCTTTCTTCACAAGTACTTGCTGTCCAGTTGTTGCATACCTGGCAACACAGGTGAATGTTAGCATTAAGTTAAACAGAGCATACCGTGAAAGCAGATGATGTTGGAACTATTGGTTCATTGGAAATATTTGTACTATCACCACCTGTGCTTCAGACAGACAGTTGACTATATTTTATACTCATTGTTATCTTTTTTGAGATGTACACCTTTCCAGCCGTGAAATCGGGTACATTTTGATCAATACAGTTATAACATTGTGACAAATTAAGTCATAACTTAATTTGCAACTTTTTATTATTATTTTTTGCTTCTTAGTGGTACATAAAAGGATGGTGCTTTTACAATTAGTAACATCTTAATTTTGATGAAAATGTGGTATATAAAGTGAGTGCATAAAAAAACACATGTATAAGGGTGAAACTCGTAATAGATTCTTTCCTGCTTTTTGTATCTATGGAGGTAGAATTAACACCAATAAGCCAAACTGTGGCTATCTAACAATAATTAATGCTTGAGCTTATACTGTGTGTTTAGTTTTATCTTTGAGAAAGGTGTCCTGTTTATCCTTGTAGCCCGGGCATCTAGTACAGTGCCTGCCATTTAGTAGGTGCTCAGTAAATGTTTTATTGAATGATCTTTGATATCACATTATGAAGCTAGACTTTGAAAACAAGATTTTAGTTAGGAATGATTAGAAAAAAGAAAGTGTCCAGCAGTCCCACTGCTGAGTATCTACCCAAAGGAAAAGAAGTGATGTAATCAAGAAGACACCTGCACCCGAAGGTTCATGGCAGCACAATTCACAGTTGCAAAGATGTAGAACCAATTAAGTGTCCATCAGTTCATGAGTGGGTAAAGAAAATGTGAGGCACACATACACACACACCATGGAGTATTACTCAGCCATAAAAAGGAATGAAATAATGTCTTTTGCAGCTACTTGGATGGAACTGGAGACCACTGTCCTAAGTGAAGTTTCTCAAGAATGGAAAACCAAACACCACATGTTCTACCTAATAAGTAGGAGCTAAACAATGGGTACACATAGGCACAAAGAGATACAAAAGACGCTGGGAACCAGTGGGAGGGTGGGAGGTCAGGAGAGGGATAAAACTTACTGTTGGGTATAGTGAACACTAGTCAGTGAAGGGCACACCGAAAGCCCTGACTTAAGCATCATACAAGGTATCCATATAAACAAAAACATTTCTATCTCCTTAATAATTTGAAATTTTAAAAAGTGACTTAATTCAAGAGAAAACAATAAATTGTATAAGAGAGGAAAATAATCATAGTACATTACTTGGATCACCTGTGAACATTTCTAGATGCATAATGTAGATGCCAAATACCAACCAAACTATAATTATTATAATCCAACCAAAATTATAGTTATTATGAGGAGAAAAGGACAAGTTGTGTGCCTGTGTTTTTTGGGAAGGGGGCAGGTAGTGAACCAGATACTCATTTTGTACGTTGGGTCGTCAGTTTATAAGGCGTCATCAATCTCAATTCCCACCTTCCTCTTCTGTGTGCATGTCTGGTTCTGCTTTGTGATTCTGTTGTTTGATGATGAGTAGTTTTTACATAATGTGGCCCAAAAAGGCCAGGATTTCATCTGTTACTCTGTCAAAAATATGATGATAAAGAGAAATTCTTTCTATACTCTTAATTGTGTATTATGCACTGACTTTGGATCTTAACCCCTAAGTAAATTGCAACTCCAGTAGACACCATCCCATACTGAAGGAACTTGTATTCTAGTGAGAGGGTGGAGACAAGTATATGAGTAACTATTAAATAGCCCAAAGGTTTTTTGTTTTGTTTTGTTTATTTGTTTTTTAAGCCACAGCAAAGTAGTATAATAAGGACCTTGTGTCTTCAGAGGAGAGAAACGATCCTGTATCAGTAAAGAGA
This sequence comes from Cheirogaleus medius, assembly GCA_008086735.1. Classification (NCBI taxonomy): domain Eukaryota; kingdom Metazoa; phylum Chordata; class Mammalia; order Primates; family Cheirogaleidae; genus Cheirogaleus; species Cheirogaleus medius. The sequence goes on along the minus strand of VBSM01002223.1, from coordinate 8,090,164 downwards.
ATGGAAAAAGAGATCAGGAAGCCAGACCAAAAGATGAGTGGATTTTGGATAGGCTGGCATCCCTGGCTGATGAGGTGTTTCAGGAATGGACATTTGCAGTTTGGCTGCAAAATAGGGTATAAGAAGATTAATTGTGGCTGGAAAAGAACATCAGTGCCATAATGCAGAGAATGTTGATGACCAGGCAGAATTGCTGGTGTAGCATGGCCTAAGAAGGCATCATTGTAAAGTGGAAAGAGATGGCTTTGGGTTCTGGCTCTGCTTTAGCTGGGTGGCCTTGGTTATGAAGTTCTGTGGCTCTCTGCTTTATTTATGTATACAGTAGAGGTAGGATGCTTTGTGTAATAGTTTAAAAGAAAAAAGCCCAGGTGATGTAGGCACACAGTATGTGTTTCACTCCGAATGCAAAAAGAACAACTAAAATTTTGTTTTGAAAGCTGAATTTTGAGCAAAAGAATGACATTATATTGCTTTAAAGCAATGATTTCTGGTAGATTGAGGGGGGTGGAGTCTCTAGGGCGATTAGCTTGTATGTAGCAAGAGTGTATTTGCTTAAACATCACCTTAATAAGGCCTTCTTGACCTACCTCATTTAAAATTGCAACCTTCATTCCTGCTTTGTCTCGATAGCACTTGCTTCTTCCGAGTGTTTTACTTATTTATCTTGATTGCTGTTGTCTCCCTTATTCAACAGGACAGGGATTTTGGCATCACCAACCCACTGAATAGTGCCTGGCACATAAATACTTGGTGAATGCATGGATGGACTATGGATTTACCCAGACGTATAGGTTGAAATGGGTTTGGAAGAGTGTTAATAACAACAGATATTCATGGAAGCCAGTGGAAAAATAATTGCAATGATAGGTCTTTAGTATCTAGAGGGACTAAGAAGCAGCAAAATCCACAGGAGCAATGAATTGGGAGATTGAAGAGCTAGCACCTGGAGGTAATTGTGACGACAAAAGCACATTCCTCTGGAAGGAGAGCGTGGGAGAGGTGGTAGAAGGTAAATAGGTTGTGGTTAGAGAAGGGAATTTCCCAAGGTTTAGATATTAGAAACGGAACAATCTGAGAATTAATAGTGGCAAGGTTGGTGGAACACTCCATTTTGCTGGGAATTACTTTTGAATTGCCCCTGCCTTGGCTTACAGCCCCCTCTCAAGCTTGTTATATTTAGGTCACACTGAATGGTGGTATATAAATCAGGTTTTGTTTTCAGAGGTATTTTTTATTATTGTTGTCATTGGAATATGACTATATTGTGGTAACCTGAGTAAGCAGATAAGCCAATAATGTCCGCCAGACAGTTAAGCATGTTAGTGAAGATGTCAACCCAAGCTTGAAAGCTGAATTTACAGAGAAGTTGTCTGCCCCTCATGTGGTACAGCTGACTTCTGTAGTCATTCCATGGAACTTTTAAGTGACCATCTTACAGGTGCTTTTCTATTTGAGGTCATTTTACTCAGAGTAGAGCAGCTTGGTAAATACAACTAGTATAGCATTTGCTAATCTTATTTTAAGCAGTTTTTGGGGAACCACTCTTGAGTATGGAAATTGCAGTAGGACTTTTTGGAGCAGCCTTAATTGTTATCGTCAGCCAGTGCATGATTCTCCATTATCTTATAGGTTTTCCACTATAACATATTTTTACCTTTAAAATTCCAATTATTCTCAGATGTATTGTTAATGAATGACAGGCAGGTATGATTTAGTAGAAAATATCTCTGGAGAGACAGTTGATGTAATCTTTCTCATATTTTTTAGTGGATAGATAACATGCCTGTTATTTCTTAATTCTTTAAAAAATTATTCTTAATTTCAGAACATAATGATCTCGAATATAAACTTCATCCTTCTAGAATCTCAGAGATACTTTACCAATCAACTGTTTGCTTAGGTGGGATTATAATAAATATGATATAGGGGTTTCAAAGATGTTAATGTTGTAAGGAAAGGAAAAATAAAGAACATCCCAAATAAGGAGGAAAGGGTTGATGGAAAGCACAATCTATTATTGTGCCTGATCTTTGAGCTTCTAGGCATCTAATCAGAATGGCGTTTGAGGGTTGTTTTCACTGTGTTTAAAGTTTTCAGAGGAAACAGGATTTTCTGATAAAAGTAGAAAATGAAAGATGAGTGATTAATGAAGGCTTACTAAGAATTATTTTTAAATGAATAAAGAATAGAACGAGGAAAATATCAGTGTGTGACTTATCCATGCCAAATACTATAGACATAGTTCTTCATGTGCCTTTTTCTTTAATTCTTAAAACAGTACTTGGATTGTAATATCTCTATTTGCAGATTATGAAATTAAGGCCCAGTAAAGTTAAGAAATTTGTCTAACATTGCTTAGCTAGGAAATAAAGTTCTGAGATTTGCACCCAGAAATCTTCAGCTCTGTTTCTATATATACCATATGTCAAACTAATAAGAAAGGACAGCCACACCAAAGATGAGGGCTTTAGCAATTTTTATTTGTGTTGAATGCAAAAGAAGCTGCTTAACATTTTAAATGTGTGCCCATTACAGTAATTGAGGAATGTGAGCCTGTGAGGTGTACCATTGTGTGCCTGATCCCTGCTTACCTTATGCACCAAGACTCCTTTGGGTATGAAAAACAGAGCGCAGGTTATGTACTGTATTGCAGCAGGCATTACGGGCATGAGTGTACCTTCTAGGAGCAAGGGTAGAATTGGAGATGCTGTGGCCTTTAGAGAAGAAATCCACTTGCCTTGTTCAGATCAATTGGCTTATAACAGTGGAAAGTTCATTAGAGAGAGAACCACATGAAGAGAGATTTCACATTTTGAGGCCTGTCCCAGACATGCTTTGTTTATATACCTGTACCCTTGTTGGCTTTATTTGTATTATATATGACATATGTTTATAATAATCTGAGTTGAACACAATTGTTCATTTTTTAAATTAAAAAAAATTAACTTGAGGTTCTTAGAGCCAAGTGCTTCATTCAATATAGCATTTGAAAATTATATTGACAAGTGTTATATAATATGACATTGTAGTAGCTTTTCCCTGTGAATTTGACTTCAAGAATTTTGAGGGTGTTTCTTCCATCCGTTAAGTTGTAATATCCATTTGAGGGTTGGAGTGACTGGTTCTTCTGCAGTTAACATGAGGTTTAACTTATTTTAAGAGCAACTCTTAATAAGCCTTGCTTCTATTGAAAACCAGGCTAAAACCATCTTCCTTACACTTCCTCATTATTTGGTTGTCAGCATAATATTAGCTATTTTAAGATCGATCCCAGACTTTTCTTTATCTTGATTGAAAGGACATCCTTAAGGAGGATCTCTGCAGTTTGCATTCAACCCATTTGTGATCGCTTGTCAGGAGCATGGAGCAATTATTTATATGCCTGGATCATTGAGGAGGTATATATACCAAATGTTTGTTGTAGAGCCTCAAAGAGCAATCAAGTTAGAAATATTACATAACACTTGGGTGGGGTTAAGCCTATGCCTGGAAGGCAGTATATACGTATTAACCAGAGATTGCTTGCTTGCAGAGAGAATGCTGGAGAACCAGACTCCTGGAGTAGTTTATCCTATGAGATACCTTATGGAGACTGTTCTGTGAGGCATCATCGAGAGTTGGACATCTATACATTAACCTCTGAGTCTGAATCACATCATGAACCCCCATTTCCTGGAGACAGTTGCACTGGACATATTTTTAAACTTATGAACATCCAACAGCAACTAATGGTAAGAAAGGAAATCTCCATTTTTAAGTGGGTGTGCTCATGTGGGTGTCCCCACCCTCCTGCAACAAACCTTGATATAATTAGAACATAACAATGTTCTCCCCAAAGATTGTGAAACCGTTCAGGCAGTGTTAGTGGTACTGGGTGTTACCACTCACAGATACAGAACTAGCGTTCGGGTTGTAACAATAGGGAAATTGAGAGACTTTTTCCTTGTTTTTTGTCAGGTTTTGGAATTAACGAAAGATCCTCGTATACACACATTACAGATACAGAAATATGTAGCAACTAGAACTAAATTTTCCTGGCATAAAAAGAAATCTGTGTTTAGTTTAACTTTATAAAATGAAATGAGCAAAACAGTTTATGAGATTGTTGTGAAAGAACAAGAACCAAGTTTACCCAGAAATAAAGCCTTTTTACAACTATTTTAGTGAGTGATGATAGTGTTACTATATTTAAATTTATAGTTCTATGCTAAAAAGATCACTAAAAAAATAAAGGTTTTATAATCCACTCAAGTCTTCAAGATAAAGTTGTTGCCAGACGTAAAAACATTACAGACTCCCTGGTAGCATTTATTATGGATAATATAAACGTCATATGGGTACATCTCTCTTGGCTGTAACATGTGAAAGGCTAAGTTTAGATAATTTTTCCACCCAGTTTATTTCAGAGCTGATTTAATTTGGAAACAGCTCAACAATAATTTCATTTAAGGTCATCTAGAGTCAGCTCAGTGCTGGAGGCTTCTTTGGAGCAGGCATTATTTTCGAGACCCGCAGGCCGAGAGACTCCATAGTAAGGTTGTATGATGCTCCCACCTCTGCCTTTTGGAATCATGTTTTTTCCATAGCAAGTGACTTTTGTTTTCCACTGAATGGACTGCCAGGAAACCAGATTTTCCCTTCAAGCTCATTTTACTAGGTGAAGGATAGTCCACATGAAAATACCAGTTTGCAGGTACCAAAGCTACCTGCAAGATGTGGGAATTGTTGGCAGGAAAACATGAGAAATTAAAACGTGTGGGAGCACATATGTGTTATGAGCTTCTCAATTCTTCAAGCAACACCTTTTTTCTCCAGATCTCTGTTCTATAATGTTCACTCTTCATTAAATTTAATGACCTACTTTCATATTAGGAGATTGTCACACTCTCAGCAGGAATGGTAATAAGCTAATTTCGAATACTCTTGAACATAATTCAGAAGCTTTTTAGTAAAAGTTCATTTTGCTTATACTCATTAATAGAAAGACTTTAGCAAACAACACATTTGACGTTTACATGTGCAGACTTTTATAATAGACTTGGTCAGTAGATAGAAGCAGTCAGATGATGGAGTCCTTGAAGTGCCAGTACATTCACTGAGTGAGTAAGTGAACGAGAGATAGATGGCAGCAGATATGAATGAGGTAATTGCGGTAGATTAGACTGAGTGGAGAGCAAACTAGATGTTTTAAAAAATGTTTTACAATATGTGTTGAGAAAATAGTATTATTATAAGAATTCCTGAAATTTTGACATAAAGGTGTAAATTCACTAAAGATCACCTGTGTTTGTTTTTCTCCATTTTTCCTAAGCCTTGTCTGTACGTGGGATTTTTGCATAATTATTAATATAACCTTAGACTAACTATAGATTTCATTTATTTTTTTCAACATTGTATTATAAATATTTTCTCTGAATGCAGTATGGTCTTCATAGTTAATATTTATGTAACAGCATATTATTTCTTCCATCAGTTGGATGAACCATAATTACCTTAACCATTCCCTTGTTGGTTGTATGTTTATATTTTTTAAAATACTTTAAAGTTGCAAAAACTATTTTTGAGATGAACTCTAATATCCATAGTACACTTTAACAGTAATCAAAAGTTATGTATTATTAGTGTTATATGTTCTCATTTATTTCATATTTAGTATTAGACAACAGAGGAACTGCTTTATCAAGAAGTGAGAGAATATCAATATCATGCCACTGTTCCTGACATTATGAACCCATAACTAAAATGATAACGTTAGATGGGGTGGAGCATATTTTGGGGATTAAAGAATACTTCATAACCCCTCAGTAAGTATTTAGGGCATAGGAGTATCTGCCTGCACCTTGTGATTGAAAAGAGTTTTCCAAACTGGTTAGAATTTGTTTTTACTTGTAAATATGAGGCAGGATAGAAGTAGGCTCTTCCTCTCTAAAGACCCTATAAAGATATCTCTCTCAGCTGCTCATTTGAAGATACTCGCCTTTTTAAAATTAAGGTTTTTGAGGCTCAATTTTAATCTACTTTCTAAAATAAGTTCAAAATATAGAAAATAGTCATTTTGTATATTTTCTGAGTCTTTTTTTTT
>VBSM01002223.1:8057550-8083982 GCA_008086735.1 Cheirogaleus medius | reverse complement strand
TTTCGAACTCCTGACCTTGAGCAATCCACCTGCCTTGGCCTCCCAGAGTGCTAGAATTACAGGTGTGAGCCACCACACCTGGCTCTTCTGAGTCATTTTTAACATCCCAGTGGATATGCAGGTATGAGAAAAGAAAGTAATATCAGGAATAAGAGAAAATTTGTTTGTTTTTTTTTAGATCAGCTTATCATGTGACCTTAGAAGGGCTGCAATGGCACTGAGTTTTGTCCAGTAGGATTTTTGCTTATAGGTATCAGGGACATCTTTTCCCATGGACAGTTTTTTAAAAATATCTTTCATTTCTTCCTAGAAAACAAACCTCAAGCAGATGGATAATCTTACGCCCTTAATGATGACAGCACAGGGCCCTTCCAGTCCACCCAGTGCCCCAGAGACAGATGGCCAGTTCCTTCCCTGTGCACCTGAGCCCACGGGTGGCCAGCAGCTGTCTTCTCCTGAAGAGACCAAGAGCACCCCGTGTTGCCACGGGAGCCCTGTTGGGCAGATTGAAAGTTCCTGTGATTTGTCAGGCATGCTAGAGGAAGAGAATACAGACTGTTCCTGTAGGAAGAAAAATAAAACTGTGGAAAGAAAAGGGGATGGGGTGGAGCAAGCACCTATTGTGGACTCTGGAACTGTGTCTGATGGAGACAGCTGCCTTCAGAGCATGCCTGACTGTGGAGTAAAGGGCATGGAAGGCCTTTCATCCTGTGGAAACAGAAATGAAGAAACTGGAACAAAATCTTCTAGAATGTCCACAGACCAGGAGTCTTTGAGCAGTGGAGACAGTGTACGGCAGGGAGACATGGTCATGGAGCCAGGCACAGCCCAGCATCCCTCTGGAGGAGAACTGGCAGGCAGTTCAACAACAGAGGCCAGTACCCCAGAGACTGCGGGGAAAATGGAACATGGTCTTATGAACCCAGATGCCACTGTCCAGAAGAATGTGCTTCAAGTAGGGGAAAGTACAGTGGAAAGATCTGAGAACTCTAGTATCAGCACAGCTGGAGCCTCTGATGCACAAGTCACAAACAAGCCTGTGGGTAAAGCCATTGTTTCCAACTGTGTCTCTGCCACTGGTTCCCTGGGTGGTAACAAACCTGCTGAGTCTCTGCTTGCATTTAGTAGTAGAGAAACCTCCGTTGAAAAAACAGCAGAAACTGAAACTTTAAGAAGTTGTGAAGAGAGTGCCGATGCTCCGGTAGATCAGAACTCTTTGGTCGTTCCAGCCGCTGCAAAAGACAAAATTTCAGGTGGATTAGAACCCAGTACTCCCTTAGCAGGCACGTGTGAGACAATGTCACCCTCAGGTTTAACCTCTCCTGGGCCAGAAAAAGATGTAATGCCAAACCAAAAACCAGAAACGAATTCATCTCATGCCCAAAACCAAAAGAGCAAATCACCCATTTGTTCTACAGCTGGAGATGGTAAACTTTGCACGGACTCTGCATGTCAGCAGAGCACAGTGACGTCTAGTGGTGAGGTGGGTGCAAGGCAGTGCGATGGTGCAGTTACGCAGCCTGAAAACACCACAGCAGGGCGGGCCAGCACACAAGATCCGCCCACTGCCGCCTGCTGTGAAGACCCACAGGCTAACACAATCTCCTCTGTCCCTGTGAGAGACACCCAGGAATGTGGAGATTTTTGTCCTCTGGAAGTTTTGGATAAAGAGGGCCAAGGAAAAGATCTGAAACAAGATAAGCCTTTAACAAATACACTTGAGATAGTTTCACATCCACAGCCAGTTGTGCCTAAAACTGAGAAAGAACTAGTGCCAGACCAGGCACTGATATCAGACAGCACTTTCTCTCTGGCAAACACTCCAGGCAGTGAATCAGTAACCAAAGATGACGAAATTTCTTTTGTCCCCTCCCAGAAAGAAAAGGGAACAGCAACTCCTGAACTACATACAGCTACAGATTGTAGAGATGGCCTGGACGGAGAGTCAAATGATCCCCGTAAACAGCCACTAGAAGACAAGGCAGCAGGCCAGTCTGTGTCCCCCACTGCTGTAGAGCTTCACTCCAGCATGGGGAATACCAGTCCCACAGGACATGGTGGAGAGCATGAGGGTCCCAGCCCCTCAGCAACCGCTGAGGTTCTCAGTATCAAGGAGGATCCTGACTCTTCCCCACTCAGTGTGGGCAAGGCCACTTTGGCCTCTGATTCGGTTTTGACTGAAGAAGGAAAAAATCTGGTGGCTTCAGAAAGCTTGACAGCTCAGGGACAACAGGACAAAGATAAAGCAGTGACTTGTTCCTCCATTAAGGAAGATACTGTTTCTTCAGGAACATTGCAAGAAGAGCAGAGAACACCAGCTCCCAGACAAGAGACACCAGGATTCCGTGAAAAACCTATGTCAGCTGCCTGTGCCAAGGACAACGCACTTCAGCACAGCAATTCACTGGATACACCCTCTGCCTGTCTTAAGGCAGAAACTAAACATAACAAGGAAGTGGCCCCACAAGTCTCACTGCTGACCGAAGGTGGGGCTGCTCAGAGCCTGGTGCCACCAGGAGAAAGTCTGGCTACAGCCTTGAGGCAGGAAACTTTGGGTGCAGAACAGAACAGCTCACCTCTGTTGCCAGATGGGTCTGAGACTCTTAATCACAATCGACCTTTTGCTGTGAATGTTGGAGTGAAGAACCCTCAATCCCAGGGAAAAACCAGTGCCTGTAAAGCAAGTGGAAATGTGATGGTGGGTGTTGCAGCGGCTTATGCTCTACAAGGTACTGCTGGACCCAGAAGAAAGGATGTATCACACAACACCCGAGATATCTTGATTCCAAACGTCTTATTGAGCCAAGAGAAGAATGTGGTCCTGGGTTTGCCAGGAGCTTTACCAGATAAAGGTGTGACTGACCCACAGGGAGATGCAACTCCAGAGATGGTACCTCTTGGCTGGGAGAAAGGGAACCTTCAGGGAACAGACCACAGCTGTACCATGGGCGACTCTAAGGAAGCACAAATGGACAACAAAGCACATCGTGTCATTCTGCAGCCTGTTTCCAAGGAGCCCCCTACAGACACGGGGCTCTCAACCCATGATGACAAGGCCCTAGCTGGTGTGAGTGAAGCAATGCGAGCCGTGGCCCCAGGCAGGGAAAGGAGTGCTCCTTCTCTGCCTTGCACCATCTCGGCCCAAGCTGCACATCTGCCTGAGGGAGAAGACTTGATAGAGGAGGCTGCCAGCCGCATAGTGGATGCCGTCATCGAACGAGTCAAGGCCTCAGGGGTGCTGCTTACTGAGGGGGAAGTCAGTCACACATCACTGTCCAGTCCTGAGTCGGGCCCTCTGACTGAACAGCCAGGGAATGCTGCTACAGAGAAAGTGAATGCCTTTCCTCCTGGAGAGGGCTTGCCAATAGGCAGTATTTGTGAAAAATCCACGGTGAACCTTGCAGGACGTTTTGCTGGGAGGGAGGAGCCAGAGAAGAATATTCTGCCTGTTCAAGGGCCTGAGCCGGCAACAGGTAAGCTAGGTAGAATATAAAATTAATAGTTTGAGAAGCAGATTCCCTTAAGAGTCTCTGTAATGTGCTGGTAAAAATATAGGCATCTTTATTGTTTTGAGGTCCTGTGCTTGTTGGGTAGATTGCCAAGTTAATAGTCACCACCATCAGGAGAGGCACATCATCTCAGGGTTGGACAGATTTTGCTTCCTGTATTGTAAACTCATGGCTTGATTGCTTAAGCCTGTAAATGCTCTCTGTCACTCTGGAGCAGTTGAAACGTTCCAAACCTGGGAGACAATGCCTAGATCGTAGGTGCTCTAAAATTATGAAGGAATTTGACAGATGTTTTTATTCACATGGTTTAGTCCTTTTCTCTAGTATCATAGTAAACACTGCTGAAAAGGTGTGTTTTATTTATAATCCTGAAACTCCCTTCCACCCCTATCATCCTAGTCTGTATCCTGAGCAAATTTAGAGTCAGAGTGGTTTCATGAACAGCTATGAGTATCGTTCTAAGCTGATGGCCTGAAATCCAAAATAGTTGTATTAGGTCATTGGTTTTTTTTGGGGGGGGGGAGGGCAGGAGCTCCCTCCTTTTCCTGCCTGAGGAGCAGACTTTCAGTTGCATTGCCTGTTGCTTTTGGGCAGCAGTCTGGGAATTCAGGACCCTGCAACAGCACAGGGGATCGGATGCAGGATTTCCGCCCAAGCCCAGTCTGCTGAGCTGCTGTCACAGGGCAGACCTTGTGTCTGCTTATCTTGGTGAAGCAGCTGCACCGAGCAGATTGCTCACGCAGCAGCCTGTGCCATCTGTGGGTAACCATGTCCAGAGACAGCAAATAGAAACCTCCATTGCTCAGTGGAAATAAACTATCTGAATAAAACTTCTTATTGGGGGTTGAGCCTGAAGCTGAAGCTAGAGTTGGACACAGTCTTGACTCTTGAAGTCTTTAAAGGTCAGTTCGATGTATACTTTCATACCACCACCTGTTACCAGCTGTAGTCAGAGGACCTCTCTCCATGCTTACACCTAGACCTTTATAGGTAAGAAGTAGCCTCTTTTTTGTTTAATTGATTATTTTTGCTGTTCTTTCTAATTTCTGAAAATCCCTTTATGTGTAGTACATGTTAAGAGTATGGGGGTGGGAGTATGGAGAGAAATGAACAAATAGAACAAAAGAAGTTGCTTAGGAAGAAAAGCAATTTAAACACAGAGGTGGTTTTCGCCGGTAAAGGGGTGAAGGGCTTTTAGCCCTCTCTAATCTTTCTTTTTCCCAGTTGAGGGATTTAAGGAACCTAAGGTAGAATTTTTAGCAACTTCAAATTTTTAGTTTTATTAAGATTTTTGATTGTTATTCATAGATACTTGTTGGCTGCTATCTCAGAATTTAAATGAGAAAGTCTCTAATTTTTAAAATAAAGCACATCAACAAGTCTATTTTGGGGGCCCTGGCAGGTTGGCATTTCAGAAGAATGGGAGTGGCTGTAAGCTGATACCTGGTTATGTTCTTTTCATTTGGGTGCTGCGTCCTTGGCCAAATGGGCTGGAATTATTTCTTCTCCTGGCTAAGTGGTCAGAATTTAACCCAAGCAAGTGTGAACTATGGTACTCCATAGTACTCTATTAGAAAAGGTGAAAAACAGGGAGAATTTCAGACTTTGTTTTTTATTAGTACATAAATATAGTAAATATGTTAAGAAATGATGTTTAAAATGTTAACATTTTAAGAAAGAAGAAAGATGTATGAAGTTTCAACAGTGTATATAAGTTTGGGGGTTGGTTAATTTTGTGTAGGCGAGTTACTTGTTCCTGCTACCCAAAGCACTAAGAATAGGCTCAGTGTTCATGATCTCACACTACAGAGAAAAGTAGCCACTAATGAAGAAATTGGGGCTTTCTTCAGAAAATAGCTCAGGCTAGGGAAAGTCCCTGGTCACATTGTCCTAGGAAAAAAGCACCTGAATGTGATCTCAGAGCCAAAGGGTATTTTTTTTAGCAACTGTACATTCCACTCATGGATTTAACCGTACTGTTTTGTGAGTGAGGAGATACGCGTTTATCTGCTGGTTTGGAAGGAGCCAGTTAAAAAGAAAGGGATGACCCCACACCCATCAAAAGCATTGATCACAGTGTTTAGGAAATTGGTGGTGTGTGACTGAGCCACACCAGTCCCCAGAGGTTGCCTGTACTCCATGTCTCAGTAATCACTGTTCACCGGTGTGACTGGTTGCTATGCCAAGATACATATTTTCAGTTGATAGGTATAGGAAAGTTAATAAGATTGTGCCAAAAATCACATCCCCAAATGAATAAAATAAAAACCATCAGCAGCCCCCTTTACCCCCAGAAATTATTATGACTCACTTAGAAATGTTTTGGTCAAGGAATAGTTCTCAGGGGGTTGCTTGGTCAGATTTTTTTTAACTTTGATTACATTTTATGAAATTTAACACAAATTTTGGTTCTCTGGGCAAGGAAGCTTGTTTACCCGTTTTTAAAGTACTGGTAAGATCATATAAGGACAAAGAAGAAGGGAGATTTATAAATATTAATTTATATGAATGTAACTTTCCTAAACCTAAAGTAGACTTTTGTACATGTCACATGTGCTACTAGAATAAAATCTTACTATTTATTCTTTGGTGAAAAACTTCTCTGCTCTTTGGTGTGGGGAGCGTTTTTCTCTGCCAGAGTAGTGGCATCAATAGTAACCACAGAAAATTTTCCACGTGAAATTGAGATGACAGTTTCATTTGTGTTTGGATTATTAAGGTGAATTTTGACTGTTCAGTCATTGGTCCTCTTTAAAGAAGTGTCAGAAGCCTAAATTTGCCTCAGACATCATTTTTATCACTTCCTTCCTGTATTTGCTTGACCATATGGTGGTCAAGTAACAAAAAACACCACTGTTTTGTCTGTGGAACATGGCTAGCATGAGAACAACTATGTAATTCTAGAGAAAACAGGTATAAAGACTTTTTCTGAAGAAAAAGAATTGCTAATTTGTGGTTATGTTTTGGTTTTGGAAGAAATAAGATTTAAAAACAAAAAGTAATAACTTGCTGGAACAGTTTGGTCTTATTAATTGCAGTGATGGGTGGAGCAGGGTGTGTAGTATGTTTTTACAGAAAGTCAGACTTGTCCCAGAGGCTTTGTCTCATTCTCAGTGGCTTTTCCCTTTTTGTCTTGTACAAATCTCTCTTGCCTTTTTGATGGTGACCAAGATGGACAACCAAGCTTCAGCCGGGCTGTTCCCTTAAAGCTCATGAGTTTACTTTTCCATGTGCAAGTCAGCATCATACCCATATATTTGTCATGAAAAATCAGTTGTGGAAGTGGACACTCAGTAGACACTGATTGGATCTTCCCTTAGCTTCAAACCCATGCAGAGAAGCTAGGGAAAACCCCCCACCATGTGATAGAGGACTAGCTCAGCACAGGGTCAGAAATGACACCAGCTCCTAACAGCAAAAGAATACTTTTCCACTTAACACAAATGCAAAAACAAACAAGACACGTGAAACCTGGGGCATGTTGCGTACATAGTCACAGGAATCAGTTTTTTCAAATGTACTCTGTAACCCCCCTTGTTCACTTCAGAAATGCCAGACACGAAAGCTGAAGACGAAGTGGATTTTCTGAGTAATACCAGAGCGAGTTTAGTTTCTGAAGAGGTGGCTGTGGGGAGTGTAGCTGCTACGCCTACGATGAAGCAAGGCCTGAAGACCCAGGCGGTAAGTGGCATCCTAAGTCGGTGTGAGTACAGTATGTGTATAGCCTCATCTGCTGTGTCTGGTTTATGGCCTTGTTTTTGATTTTGGGAACATAATAGTATTTTTTATCCTTCTGTCTTGTTCTTTTGATACTATATAAATGTGCGTCTGTTGCAGTTAAACTTTCATAAATGGTGTCTACCAGAAACAGAGTTTTGGAATAAGCTCTCCTACATGAATCCCTTGGACATTATGATGAAAAACATTTTCCCCATGAGCACAAGACTTTGAAATTTGTCATCAAGCTTGAAGTGTCACAAAATGAGAATTACCACAAAAGGGGATCTATAAACCCTTATTAAACCTAACTCTTCTTTCTTTATATAGAAACTGATAGCAGCAAAAATGAGATGTTTTACTTTATAGCTCAGTAGTAACTATATAAAATATGAAATATGTCATTTTTAGCAGTAAAAAAGAGATTTAGTAAGCTTTTTTCCATAACAGCTTTTCTAGGATATAATTCACATACCATAAAATCCACCCATTGAAATAAAGTACATAGTTCAGTGGTTTTTAACATATATATAGAGTTGTGCAACTGTCACAACTGTTCTAATTTTAAAGCATTATCATCACCCAGAAAGAAACCCCATACCCATTAGCATCCCCCATTCCCCACTTTCCCCTCCCCCTAGCTCCCAACAGTCACTAATCTGCCTTCTGTCTTGTGGATTTGCCCGGTCTGGAACCTCATATAAATGGAATCATACAATATATGGTCTTTTGTGGCTGAATTCTTTCACTAAGCATAAATAATGTTTTCAAGGTTCATCCATGTTATAGCATTGGTCAATATTTCATTTCTTTTTATTAAACATTTCATATGAATATACCATATTTTGTTGTACATTTGGATTGTTTCCACTTTTTGGCTATTGTTACTAATACAGCTGTAAACATTTGTGTATAAGTTTATGTGCACATATGTTTTTATATACCTAGTGGAATTGCTGGGTCATATAGTAATTTTATATTTAATATTCACTAGATATTTAAAAGTATTTTTTACTCCAGAGTCTTGAGATTGCTTTTCTTCTTGTTTAAAGCTATTAACTTTTTTTTTTTTTTTTTTGGAGACAGAGTCTCACTCTGTTGCCCAGGCTAGAGTGAGTGCCGTGGCGTCAGCCTAGCTCACAGCAACTTCAAACTCCTGGGCTCAAGCGATCCTCCTGCCTCAGCCTCCCGAGTAGCTGGGACTACAGGCATGCGCCACCATGCCTGGCTAATTTTTTTCTATATATTTTTAGTTGTCCAGCTAATTTCTTTCTATTTTTTTAGTAGAGACAGGGTCTCACTCTTGCTCAGGCTGGTCTCTAACTCCTGACCTTGAGCGATCCACCCACCTCGGCCTCCCAGAGTGCTAGGATTACAGGCTTGAGCCACCATGCCCGGGCTAAAGCTATTAACTTTTAAAACAAGGGAATTTGTTGAGAGAAACAGTGCTCTACACTTTAGATTCCATGATGGTCAAAGAAAAATCTGTAGAAAGCTGACAATCAAATTACTGGAATAACTCATACCTACTCCTCTGAAAGTTGGTGTCTCTTGGCTAGACTTGACAGTGTACTGTTTTTGCTCTTCAGAAAGCTAAGTGGTACTTTTTCGTGAAATTACCCCAGTAGGTAAACAGAACTGTTACTAACCCAAACTGTTTCAAGTATATGAATAGTGATAAAAAGCCTCGTTTTATTGGAGTACAGTGGTAAGAAGGTGCTGACCTAACCCACCCCTTAGTACAGATAATATTCATGACTAATGCCTGGGTGGCTACTTGTATAGCAGGCGTTATTCAGACAAATGTTGCTTTTGCCCTGGGGAAAGAAAGGAGAACACACCCTGCATGGGTACATGTGTCTTTGTTTCCAGAAGCCCTTCAGAAAGGGAAGGAAAAAACTCACATCCTTGAATTGAAACGCCTCTGTTTCTTAGCCTTCCATTTTAATATTGTAGTGTGATTAATGTCATTGAATCCAGCATGGTGCTTGGCTGTAGCCCCTTTGCTTTCTGATGAGGGATATCTCTATCCTGATTGTATCTTGTCTACTATGAAAAAGGGGAAAAAATTACCATTTTTTTTTTAAAAAGTCCTTTCTCTCCCAAGTCCCTTTCCTCTTCTCATTTTTCCTCCGGTTTCAGGAGTTGAGAGGGAGAATATTCCTCTGGATGATCAGCAAGCCTCATTTTATAGATAAAAGAATAAACCCGTGGAGAGTCACTGCTGGGTTTGACTAGCTCAAGGTCAAACCCAGCTGGAAGGAGAGTTTGGAGTTTGATTTTCTAACCTAGGACTTACACAACAGGGAAATTCCCCCTTGACTCTTAAGCCGGGCTCTATGATTGGTGGAGATACTTTAAGGAGCCTCAGAACCAAATAATCTGTCTCTTGCTGGAAGATATCTGTGCCTTATGCTTTGTGTCTGCTTCCACCTTGCATAGTTGGAGAAAGCATGTCAATTTGAATGTCGCTTCTTGAAGATTTTCAGGTCTAAATAGTGGAAGGTTTTGTGTTCACAAGCATTGTTATAATATTGATGTGAAATCTGACCGCTTATCTCTCCTCCTTGTTGCGCTTCCAAACTTGCCTTATTTGCTGTGAATTGAAAAGATAAAGCATGGGCACACACTTAAATTTTCCCCATGTTTCATTCTCTTTTCCCATTTAACTCTTCTTATGCTATATTCATTGTGTAGGCTTTCACTGGGTCAGGAAAGAGCAAAGGTCTGCAAACTTTTTGTAAGGGACAGACAGTAAATATTTTAGGCTTTGTGGAACAGTCTGTCACAGCCATTCAACTTTGCTTTTACAATGTGAAAGCAGGCACAGTGTGTAAACGAATGAGTGTGACTGTGCTTCAGTAAAACTTCGTTTATAGACATTGAAATGTGAATTTCATGTAGTGTCCATATATGTCAGGAAATATTCTTGTTTGTAATAATTTTTTCTAATCATTTAAAAATGTAAAATCAGCCAGGCTCGGTGGCTCACGCCTGTAATCCTAGCACTCTGGGAGGCCGAGGTGGGCGGATCGCTCAAGGTCAGGAGTTCGAAACCAGAGCGAGACCCCATCTCTACTAAAAATAGAAAGAAATTATTCGGCCAACTAAAAATATATAGAAAAAATTAGCCGGGCATGGTGGCGAATGCCTGTAGTCCCAGCTACTCGGGAGGCTGAGGCAGAAGGACACTCGAGCCCAGGAGTTTGAGGTTGCTGTGAGCTAGGTTGATGCCACGGCACTCTAGCCCAGGGAACAGAGTGAGACTCTGTCTCAAAAAAAAAAAAAAAAAAAAAAAAAAAATGTAAAATCTACTCTTAGGTTTTTTCTTGGGCTATACAAAAACAGGTGGTGGGCCACTGGCCTGAAAAATACTTGTGTACCAATGGATGAAAAGAAAAAGGAAACAAGTTGCTTTCTTCTTTTCTTTCTTCTTCTCTCAAAAACTGTTTTGTGTTGAAACCTCCAATTATTAAACTATAGGTTAGGGGCAGAGCATTCGAATTCTGTCTCTCATAAATTAGCTTTTTGACTGAGCCTCTGTAGAGCTCAGTTTTCGTATCTCTATTCATCTTTTAGCCTTAACTTTCTAGAGTCTGTGTTTTCATTCTCAAAAGGATTAATTGAGTTTGTGATTATAGTTGAAGGAGGAGTGGCATTTGTTTAATATAATTTTAATCCAATCTTCCTGACACATGCCCAGTCCATGTGTTGGCCTTGGGAGTAGGCCAGTCAGTGCTTCATTGTATCATCGTTTCATTGAATCATCCTTTGCAAATGGAAAACAGAACAAATTCCTGTATCTTATGCTTTGGTATTGGGTTGAAAACCTAGACTGACTTTTTATGGCAGTTTTGTAGTAAATACAAAGAACCTATTTAAATTATAAGGGAGATCTTACTGTTTTGTAACCTTTTAACATATAATTTTCAGAGCATAGGAACATCTGTCGATAGTGGCTCTACCAAGGATTTAAAGGAAAAACCTCCAATTGAGTTCCTATTTTCTTTAGTCCTCTGGGTCTCATATTTGTCATAGAGACTGAGGAATACTTTTGCATTCTGTAACCTGCTTGACATGTTTTGTAAATAAGCCCTTACTTTAGGGGTGAACTGCTGAAAATCATGGTTCATGAAGGAATTAGGCAATATCAACATTCATGTTTGCTTTTGTTCTTGGAAAAAGCACATGTATGTGTTAAATGCTGTAGAATTCTCAATAGTCTTTAACTGATTTTCTTCACTGGGTTGAAAATGTTTGCAATTTTCAGGCAAAGTCATTAACATTTATTATGGTTCATTCCCATTGATCATTTTGTCATTTTATGGTTGTGATTTGTTATTAAGTATTGTCACAGTTTTAATACTAGTTACAATGTAATATTCAATATTGCCGTCTCTTACATAATTTACTAGTTTCAGGGTTCTCAGACTACCTTTTATTGTCTTCTTTGTTTCCTCAGTGAGTTAATATATATCAAGTGC
The DNA here is from genome assembly GCA_008086735.1 of Cheirogaleus medius. Classification (NCBI taxonomy): domain Eukaryota; kingdom Metazoa; phylum Chordata; class Mammalia; order Primates; family Cheirogaleidae; genus Cheirogaleus; species Cheirogaleus medius. The sequence goes on along the minus strand of VBSM01002223.1, from coordinate 8,072,272 downwards.
TTAGAGCCTGGCACACAGTAAGTACAGTTTAGCATTATTATTACTGACTAGTTTTATAGCTTCAGATTCCAATATCCTACTCACTCATTTAAGTAACCAGTGCAGTATGGTGATTGAGCCTCAGTTACTGCTTCTTGAACATAAGTTGTAAAAGCATCAGGAATGCTGTCAGACATTAATGCTGGGAGACATGGAGCTTGGCTTACTTCTGAGACCTTTAGAATTTGAAGGAACCTTAAAGATTATCTGAAGTACAACACCTTTGCTTTATAGGAGAAGAAATAGATTCAGGATGGTTAAATGTCTTACCTTGCTTCACAACTAGTTAACTGTCAGCTGGACTAGAACCCAATTTCTGTGCAAGTAATGTTTCCAGGATACTGTTGTTTCTTGAAGAATCATCCTGAGGAAGGACCCTTCAGGAAGTCCAATTCACTTGATTTAGGATGGGTTTTTGTTTTTAAACAAGTATTCCTGAATGATGCTTATGCACACTAAAATTCTAAAACCATTGCATTATACTCCCATGCTTTTGGTGATTGTTGGAGAAATTCCTTTGGCCATTTTAGGATCCAAGCTGAATCACTTTGAAATAAGTCTCATATTCTTATTCTAATCTGTTTAGGTGCATCAAGATGGTGTTTGTCCAGAGAGCTTACTTTTGGTGCAGAAATCACTAAGGTTATCCAGACCTGCCTTTTATTTCTTAAAGAATGATATGAAGAGCTGTAGAGCCAAGTGCTAAATGGAAAGCAAGAGATGATGTTGAATTCTTAAATTCAGAAAAGAAAGCCTTCTGGGACCATTCACTTGGAGAGTATGTTCCATGGAGTGGCCAGGAAAAAATTTAGATCCCTGCTTCCCTGCCCCAGTGCTAAAGACGAGCATCTTCCATGTGTTGTAGGGATCTCCTCAAGGAGCGGCCAAGTTCGTTAGGAAGGAGCTTGCCTCCCCTGGGGTATCTGTTCATTGAGGTATCTTTGTAATAATTCCTTTTCCAAATGCTCATTGCATAAGCTTATTAGCCGTATGGGACAGTCAATTCCACCAGCCAGTATATCTTGTCAGGATGCCCATGGTCCCAGCAGCCAAACACTCAAGAACAGATATGTTCAGGGACAACTGTAAAATCCCATATGTTGAGTATTAGATTACTGGGAAAATCTACTCTTTATTTAACACACCCTCCTCAGTCAAAACATTTTACATCAGAACTATGATCCCTTTTTAAATAATTATACAGCTGAATATCAAATTAACTGAATTTCCATTCTTAGTTATTTTTACGAAAGTATTACTATTTGTTTCTTCAGGATGGTGGTAAGGGCAATGCTCGTCTTAGAATATTTTCAGTTAATACCTTTTTGAATTCTCTGTCCTTTTATTATTTTTAATGGAACCCTATATTTTCTTTCTCTTGTCTCAGGGGGCAAGCTTGCATTTCCATCCCTGGTCCAGGAGTTTGGTTAAAAGCTTTTTTGTTTTGTGTGGCTGTTCACAGCTTTCATGCTTGGCTGTATGGTATCTAAGCTGACAAGCCATAATGGTGATGTTCAAAATGGCTCACACATCCCACCCTATTATTTAATAGTTGTCAATTTGTAAAAAGGTCCTTTAAAAATGTCTTTGCCATCATATTTACATATATAGTTTCGTGGTATGTTTGTCACCTAGGAGAAGGCAAACTGGCCTCTTTTTGAGTTGCCAATAAGTTTTGTCTGCATACATTTGGCATTTAACAGAGCCAGGCCCGATTTAATTATCCTTTTTTGGTCCAAAACTAGAGCTAGCATCAACCACAGGAAACTTACTCCTCAGCTTTTTCATGTAAATTTTTTGGATATACTTTCTAATCTCCTCTGAAATGGAGAGTTTCCAGGAAATTCTGCAGTGGCTCTTTCTGCAATTTTTTAGTATAGTTGCAGAAAAGAAGTACCTCAAAGAACCCCAGATTGTAAAGCCACAGGTGGCAAAACTGTATTCTTAGTATAAAACTATCCATAGATAATGTATGTAAGGACATAATTTAATGATCCAGTTGTACATTTTCAAGTAACCTTGAGCAAGTAACCTTCAAGTAACCTTCTCTGGTCTCTGTTTTCTCCTTTGTATAATGGTTAATCTCTAAAGTTTCTTCCAGCTCTTAATTTTTGACCAGTGTATGATTCTAAAATGATTGGAATAATATAAAAAATGTTGGGGTTGATATTATACGTTGGACCAAAAGGAAAATCCCAAGGGACTTTTTAAAATCACACTTACTTTAACCAAATTCTTAACTAATCACTTTTTCCTTAAACATTTTCCAAGGTGTTTTACTCTGGGGTCTTAAATTATATTATAATCTATTTTGTTCTCTCATAGAACTGCTAAATCATAGGTCATATGTGCATTTTGGAGGGGGGTTGTGTTTCACACCTTCCACCACCATCTTCTGTTGGGTCAAAAGAAGCATATCTGAGTCTTGTCACTCTTTTCATCCATTTCTTAGATGCATTTCCCTTTCATTCATTCTTACCTTACTATATTGGCAGCCACTGATAGTAACTAAGTATAGTGGAAAGATTATGGAGCCCAGTAAACTAAGGTTTTAATCCCAGTTTTGACACTTATTAGCTGAATAACTAATTCATTTATTTACATGTTCCATTTCCTTATCTATAAATTCAGGATATTGATGCCTCCTACAAAGGTTATTTGTATTGACTAGAGTTAGTGTAGTTCTAGCATGTAATAGACACTTTGATAAGCAGTAGGTATAAATCTAATCTTATTTTAAATAATTATCAGATCCATTTTAAGACTATATGGATGATTGAGTTTAGATAGGTGATGATTTTAAGATGGTCTTGGAAGAAACTATTAATACCAATTATATCAGGCCATAGTGGGTACTCATTTAAGTTTCCATGTCACTTTATGTTTACTGTGAGAGTACACTAATATATTCCGTACTTGTTTCAACAAACGTTCATTGAACTCTGTGCTAGGCCTCAGATATACTGAAATGAAAATAGGTCAGTTGCAGCATTCAAAGGCTCATATTTCAGTGGAAAGAGACAATTATTAATCCAGTAAATAAGATATAGTCTAAGTGTTGAAATGTAGAAACATAGATTTGCTTATGAAAAAATATCTATCAGTAAAATAGCTAAATTCTTCTAAGGAGTTTTTTTAAGAGTGGCGTATCATTTTTGCACTGTGGGACTGAAAATATTTGCATTATATGTCAGAAACATGGGTTTGGATATGACCATTATTTCTACCCATAGACTTGGAAGGGCCAGCCCAAGTGATCTCTTAGAACAACTGTGTATTGCTTCTGATCCTCAGTTCTACATTGCTTACTGACATTAACATAACTTGGAGCTGCTTGCTTTTGCCTCTTAAAAGAGAAAGCTTCCATAGTAGAAAAATTAAAAGAAGGATATCATTTGATCTATTAAAAAAGGCCTAGGTCCTCCTCAGAGATATATCTGGATACTGATAATTTGGACAGTTTTAGATTTCTCATATGAGGTTTTGATTGTATATTTTAAGAAGATGCCTAGTGATGCCTTGCTGCTTGGCCACTGCAAGAGTAAAGGTGGACACTGTATATGGAATTGTTCACTTTATCCAGAAAAAATTTCAGGGGTACAGACTTCAGATGTTTCTAGTCTCCTAGGCTGCTCAATTTTGTGATACAGCTTTTGGCTTTGATTTCATTTATTTATTAATTTAGTAAACATTAAATGATTGCTTTTCTGTGGTCAAGGTAGGTAATGCAGCAAATATCTAGCAAATTTTTAACAGTTAGATGTTGTCTTCGCTCTCAGTGTACTTAAATAAAAAAAGCAAACAGATAAAATTACAGTATGTGAATGCAGCATGTGAGACATGCCATCAGGTACCATCAGTGTGCTGCAGGAATTCACAGAGAGGAATCCTTCTTGAGATGTGCTTGTCTGAAATGTAGTAGTGTTTCCTTGGTAATAACCATATTATAGCACAAGTGGTATCAGTATTCTATTGGAAAGACTAGGGATATATTCAGGGAGCCATTGATGTGTTTTCCAGCCCTATAGCTCTTTATTTACTTCACAATGCACTCGGCCCTTCAAAAATTGTAGAATTGCCTAAGAATTGCCAGAAACTCCCCAGTTTGCAAGGTTACTGATCTGGTGATAATCCAGGTTAAAAAAATACCCAACTAGGAAACTGAGAAAATAACATTTACCATAGAAGTATGAAGAATGGAAGCATTCAGTAGTATATGAACCATGTGGGAATTAAAACAAGTAGTACCTCTGTTTAAATATTTCCATTCAGCCAATGAAAGTCTATGTTCTTCCTTCTTGCCTCTTTCATTTCATGCAGTGATATATTTTGCTTCCATTCTGAGAACCCCCAAAGCCCTGTCACTGCTTGTGGACCTAAATGATTGTTGTGACATTGTCTTAAGTATTTACCCCAGTGCACATGCAAAGTCTTCCAAAAAAGTTAGTTGATGGTGGAAATACCTTTCATGAAGTTCAGAACAGAGAATTCTCTTATGAGCACATTTAAAATATCTTGAGTTTAAACCTACCTCAGAAGTCAGACTGAGACAAAATATTTATTGTGTGGATCTTCCTTATCTGTAGTTGACATTTGATCCTGACTGAGTCATCAGGATTGATATATATTTAAGAGTTTTGAAAACTTAATCATTCTGCTGGGATTGGAGTTGGGGGTTACAGAGGTGTAAAAATGAAACATTTTTCATGTTTTTGAACTAATTATTATAGAAATAATTGGAATAAATGTATAACTTCTCAAAGTGAACCCTGTGGGAAATATTTATTTGAAAGTGTAAATTTGGTTTTTTTGTTTGTTTGTTTTTCTTGTTGCCCAGGCTAGAGTGCTATGGTGTCAGCCTAGCTCACAGCAACCTCAAACTCAAGCAAATCCTTCTGCCTCAGTCTCCCAAGTAGCTGAAACAGGCATAAGCCACCATGCCTGGCTAATTTTTTTCTATATATATTTTTTTAGTTGTCTGGCTAATTTCTACTTTTTTTTTTTTAGTAGAGGCGGAGTCTCTATCTTGCTCAGGCTGGTCTTGAACTCCTGACCACGAGCAATCCTCCCGTCTTGGCCTCCCAGAGTGCTAGGATTACAGATGTGAGCCACTGCGCCCGGCCTGAAAGTGTAAATTTGACTTTGAGCTTTCAATGTGGGGTACATGTGTGTATGTGCGTGTTTCTTTTACTATGTAGAATATGAGGTACCTTAGGAGTAGCATGCCATCTGGAAAATTTCTGCTTATCCCCTTCCCTGAGGCAGTTAAAAAAATGATGGAGAGGGATAAGTAGTTAAAAATTATGAATTATTTTATTGGTTGAAATCTTTTTGAAGAAAGATGGAGCAATAAAAAAAAAATTGGGGATGCCCCATCACCCTTTGATTTATTTGTAGTAAGAGCATGGGATCAGAAAATTTGTAATGGAATCATTTAAAGTCTCTTCTGTTTACATTCTATAACTACAGGAATCTAAAATCTTCCAGAAATAATTGTTCTTATTAATAGAATCTTAGTGTAGGGAGGAGTGTTAGTGATCATGAGATCTGTCCCTTTAATTTGCAAGGAAGGAACTTGAGCTCAAACAGGTAGTGTGCTCAAAGAGCCTGCCATCATTTGCCCAGCTAGTTACTGGTTAAGCCTCTCCCTTCTTGCCCACCTCTATCTTAGAGATCACCTCATCTCACTGAAATTAGCTCCCCAGTGTCACATGGTGGGCTGGAGGCACCCTGCAAACTTCCCCAGTATTTCTGCTGATTCCAGTCCTGTGCTTGTTCCACTGTGGAAATGGAAATAAATAGGACCATCTTACTGGTCAGTGATTCTCCCCTACTTTATTAAATACTTTAATCCTCCCTATACATTGAGAAAAATTATGGGAAGGGTACAGCTGAATATGTGCACTTAATGCCTTTGTTGTGGTTGATAAGCTGTGTGCATCTGTTGCCCCGGTGGCTCTGCAGTACTTCCTTTTAGGAAATTGCTATCTGATATAGATTCTTAGAGGCTTGTGGCTGGGCCATGTGCAGATCACAATAGAGGGTGATCTGGATAGATTTAAGATTACCACTCCCTGTTGCCCTCTCCTTTCCAGAGCATGGTGTCTTTATTTTCATGTGTGCCTGTTCTGTATCACCTTCCTTGAAATTTAGTGAAAATTGTTACCTACTAAGACAAAGGGATCTTTGGTTCCAAAAGAGCCTTCATGGGTCACTCGGGAATCCAGGTTTGTTTAATGCTGTTTCCTAACAGTGCCACAGTGGACAAATGACTTGGAAAGGGAGGAGCCCTCTGCTTGCCCATCCTTCACTAGGGCTAGATATATCCTGGTAGCCCTGGGGAAAGCAGAATTCTAGGATCCCCTTTCTAATACTCTTTATCTTTCTGTTTCCATGGAAATAATAACTTACGGAAAATGTGCCACAGTTTTATTTCTGACATCATTAATTTATTTCTTTGTCATCCTTCCTCATTTTGCTACCAAAAATTCTGTCATATTAATTTGTTCCCTTGAATCATCTATAAGCCAAGCTCTTTTTAGGCGGAGGGCCTAAAGACAGGGTGGGGTAGGTTCAAGCCTCTCCCTGCCATGCTGGGCTAGTGGCTGAAGAAGAACCAGGGGCACCACCTCAGCTACAGGCCTCTTGAAATTGGACCAGTCTGGAGGGAATACATGAGGAGAAGCCCCAGAGCCTGTGTAGTATGCAATCTCCACTTTGTAAGCTCAGGAGTTTTTGCCATCATTCTACCCCTGTGAGGCCCAAGATTGTGGGAAGCCACAGACTGACTTGTCAGCAGGGGAAGCATGGGGAGAACACATGCATGTCCATGCACGAGTCCCTGACTTTCCTGGAGGAAGGGACTACATCCCAATAGCCTAATTTACTGTTAGGATCTTTGTTATAAGTATTTACGATTGTGCATTTCCAGAACTACTTGAGCCTTTAATTTGCAAACATCTGTTGTTTTGTGTACTGAACATTGTAATAGAAACCAGGGATGCCACGATGGGTAAAATGAATAAGATACGTCTCATCCTTCAAGAAGCTCTGTTGCAGGAAACAAAGAAATGAACCCAGGAGTTAAAACTTGGGTCATGGGAACTCAGAGAAGGGATTTTCTATTGTTTAGGCCTATCTACACACTGTCCCTTCTACTGTTCACTTCTGGTGGCATTAAATGGAGTTTTGCTGAAATGTTTCACTCAAGGGATTTTCCCTGTTGACAGCATTGCTTGCCTTAAAATAGAGTTGATCTTTTCATTCCAATTCCAGAAAGTGATGCATATGTCATTATTGTTTTGCCATGGAACAGTTCCTGTCCCTATTACCCTCATACACAACACAATAGGCTGTGTTCCTTCCTAGGAGTCATTGGGTTTCCCTAATGGGATGATGGAAAGGAGGGAAATAGAGCTCTGGCCCTCTTCCCTCATTAGTGCTGAAACCTGCTGCTGTGTCTGCTTCATATCAAGCTGAGTGGATTGTTTTTCTCCTTGTCTGAGACTATTCTTTCCTCCTTGAGTCAGGAAAAGGATTTAAATGCTGGCTTTCTTGGCATGGAACTTTAATGCAATTGTTGTTGCAGCTGAACCCATTAAAAGGAATACCTGTCAGCTATGGGAAGAAATACTGTTTCAAGATTGGCATGTACTATAATGTGGACAGTGCTCTTAGGTTTGCTTTTAAGTCAAAAGACTCTGTTCTATAGGATTTGAGAAGAGTTTGTCATTGGCACCCCCCACAACCAGTGAAGCCCTTGGAGGGTCTTAAGAGATGCTGGCAGTGGTGAATACAGATGATTGACATCCGCTGCTGAGTATCAGAGTTACGGTGTATGTCTACCTACTCACTTTTGGTCTCTTACTAGGAGCTACTGTACTTTCAGCTGTCCCTGGAGCGGGAAGAGGAGTGAGGTGGCAAGCTCATCAGTGCTTAACAATGCCAAGGTTTCTTATCTTTGTTTTGTTCCTAATGGGAAATGATACTGCCATTTGTCTATTGGCATGGCTCTTTGAGAAGGAGTAGGGTTAAATAAAAGCAAAATAATACATGCTCTTTTATGAATATAATCTCTGAATAAGTCTTGCTGTTTTTTCAAAACTTGGACTCAACCGTATTGGTTATCTAATACCAATCATCTATTAGTGGACAAACATGAAGGTGCTCTGAAATCTGTTGTAAAAAGTTGCCTTGATCCTTCCTCTTTTAAGGGTAGTTAGTGGAAGCTTGGAGGAGGAAGGAGGGAGGTTGCAGAAAGGAGAGCTTTGATGGGGGGTGGTGCAAAAGGATAACTAAGCGTAAGTCTCTTTATAGCATCTCAGACTGGCTGTACTCCAAAGCATGAAGTGGCAGCAGCTGTGAAAAGATCCAAGTTGTCTAATTCTTCTAGCAGTTGTTCCTATAACTTCTCATTTAACGCCCAAGCATAGAGTGGAGAAGACGGTTATAGATAAAATTTTTTAAAAAGAAGAAAGAGCTAGCTGACTCTTCTTCCTCTGAAAAGCATTTTCTCACATAACCAACTAATTTAGTCTAATAGAGGGAGGAAGATAATTACACAAATCTAAATAAGTAAAAGTAGGAGTTGTTAAATATCTTTAAAAGCAAGGCTCTTACTTTTAGAGATACACAATTACTCAGGAAATTTCAACAGCTGTTAAGTGGAGGCTGGGCCATTATAATGTAATAGACAGGACTTTAAATATTGACATCCATTTTCACAAAATAAATGTTCCTTTAGGAAGTTTTCTAAATAAACAAATAGTAATTAAAACATTTGATAAATGCATGTTATTTTAAATTTAACAAGGCAGCCTTTTAAAAGGTATGTATGGAAACATGTGTATGGAAACATAGAGCCACCAGAATTCAGACCCAGGAAAACTCTATTTGTATGAAAGAAAAATAACAGTAAGCCATATTAAGTAATGTTGTGTTATATTAAACGCCACTTATATTTATTGTAACATCTTTACAGGGGAGACAGAAGAGAGATATTAATAACAGTCTTATACATGACAAGTTGGAGGGACAGAGCATAGATCTTATGTGTGTCCTGCTGAGTGCTGCACTGAGAGCTCATGGGTGGCCCTGATACTACTTTATGCTTTTACCTAATTTGCTAGATAAACTGTCCCTGACACAGTGCACAGCCAGTCAGTGCTGTGCAGTCTTCTGAGCCATTAAACACACACATACACAGCTTTAGTTTTGGAGAAATTATCAAAATACTTTCATGAAACTTGGTATCAAATAAGTGACTATTTTGTGCAGAGTATATGTAAAAGTTTCATTGGGAACGGTTTTTTTTTTTCAAGGTTTTTATTTAAAACATTCACATTAATTTCAGAAAGATATTTGCATGGTTAGGAAGGTATTAGGGTATCAGCCTATTAATAATTATGAATGAATAAAATAGCAATATAAAATCAATGTGTATTTAGTCAGACAAATCTCCAGAATAGATGTACCCAAACTGCAGTTTATATTTTAAAAACATTCAGTTTTCAAACTCATCAAGTTATATTCTTTAAATACATACAACTTTTTGTATGTCAATCATATCTCAATACAGTGGTTTAAAAATTTTTTATTTTAAAAGTATTTAGGGTAGACAGAGAATTTCTTCCATTTACTGATTAATTTCTGATAGGTCTTGTTTTTGAGAAGTTCTAATTACTTATGCCATTTCTTAGCAGTGGGAAGAATAGATGTGCTACTTTTTCCTCTAGCGCATATCTCTGTCAAAAATCCATGGATTGGCCAGGTGCAATGGCTCACGCCTGTAATCCTAGCACTCTGGGAGGCCAACGTGGGCGAATCGCTGAAGGTAAGGAGTTTGAAACCAGCCTGAGCAAGAGCAAGACCCCGTCTCTGCTAAAAAATGGAAAGAAATTCATTGGCCAACTAAATATACATATATATAAATTAGCCGGGCATGGTGGCACATGCCTGTAGTCCCAGCTACTCAGGAGGCTGAGGCAGGAGGATCGCTTGAGCCCAGGAGTTTGAGGTTGCTGTGAGCTAGGCTGACGCCACGGTACTCTAGCCAGGGCAACAGAGTGAGACTCTGTCTTTTAAAAAAAAAAAAATCCATGGATTATATAATTTTTTTAATTAAGGAGCTTCTGAATCTAGATTCAGAACCGGTTTGATCTACTCCTGAGAATGGATTTATTTACTGGAAAGATCCTCTTCAGACAGAGATGAATATTTATTCATGTAGGGACCATTTGTCGAATGCCGAGAAAACCAGAGAAACGAGATGTCGTGTTCCATGAGACTTGTACAACAGGAACCCATACAACTGTGCTAATCGATGGATGAGTGCTGACACAGTTCTAATACAGTCAGAGGAAGGACAAGCTAGTTTTTTGACTGAGGTGTTTGGTGGCAGCATCATGGATGTGATCACATTTGAAGGGGTCTCAAAGGCTCATCTGGCTTCACCTAGAAGGGGAAGAACATCGTGGCAGGATCAAGGACATGGAGGCAGCCAGGTGTAAAGTAGTCTGAGAACAGTAAGTTGACTTGTGTGAGTCTTGCAAGGAGAGACAGGAAATGCCACAGAAGTGGTCGTGGTGCTAGGCTTCTTTCCCAGAGTCTCGTCTTAAAGCTGGACGCCCCTTAGCCCATAGGGTCACGCTGGTATTTTAGCATTCTGGGTGGGAATTGTTTCAGGGACATTTTAAGTTCAGTCCAAATTAGGCACTTGGGAATTGGCCAGGAAAAGTGTACAAGTATCTGTATCTGTCTTTTCTCATTTTCCTTTGCCTCAGATGAAGAGGCTTTTTTCCTTTTTTTTCTAAGGCTTAACTCTTCCATGTGTGTTCCAGTCCTGTCTTCACTTTTTCAAGAACTACTTCATAAAACAGCTTGGCATTCAGATGCTCAATATAATTCCTTTGGTCTTGGCTTCTGGGGTAGTGACCTACCTTCTCCAGTCATCAGCCAGCCAGAAAACTTAACTCTTCCCTCTCTCTGCTTTCCTGTTCCATGGTACAAAGTATATCCAGACAGTGCATGGCTGTCTGATTCAGAGCAAAGGTGTTCTTTTAGTTCTTACTTGAGTCAGAATTTACTAGGGTTACTTTATTTTTGTTTATATGCACCCTTGCAGGCTGACTTAGATACCTTTTTTAAAAAAACAAGGCAAAAATATAATGATCATAAAGTAAAAATAATATAGCAATTAATCCTTATATAGAACTAGGCCACAGCTACTCCACAAAATACTTTACACCCATTAATTCATTTATTCCTCATAACAACCTTTTCCTTTTACTATTTCCCTTTATTATTTTAATCCCCATTTTTTTACAGGTGAGAAACTGTGGAACAGAAAGGTTATGTAACTTCCTCGAGGAAGTCTGGCTCCAGAGTCCATGCTCTTAACCACTGTGCTAGGTTGAGAGAGTCATTAGACCACTCAGCCATCCCTTCATTTCCTTTGATGTTTACTATATGAGACATCTCTGCTTGTATGTATTTAAGTAAAGGGCCACTTTGTCTCTCTTTAAACATGTTTTTGCAATAACAAAGCACATTTTCACAATTTAATCTAAGGTAAACTGTGTTCGGTTGTACTTTCTTAAAAATTTCCAGAACATTAAAATACCTTTTCTAGTTGAATAAAAGTATCAAAATACAGGCTCCAAATAATAGTCTCTAAATGAGCAGGACCACGTTTTATTGCTTTGGAGATGAGTGAATTCTAAAATTAACCTGGCAACAGTGCTGAAAAGTAGACTTTTTCATGGAGGATTTTTCTCTTTTCCCCTTTACTTTGTCTTTTGGGCAGTTGTTAAAAAGAGCAAGTTGTACCTCCACATTTGTTGGAAAGCATGACTATACAGTGGTGTGTTTGCCTGGAGGGATGAGGGAAGTCTTCCATGGGAAACTGAATCATTTCTTGGCTTGTCTGACTGGGTGACTGTGTTAGAACTATTCTCTTTGCAGTGAAGAGAAAAAATAAGAATGCCAAGTAATTTCCTAAAGTAATACATTTTCATTTTATATGGAATTCAAATTTTCCTAAAATTATGGTTATTTTACAGGAGTTTTCATGTCTAGCCAGGTCTTTTATCCTTTTCACACAGAAACTCTTTTAGACTACTCACCTTTTGTGTATGTTGACATTGACAAAATTCTTAATAACTTAATTTGGTCAGCTGTTGAAAAAGTCATAGGATTGTGCTTTTGGTGGTGAATGAAGACATAATCAGTCATCTGGCCTTTGGATGTCTCGTACCGTTTTTGGCACTCTAGGAGAGATTTAAGAAATGGCTGTTAACCTTCAAGGAGCTCATCATCTCCTTCGAATCAGACCAACGTGCAGCAGCAGTTAACAGTACAGAGCAGGGCACCATAGAGTCAGTACATCAGAATCTAAGCCCCATAGTAGTTCAAAGGGGAGAGTTCTAAGGAGGGTTAAGAATTTAAGAATTAAGAAAGTGGGATTTGAAAGGTGGATTTTGCCTGAGGTAGACAGGAAAGGGAGGGAATTCCAGAAACCACAGTTGTTCTAAGGGCCAGGGGCCTTGAAGTAGCAGGACCCACATCCTAATTGTGGAACTTTTAGACACCAACCATACACATATCTTTTGTGCCACCTTCCCGAATGACAGCACAAATCATATCACTTCTCCACTCAGACATCTTCATTGGCCCCCATTTGCCTCTGAATAGAGTTTAAACTCTTTCGTGTGACATCATATCCTTCTTTAAAAGTTTTATTTTATTTTAAATGGACACATAATTGTACCTGTTATGGAGTATAATGTGACATTTTGATACATGTATAATGATCAAATTAGGAGAATTAGTATATCTGTCACCTCAAACGTTTATTATTTCTTTTTGGTGAGAACATTGAAAATGTTCCCTTCTATTTTGAAATATACAACATATTATTGTTAACTGTAGTCACCTTGCTGTGTGATGGAACACTAGAACTTAGTCGTCCTACCTAACTGTAACTTTTACTCGTTGACCAGTCTCTCCCCATCTTCCCTGTCCCCTAACCTTCCTAGCCTCTGGTAACTACTATTGTACTCTCTACTTATTTGAAATCAACGTTTGTAGATTCCTCTTAATGAGTGAGATCACATGGTATTTGTTTTTCTGTGCCTGGCTTATTTCATTTAGGTAACTTCTTCCAAGTTTATCCATGTTGCCATAAATAACAGGATTTCATTATTTTTATGGCTGCATAGTATTCCATTGGTTGACCATAGCAATTTTTTTATCCATTCATCCACTGATGGACACTTAAGCTGATTCCATACTTGGCTATTGGGTATAGTGCTGTAATAAACATGGGAGTGTGTATATATATATATATATATACACACACACACACATATATATGTCTTCAACATACTGATTTCATTTCGTTTGGATAAATACCTAGTAGTGGGGTTGCTGGATCAAATGGTAGTTCTATTTTCATGTCATATGCTTTTGTAATCCAGACTGTTAATGCTTTTCAAGCCTAATGTCACAGCTTTCCATTACATGAATCTGTGCATGTAACCAGACATCTGTCTATCCCTCTGTCATACCTGTGGCATTCATTAACATTTGTACCTTTGCTCACACTTTTCATATGCCCACCTCCTCCCTCCCATTTTATCCCTTTTCTTCTCTTTATCTTAAACCATCACCTTTATGAAACTTTTCTTCCTAATCACTTCAACCAGAGATTCTCATTCCTTTTGCGGGAATTCTGCGTTTCGTGTGTCCTGCCTACTGTCTCATATTTGTATCTCAGCAACTGCCCTGCTGCCTTTCCCTTGCGGACCCAGAAATGTTTCATGCATTTTTTTTAACTCTCTCATAACAACCTTACAGAGCAGTTTACCTATAGCAGACACTTAAATATTTGCTGAGTGGATAAATAAGTTTGGCTTATATTCATTAGTTTGCTATTAATTGACCATGAAGTGCCGGTGATGACAAAATCCCATTAGGAAATTCTAGTCAGTAAATGTCAGCATTGTTTCCCTTTACGTCACTGCCTTTGTTTTATAGAAGAAAGTTTGCTCTCACTTCCACAGATGATCATATGGAAAGGGAGTTTCTCACTTGTTGGCTCTTCTCATCTTTTTCCATTTCCTTGCCAAAACACTCTTTGTCCACCCTCCTTCCCTCCTCTAGCTATGAGAAACCTTTGTCCATATTCCTGACAAGATAGCAGTGTGTATACTCAAGCGTTCTCTCGATTTCTGTGGCAGGATCTCTGACAGAATCAAAAGTATACAAAAGGACAGCCATACATGTTGCTCGCAGCTCACTTCATGTTAATGGTTCTTTTGTGTTAGTGCTTTTATTTACTTCTCAAAGTTTTTATAGTCTAAAGTATTTATTAGCAATCCTACCTATAGCAACCATTGTATAAGGATTCACTTAATGTATTTTCTCTAAAGGGAAAAATGTCTTAAGAGAAAACTAGAAAGAACTGAGTATGCAGACAGAACTTAAATTTTCCCCTGTGAAATGGTAGAATATTTAAATCCAGCATTTACCAATCTACCAGAACTGCCTTCACCAAGGTCTAGGAGACATTTGCCCAGAATCCAGATCTCTTATTTACTTGACCTTTTCACAGCATTTGGCACTGTTTACCATTCTTTCTTTGAAATACTTCCCCCTTTTAGTTTCCTTGATGTCACATCTCCGT
>VBSM01002223.1:7993158-8050043 GCA_008086735.1 Cheirogaleus medius | reverse complement strand
TTTTTCTTTTTCTCTCTTCCTGGCAAAGCACATACTGGATTTTTATTGCCTGCTCGGATTTTTTCCCCACGTGTGTCGGCCATTATGCTCAGCCAGTTCGTTCTTACTTTTTTTACTGGAGTTATCGCCAGAGATGGAAACGGTGTGTGCTTCTCTTTCAATCAAGATCTACACAAAGTATAGCATCCGGAGGCATTTATGGTTTATATTATGAATTCTAAATTCATCATTCCTGCCATCTGAAGTTGCCAGAAAGTTCTCAGTCAGTTCAAGGAATTGAATTCTACTTGGTTTCTTTTCAATTCATTATTTTGATCCTTTGAGGGTTTTACATAGAGAGGAGTCTCCTCCAGCTCACCGTGAGAAATTTGGAACTCTGGACTTGGGTGAGCATACTGGTCCCCAAGTTAACAGTGGATATTCTTCCTGCATTTTGTCTTTTCTCTTCTGCATTTTGGCAAAATGTATGAACGGCACAAGAGGCGCTACAGCCTGTGTGACATCTCCAAGGTGGACAGGACTGTGGATGTGGTGTTGCTGAAGGTAAGGGGGAGTCACACCTTGTGCATTCTGAAGCTCTGCGGGCTATTTTCTTTCTTTGAATCCAGTAGCAATGTCTTTTGCCTTCCTGTTTTTGGAGAGAGGCTGAGAAATCTGGGCAAACAGTGGAGGGTAGTAGAGTAAGGGATAATTAGAAGGTTGTTAAAGGAGTGTCTGAACAGAAACAGTGGGTGCTTGGGAATCAGCATTGAACTACTTACTGTTTAAATGTAATTTTATTTGCTTTAAAATGGATTCTCATGCTCAGGAGAACCTCATACTCTAGAAAATGACAGAGGGAGAAATTCACCTTCAGAGTTGCTCTTTCCTGAGGTGTCTATGTCTGTCCTGCCTGCCACCCCTATGGGTCCCAGCCCCCATCTGTCTGGGTCTCTTTCTCTGTCAGTCTCTTTCTGTTGTTCTGCTACTACCTCTCTCTGAATTCTTTAGGGGAAAGGTAGACAACGTTTATTTCTTTTGGAAGGGGCTCCAACCTATTTATTAAGATGACAAAGCTAACTTTTGGGCTTGTTTTGACTGCCGTTCAGATGTAGCTTCTGACTCTGTTGATAGCTGTATTTGTTTGTTTTCCCAGCATTAGCGATGTTGGGTGTCTAAGCAGGATGGGGGTGGAGACTCTGGATAGCTAATTGTTCACAGAAGGCATCCTTGAATCTAAAATTAGTAAGGACTCCTCCAGCCAGTAAGATGGGAGTCTGGGAATGTTGGACGACTCAGGGAGCACTTTTTGGAAGTTTAGCAATTTTCTGGCAAAGGCAGGGGAAATTGGAAGCCAACCAAGTGTTTCACAGATAACAAAAGAACCTCAATATCTGAATTTTTGAGGGGGTATAAAGGGGGTAATTTTAGGCAAAGGTGTACTATATTGCCCAGGTCAAAGAAATAGTGGAGCTGTTTTATTGATTTATCAATTCCATTTATTACTTTAGACTCCCTGATTTCTTTATTTGGTTGAGTAAGGCTAAAAAATGGCTTAGGAGGCTAGACACAGAGGCCAGTGAAATACCTTGTTGGGTGATGCACAACGAGTTGTGACTTGTGGTGGAGTATTGTCATTGTCCCTCCATAATCACTATCAGGTGGTGGCTTGACTTGGTGGGCCTAGGCTGACAGCTGTTGGTAACGTAGTGTTTTGAACTTGTTCCAAGATTTAATTCATTGTAGTTTCTCTGAAATGTGATTTCCTCTATAAAATCACAACGATACCTTTTAAATTTTTTGTTCTCATATAATGTATTTAGGAGAGCCTAGTTTGAAAAAGATTTTTATTTGCATGATGCCTTATGATTTTATGGATCAGGAAAAGGGGTGAGGAGAAAGAAGGAGAAAGAAAAGCTCAGTCTAAGTATCACAAGGAATATTGTAAATTCAAAATAATGCTACAGCAGTCGTACTTTACACTCTGCCTGGGCATGAAAGCCTTTATGAGAAAGTGGAGCTAAGTCGGTACAGGATTATTGGCTTATAGTTGCTATTTCACAGTCTTCACAAAGCATTTCTATATATGTCACCTCATTTGAGAGTGATAGGCAGTGACTTTTTACCCCATTTTCAAATGAAGAGCTTGAGGGTTTTCTTGAGCCATGCATGGTGTGGAATATGAAGCACTTGAGTGACAAAGATGTGACTTTTTTTTTTTCCTACAAGGCCACAGCTAATAAAGGTGTTTGCATTCTTTTATTTGTATCATACTGCCCAATAAATAAACATTTTAAGTAGAGAAAACTTCACTTCTCAGAAAATAGTCATTTATTACAAATAAATAAACATTAGGAGTCCTGAAAACACCCTGTTTCTAGTTTGAAATGAAACAGGGACATTTGGTGCTAGTTTCTTTGCTTTGGAGATAGAGAAGAAGGCAATAACATTGAAAGTATATGAAAAAAACCCTAAGTACCCGTTCCATGCCAGGCATAGTGTCCAAGAGGTACAGTCTCTATCCCATTACTGCTTAAAGACAGACAGTAAATAGAGAAAGAAATAAGTACAGACTGTTTTAAGTGATTTGACAGAAATGAGTGGGGCACTATATAGGGAATAATGGGCAGACCTGTTCCAGATAGAATGGTCTTATGATAGAGGGCCTTTTGGAGGTACAGACACTTAAAAAGCTATTTCCAGAGGATAAAAAGACACCAGCTTTTATACCAAGGGAAAGTGTTCTAGAAAGAATGAACAGCAAATATGGAGACCCTGAGGAAGGAAGAAACCTGCAGGGCCATTGTGACGTACAGGAGCATACTGAGTAGCACATGGGGAGTATTGGGGGAATATTATGAGAAGGCTGGAGCCAGAGCTGGAACCTGGAGAAGCAGGGCCTTGACAGCCATGGTGAGGATGCCTTAATTCTGTTTGTGCTTTGGAGAGATCGTTATGGGAGTGTGGGAATCTGTTAGGCCGCCATTGTGATAGTCCAGGCATGATAAGGGGGTTTTGTGGTCTGAAGGGGGAAGAAGTGAGTGATATAAGTAAGACAGGCATTAAATGTGCACATTCCTCCTCTTTGTCTCTTTTTGCATATGGGAAAACATCTGAATAGACAGCAGTTTTCCAAATGCCTCACACCTCCTATGTAATCCGTAATAGGATGCAACCCCAGGTTGGACTGTTTTCAAAGTCCATGTTTTTTCTTGCTATCCTAGGCCTCCTCTTTGAGTTGACCAATTCCTTCTACTACATGAGTATGTATATCAACTTTTATTTCTGTATACATATGTATTCTTTTTTTACATAGGCTTTCCATATTGGAAGAAGTCTTCGAAGTTATCTTGGTCACTTCTTTCCCAGTGCAGGAATTCCTTCTATAACACTTTGGACAGGTACATGATGGCATATAAGTTGGTTTTGTCACACAATTTTTAGCAGATTTCTCTACAATTCTTTTGGTTTCTTTTTTCTTTTTTAAAACATTTAGAAGTGTTCAACAAAATTATTTTGAATTATGGTATTTTCTGTGTTGTTAAAATATCTGTGTTGGTGTATGTACCAAGTGAATTCTCAAGTGATTATGTACGTGTTCTCATTCCACTGTTACTTGTGGAACACTGCTTTTTTATACTAAGGAATTTGTCATTTTCATTTGTTCATTAATGTATCTAAATACTCAGAGCAATTTCTCTAATTCATATTAAAAGCTCAGTAATATTTGTTGATTAAATCAATTAATCTTCGTAAGTTTGGATTCATAATCATCATGTTATGTAAATGATGTTTAAGGTACTTATGAGTGTGGTATAAGGACACAGAGATGAAATATGGCAATAATTACAAAATTTAGATTCTGAGTCTATATCACATCCATTCCACATTTATAGCTCCTGTCTCTCCCATTGGCATCCTAATAAATCACTATAGGTTGGCTTCAAAATTGTCATTTATGTACCCACACTTTCTTTGGCTTATTCTGTACTCTCATCTCCATCCTTTGTCAGTTCTGCATAGTTTAGTTTCATGGTAATTCTTCTGCATCACGACCTCCTTATAAGATTTCCCTGAGTCTAAACACACTGGTCTTCATCCTCAGATCAGCTCTTGTGTGTGCCATCATCAATTCCTAACATCCCCCAAGTCTTGTTAATATTTCTTTTCTAATTATTTTAGAGTAATAAAACCTAAGTTGGCAATATTCCTTTGTCACCCATCCCTTTGTCCCCCCCACACATAGACATTTCTTTTCTTCTGTATATGACATTCCATTGGCTCCCTTTTCCTGATACATACATGGCTTCTGGCTCTTAGGATAAGTGGTTGGTAACTATGAATCATATGCTAAAAATGGGATATGGAAGAATTGTAATTGTTGGCAGAGCCCTTTGGTACCAACATGCTCATTTTTTCTTAGCATCCTTTAAAAAGCTAGTGTTGACTTCACAAGTTGGTGACTGATGAGAGCTTTCACCTCACTCAGTCTGGTAGCCAACTTCTGCTCATGATGTGAACATTACTGGAGAACAGCAAGTATAAGAAACTTACTATAAAACTAGCACACCAAAAGGAGAGGGGTCAGAATCTGGGATTAACTACTGATTTATGCTGATTTTAGCTAAGGCCAGTTCTGTTTTACTAATTTTGTAACTTTGAGTACCTGGAAAAATAGTCTCTGCTAATAGAAATATGATTCTTCATGTTACTGAAAATTTATAGAAAGCATATCTTGTAGCTGGTAATTCAGAATGTTAGCAGAATGGTTAAAAGATTTGCAGCAATGTTTTGTGTACATTGGGTGTCGATATTTACAGAGAAGGACAGTCCCTTCCCCATCCATGTTATTTGGGCAGGCCACATGACCTCATTAGCTAAAGCTCTGGAGGAGTAGTTTGTCTCTAGCTGTGGTGTCATTTTCCAGAGATATACACGTTCTTTAAAGGTTTGCTTGCTTTAAGAGACTTTCACTGGCTTCAAAACAAAAGATAATGAGGAGGTTAATGATTGAAGACAACCACAAATATCCACTCAGATACCCTCTGATTCCCTGAAAAGACTTTGACTCAAGTGTTGGCTTCCACATCCGGATGGTGGGTTTTTGCTTCCTGTGTTCATCCTTGTGACTCTGCCTGGATCTCCTGAGACAGTTGCAGAGGAAGTAAATACGGCAGTGGCTGGGAAGGCTGGGTGTAACCATAAGTTGTATTATTAGGATGTTCAGATATAAACAGTAGCAGAAATGCTGCCAGAAACAAACAGCAGTTCCTTCTCCACTGAAAATATGTACAGCTCTATTTTCAGACTGATGGGAACACATGGTGGGTGTGGTTTAGGTAATTACAAGAGGTCGCTAGGCTTCATGGTGGGAATGAAAAAGTTACCCAGAGAGGCCTGGCATTTCTTCTGAGGTAACTTCCATTATCCTATGATCTATATGCACTATAATTCACTAGAATTTTGGATGTTGAGTACCTTTGGAGATACCAGTGGACAAAGGAAAACCTGTGACTAAGTTTGTTTTTTTAGCTAAAAAATCATAAATGTGATCAGAGCCAAAAAATATGATTTGATGACTTCTCTGTCCAAAAGATGTAGATATTAAATGGCAAAATTTGTTTTCCACATTTCCAGCTACTTGCTAAAGAAAATTTCTGAATCATCTTGAACTGTTCTCTCTCCTACCCATTCAGTAAATTGCCAATCCTATATTTTATTTATAGCCAATATTCCATAAAGGCAAAATCTGGATAGAGGGGCTCATAATCATCATCTTCATTATTCTCTTAAAACTTAAATAATTAGCAATGCCAACACTGAAGATTCTTCCTATTCCGTCTCCTAATTCTGCTGATGATCAGCAGCCCAAACTCAGAACTGGCTAACACATGTTGATGGTGCTGTTCCGGCAAGTGTTAACAGCTCTTGCAACAGCTCTTGACCAGGGAAATAACAGAGCAGCACGTGGAGAGTGGAGAACAGCCTTTATTCCGCCAGCATGGTCTGCTGACTTCTGATCTTCTGACCCCCCTACCCCGGTCTCCTCCAGCTTTTATACCTTTGGTAGGACTCAAAAAGCGTCCAATCAGCAACAAGCTTCAACATCCAATCAGCAATAAGCTATAACATCCAATCAGGAACAGGCTTTAACATCCAATCAGGAACAGTGGGATTCAAAAAGTACCCAATCAGGATCACGCGAGCAGTGTGGCCGGAGATCGGGTGCAGGCGGCGGAGCACGGAGCGCGGGTCCAGACCGAACGAGGCCGGGCCCCAGCAGCGCACACCCACCTGCCAGGATGCAGGGCGGCGGGGAGGCGGCCAGCGGCCGCGTCCCAGCCCCCAACAGTTTTCCCCATCAGTGCAAGGAACCAGTTTATCCGTTTATCAGTTTATCTTTTGGAAAAGAGACTAATATGAAAATAAGCATTCCTCTAATCAAAAATATCTGGTAGCTTTTGATTTCTTACAGTATGAGTTTTAAACGTGTTATCGTGCATCTACTGAGGGCCTGGCATTGTATCTGGCCTATAAGCAACACTCTGAAAGTGTTTCAAATCGAGCCACATAATGTGGCCTGTAAGTTACCTTGGTTGTATAAATGATAAACAGCAAAGTTGTTGATGAATAAGAAGCAAGACTAGGGCAAATTTATCTGCCACATCGGTGATTCTGAAATAGGGCAGAAGGAGGGGGATATGTTTCATAATCCAATTTATATCTCTTAAGCAGCTTGCTTATATAGTAAACACAATATTCTTCATACATGAATATGATATGCTTGGTATTGCTGTTATACAGGATGTGGTTGAAAATGCTGATACATGTTTTGACATTCTTTCCACACTCGGTACATATGGAGTTTGTCCTCTGGTTAATTTCATTGACCATGATTGGTAGCGTCTGGCCCAGATTACTGGCTCCAACTCTCACTCTGTGGGCTGCTTGACTCCATTTCTCTAAACAATCTTGCATATCTCTAACTGCTGCACACTCGTTTTTTAAGTTGTGATAAAATATACATGAGTTTTAAACATTTTTAGGTATATAGTTCAGTGGCAGTAAGCACATTCACATTGTTGTGTAACCATTACCACCAGCTATCTCTCCAGAACTTTTTCATCTTCCCAAACTGAAAATCTGTACCTGTTGAACACTAACTCCCCATTCTCCCCCCGCCCCCCCCCCATCCCTGGCAAGCACCGTTCTACTTTCTGTCTCTGGATTTGACTACTCCAGGTACCTCATATAGGTGGAGTCATAGAGTATTTGTCCCTTTATGACTGAATCCTACTGAGCCTGTTTCCTCCTTTCTAAAATGACAACATGCCTTCTAAAAAGGCTGTAAAAAGGCCAAATCTATGTGACAGTACTTTGTAAACTTCAAAGTATGAATCTATAAATAAACTGAGTTGTCTACAACTTAAGTTGACTACATCTTAATTCTGCTCTTACCTGCTCTTTCCAAAGTCTCCAGCAACTTCACAAAGGCCAAATCCAGTAACTTTTTATTTTTTATTTATTTTGATTTCTCTGCAGCAGTTGGTACTGTGGACATACCTTCCTCTTTTAGCTCTCTGCTTCCTTAATTTCTGTGAAACTCTAATCTCCTGGAGTTATCTGGTTCCTACCTAGGCTGGTGTGTGCAATCTCGGACTTCCCTATTCTATGTACTGTGTGTGTGTATATATATATATATACACATACACACACTATCTTATATAAAATATATTTTATATTATAAACATAAAAGTTATTATTCTGGCTCCGTGTCTTTGTATGTACCATCTGTGACCCAACCAGAAATCTTTGTAGCTCTTGAAATGATGTATGCAGTTACAGTGTTCCATTTACTGTCATTCCCTTCTCAACTAAATAAAGCATGCATCATCCCAGTCAACACACATTTGAGTACCTGCTGTGGGAGGCTTATTGACCTAACATTTTTATCTCTCTCACATAATATGAGTTCTTTAAGGACGAGTTCTTTTACTACTTCTGCTTTTAAGGCTTGGCACAATGTTTGTTACATAGACACATTTTTTTTTAAATAAAGGAGCAGAAGGAAACATCTGAATGTGATGAGCATTATATAATATCTTCATAAATCTTCTTTTTCTAAAAAGTAACAATAGCTTAAAAAATATTTTCCATTTTAAAAGAAATACATACTCAGGATGAGATCCCACATCACACCTACGTTGGCTACAATCAAAAGGACAAAAACAAAAACTAGTGTTGACAAGAATGTGGAGAAATTATTACATGGTGTGGCCACTTTGGAAAACAGTCTAACAGTTCCTCAAAATGTTAAACATACAGTTATCATATGTATAACCCAGCAGTTCCTCTTTTAGGTATATGCCCAGGAGAAGTGAGAACATATGTCCGCACAGAAACTTGTGTACAAATGTATATAGCAGCATTATTCATAACAGCCAGAAAGTGAAACCAGCCCAAATATCCATCAGCTGATGAACAGATAAACGAAATTTGGGTATATCCATACAGGAATATTATTTGACTATAAAAGAAGTGAAATACTGATATATGCTACAACAGGGGGAAACCTTGAAAACATTTTACTAACTGAAAAACCCAGTTACAAAAGACAAAATAATGTATAATTCCATTTATATAAAATGTCCAGAGTAAGCAATCCATAGAGACAGAAAGTAGATTAGTGGTTGTCTAGGACTAGGGGATAGGAGTTGGGGATAGGGCATGACTACTAATGGGTGTGGGATTTTTTTGGTTGAGATGAAAATGTTCTAAATTTAGATAGTGGTGATGATTATACAACTCTTTGAATATACTGGTACTATTGAATTACACATTTTAAATGGGTGAGTTTTATAGTATATGAATTACATCTTAATAAAGATACTAACGTGTAAAATAATGCACACTCTAAATGCAGTGTAGCAATCTGGATGGGATCCTGGAACAGAAAAAGAACATTAATGGAAAAACAAGTGAAATCCAAATTAAAGTCTGGAGTTTAGTTAATAGTAATGTACCAATGTTGGTTTCTTAGTATTGACAGATGTACCATGGTTACGTAAGATGTTAGCATTGGAGAAACTGGGGAGGAAGGGAGAGGTGACCGAGAACTTTCTGTACTGTCTTTGCAGCCTGAAGTTATTACAGTACCCTGTACAATTTTCTATCAACTTGAAGTTATTACAAAGTAAAAAGTTTATCAAGATAATTTTAAAAAATAAAATACATACTGATTAAAGAAAATTTGGGAAACTACAGAAAAGTTAAAAAAGAATATTAGTTGTCTCTTTTTGATCATTCAGGCATAACCACTCAATTAAAAATACAGTCAGATCAGGGTTTTTCACCAGAGGTGTAAATCATATCAAGAGATTTTTGGCTGCCACTATGTGTAAAATTTCTAACACTGTATAATCTAATTGTCAAGAACTGTGATGGCTCTGAGATTTTACCCTACTTGTAAGCTAACAAGTTAACTTGTTTCCTGACACAGTTGTCCTGATGCTGACAGAAGTCATGGGACTCTAGGGGTCAGAGGCAGATGAGTTTATTACAAGTTGCACAGCATGCCGCATGAGCACCAGCCTCTTGTTGGTTCTTCCTATTTCCTAAGCTCCATGGAGGCAAGGAGGGAGGGACCCAGGTTGATGCTGTGTCACAGCTGAGAAACCTCAACCTTAAGAAACCTGAATTTTTATACAATAGATGGAATGCCTATGTGACCTTTGCCCCTGACAGAGACAGTTTATTATAATGGACAGTAAACTTACCTGCCTTTTGCTTCAGAAGGAAGCAATATCTTTATTTTCCAAGGCTGTTTTACATATAAACATTCTTAAAAAGATAGTCTAGAATAAAAGCACAATCATGGTGCCTTTGCTCACGAGACCTGCAGAAATGCCAGACACCCATGAAGAATTGTTTCCCAACACTAATATGTTCTCATCCGTGTTATTCAGAAATCAGTGTATTCACTTAAAGATATTTTATTTAACTTTCATTTTGTTCTTTCGGTATTTATTTATATTATTTACTGTATATCAATTTTGCAGAATGTGAAACTCACTTTAACACAGGTGGCTAATATGACAGGAAGAGTACAGAGAGTCTATTAGTGCCTTGCATATTACAATTTGACCAATGTCCCCAGCTGTCTGCCTTATCCCACTTTGCATATTCAGTAAAACTATTGATCTTTTTCCGCAGAATAGCTTAGTATCGTCTGACCAAAGTGATCGGGAATCTCCTAGTAGATACATACTATATTTTAGAGGTTATTAAATAAAATCATAGCTTCTGTCTTTGAAATTATAAATATTCAACTAGATAATTTGTTTAGATACTTCTGTTCATATAATTTAGAATTACGGCTGAATATTTCAGTTTGAATGAGACTGAAGAGTTATAATGTTAAGGTGTTTGGGAGTTGTGAAGACTAAAATTTATTTTATACGTTACACATCTATTTTGGGAATGTATTTGTTTTCCGTTTTATTGTGGTATAATTTGCAGGCAGTAAAATTCACCAATTTAAGTTTATAGTTTGAATTCTGAGAAATGTTTAAATAATGTCATCACTACTCCATCATAATAGAAACATTTCTGTTAGCTCAAAAGTTCCCTTCTGTCCCCTTTCAGTCTTGTCGTTCAGTCCCTGTTAATCAATATTAGTTTTCTGTAGCTACAGTTTTGCCTTTTCTAAATAATCACACAGATAGAACCATCCAGTAGGTAGTCTTTTGTGTCTGGCTTTTTTTTTTAACTTTGCATAATACTCTTGAGATTCATCCGTGTAGTTTGCATCAGCAGTTCTTTCCTTCTTGTGAGTCTCTTGAGTTTTATGGACATGCACAGTTTGGCAGTTTGTTTTGTCCATTTACAATTTGATGCCAATGTGGGCTGTTTCTAGTTTGGAGCTGTCATGAATTAAGCTGCTCTGAAAATTCTAGTACAATTCTTTGTGTGAACATAATTTTTATTTTTCTTGGGTAAATATCCATGAGTGGGATACTGCGTTGTATGTAAGTGTATGTTTGACACTATAAGAAACTACTAAACTGTTTTCCAAAGTGACTGTACTATTTTGCATTCTTGCAGGAACATTTCCATGTTCCAGTTACTCTGCATCTTTGTCAAAACTTGGTGTTATCAGTCGTTAATTTTGACTGTTGTAATAAATGTCTATTGGTACGCCCTGGCGATTTCAATTTGCATTTTTCCTGTTAGTTAATGATGTTGAATATCTCATTGTATGCTTATTATAAGCCATTCATTTATCTTTTTTGTGAAATGTTTATTCAAATCTTTTGCCCATTTAAGAAATCATGTTGTTGTGTTATTGCATTTTAAGTTTTGTTTTGTTTTATTTTTATATATTCCGAGTAGAAATTCTTCAGCAGGCCGGGCGCAGTGGCTCACGCCTGTAATCCTAGTTCTCTGGGAGGCCGAGATGGGCGGATCGTTTGAGCTCAGGAGTTCGAAACCAGCCTGAGCAAGAGCGAGACCCCATCTCTACTAAAAAAATAGAAAGAAATTAATTGGCCAACTAAAATATAGAAAAAATTAGCCAGGCATGGTGGTGCATGCCTGTAGTCCCAGCTACTCGGGAGGCTGAGGCAGAAGGATCGCCTGAGCCCAGGAGTTTGAGGTTGCTGTGAGCGAGGCTGATGCCACGGCACTCTAGCCCGGGCAACAGAGTGAGACTCTGTCTCAAAAAAAAAAAAAAAAAAAAAAAAAAAAAAAAAAAAAGAAATTCTTCAGCAGATAGGTGTTTTATAACTGTTTTCTCCCCGCTGGTAGTTTGCCTTTTCATTTTTCTAACAATGGCTTTTGAGGAACAAAAGTTTTTAATATTGATGTGGTTGGATTTATTGGTTTTTTTCATGCTTTTTAAAAAAAATATGCTAAGAAACCTTTGCCTAACTCAAGGTCACACAAAAATATTCCCCTATATTTTCTTTAGAAATATTATAGTTTTAGCTTTAACAATTAGCTATATAATCTATTCTGAGTTCATTTTTATATAGATGGTGTAATATAAGGCTTGGGATTTAGGGTGAGTTTTGTTTGTTTATTCACCTATGAATATCTAGTTGTTACAACATCATTTGTTCATAAGACTGTTTTTCCCCCATTCAAATATCTTGGCATCTTTGTCAAAATCAGTGGGCCCCATCTGTGAGGGTCTGTTTGTAGATTCTGTCTTCTCTTCCATTGATCCATGTCTGTCTTTACACCAATACCACACTGGCTTGGTTACTGTAGCTTTTATAGTAAGTCTTGAAATCATGTAGTGATCAATTTGGGGAAACTTAACCAATACTGAGTTTTCTGATCTATAGATATTGTATCTCTCTGTATTTAAGACTGCTTTAATTTTTCTCAGCCATGTTTTATAGTTTTCAGAGTACAACTCTTACTCATATTTTCTTAAAATTGTCCTTAATTTTATATTTCTTGATACCATTGTAAATGGTATTGCTTTGACTTTTAATTTCTCATTGTTCATTGTTAGTATATAGATCTAAATTTTATTTCTTTTTCTACTTTACTGCACTGGCTAGGACCTCCAGAACAATGTTGAATAAAAATGATGAGAGTGGACATATTTTTCTGGTTCCTGATCTCAGAGTGAAAGCGTTTTAGTTTTTTACCATTAAGTATGATGTTAACTAGATTTCTTTTTATAGATGACCTATATCTGGTTAAGGAATTTCCTTTCTGTTCCTAGTGTTGTGAGAGTTTTATCATGAATAGATGTTGAATTTTGCCAAATTATTTTCATCTATTGATAATCATTAGTTTGTCAGTTTTTTTGTCTGTTAATAAATTGATTTTATGATTGCTAAATCAACCTTACATTCCTGGGATGTATCCACTTGGTCTTGATGTATTTAATCTTTTTGTATATTGGTGTATTCAGTTTATCTAAAATTTTGTTCAGGATTTTTGCATCTATGTTCTTTGGTTTTGGTCAGAGTAATTCTGGGCTCATAAAATGAGTTGTGTTACTATTGTCTCTTCTTCCATTTTCTGTAAGAGTTTGTGTAGAATTGTTATTTCTTCCTTAAATATTTGGTGTCATTCACCACTGAAGCCATCTGGGCCTGAAGTTTTCCTTATAGGAAACTTTTACACTATGAATTCAATGTCTTTAACAGAATAAGGCTATTCAGTTTATCTGTGTTTTCTTCAGTGAATTTTGGTACTTAGGTAGTTTGTATAGTGTCATGGAATGTTTCCATTTCATCTAACTGGATGAATTTATTGCAGTGAAGTTCATAATATTCCTTTATTCTTTCCATATCTGTAGTATCTATATTGATATTTATCTTTAATTTCTGATGCCAGTAATTTGTAACTTTGTTTTGTTCTTGATCAGTCTAGCTAGAGTTTTATTGATATTATCGATCTTTTTAAGGAATTAGCTTTCTTGATTTTATTGTTTTTCTCATTTCTGTTTCATTGATTTCTATTCTTTATTTTCTTTATACTGCTTACTTTAGGTTAATATGCTCTTCTTTTTCTAGTTAAAGTGAAAATTTAGATCACATTGACTTGAGACCTCTCTTCTTTTGTAATATAGCACTTAATGTTATAAATTATTTCTTTGATTCATGGGTTATTTAGAAGTGTTTTTTTAAATCTTTTAAACATTTGGAAATTTTCCAGATATATATTGGGGGTTTTGGTTTCTGATTTAATATTGTTGTGATCAGAGCACATACTTTTTATGGTTTTAATCTTCTTAAATTTGAGCCCTATTTTATGCCACAGAATGTTTGATTATTTCGAGGTTTGTTTTATGGTACAGAATGGGAACATTCCATATGCACTTGTAAAGAATTCGTATTCTGCTATTATTGAGTAGAATGTTCTATGTGTTGGTTAAGTCAAATTGGTTGATGTTTTTCAAGTTTTCTATATCCTCGTTTCTACTTGTTTTATTAATTACCAAGAGAGGAGTTTTGAAATCTTCCATGGTAATTTTAAAAATTATATATTATTTCAAATTTAATGAAAGTAGAGGGTTATTATAATGTTAAGATGGTTGGGAATTAATAAAGATTAAGTGTTTAAATATTTTAAAATTTGGGGTGAGGGAGGTATATTTGCTGTTTGGCATCACACAGACTTGGCACTCCAGTACTAGTCCTCCTATTTATTACATTAGCAACCCTCTGAGCCTATTTCTTCTTTGGATAAATAGAGACATGTAGAATTCTTAACATGATACCTGGTGTACAGTAATTCTCACATAAGAATTATTTTTGTATTTTTTTAAACTTGCAAACAAGACATCAAATATATATTTTAGTATTTGGTGAGTTTCAGCTGTCCTTCTTTTTTTAAAAAAAGGCCTGCACCATGGCCTTCCTCTTTGTGTATCTTTTCCTATTGCTTTTGTATGCCCAGCTTTTTGTGACGATCTCTTTAGAACCTTGAGTACAGATTGCATCAGTTGTATTGTTAAAAGGTTTTTTTCTTGACATAATTTTATTCACCTCGTATTAAAGAAAAATGTAGGTGGATTGGTGTAGTAGATATACTTTCAGCAGCTGTAAAGTCGTATTACTTCAGTGTCTGAAACTCAGTGTTTTCCTTTCCTTTCAGATAAACCAAGAAAACTGGTGTACAATAGAGCCATGCCCTGATGCAGCATCTCTTTTGGCTTCTAAGCAGAGCCCAGGTAAGCAGAGATTTTCCATTCTTTTCCTGGAGCCACACTCCCACTCTAATAACAGATCATTTTATTTGGAGACCTACCCTTTAGTGTGTTATACAATAAATCAGAGAAAGGGATGTATGTGATTTGGATTTGTAGGCACTTTGTCAGTTGAAGATGAGCACGTGCAGTTGCCTTAATTTTATTGTAGTAGTAACAGACTTCCTATGTGATTTGTGATTTATTAACTTACTTGTGAAGGTATCTGTGCTGTACATATACGTATATATGATATAGGTTTTTTAAGCTGGTAAAACTATAAATATATTATTAAGGGATAAACCTGTAGTTCTCAATTTTGGCTGTGCATTGGAATTCTCTGGGGTGAGCAAGCTTTAAAATTATACTGATTCCTGGGTCCTACTCCCAGAGATTCTGATTTAATTTTAATTGGGTGAGGTGTAACATGAGCATCAGAATCTTTAAAAGCTCCTTTGGTTACCCTTGTATGTAGCCAAGGCTAAGAGTCATTACACTTCTAAGTATTGTCAGGAAGTGAGTCCTTAAGCGCCTGTGAGTTATTAGCAGTAGCAGAAGAGGGGGTAAGATGCTTTTAAGACCTTGCTTGTTAATGACACAGCACGTGACTCCTGGTTGGTTAGGATTCCCAACTTTTAACCCAGCTTCAGCCACTAACTCTCAGTGGTGTAAGTGTTCTCTAACGTCTGTGTGCTCTATTGTCTCCCATCCGTAAAGTATTACTAGCTTGCCTCATTGGGGGGTGTTGTACAATGACTTGGTGAGTGATACTGATGTCCCTGTGCCTGTTCCTACAGCTGCTAAGTGAATACTAGTAATTTTCATTCTGGGTTTTTGAGTCTGTCTTACCCAAAAAGCCTGTGTTTACCTTCCCAGTTTTTACTAGCCTGCTTTAAAAATTACTGAGTCCTTCTCATTTGCTGGTCTTTTTAGAAACAGTTTAGCTGTAGGTACCCTGCAGTAGTATTAAATTTAAAAACAAACTATATAAATTTTCTGTCTTCAGAGAGGTTTCCTACTAACCTCTGACTCTGACTTTACTACAAAGGAAGTATTGAAAACAAATACGAAAAATGTTTTTCTCTATTTCTGTCTCACTTTTTGAGACTGATTTAAAGGGTTATTTTGAGCATGTTAGCACACTCAGCCCTGTGCCGCCTCGGGACTCTGTAGAGAGTCAGTCCTCACAGCAAGAAGGCTCTCATCAGATGTGGCCCCTCAACCTTGGACTTCTCAGAGTGAAGTCTATCCCACAGAGTGTCCTGCTTTGGGATTTGTCTTGTTTTTTTGCAGTGCTGTTTGTAGCGAAGTTTTGAAGAAGGATGAAAACCTGGAGCTTGAGCTGGAGTCCCTGGGCTGTCCCAAGGACACATGCTCTACTGCCCATGAGAAATGAGGGAAGAGACCCATAAACAAAGCATACTCATTTTTTTTCATTGTGGTACAATAAATGTATAACATAAATTTTTTTTAAAAAAAGGGTTATTTTATGCTATAGTTGTTTTTAAGGTCTTCACATCTTATAAGATTGACCATGTTAACAGATTCGGCTGACACTTCCCCATCCAGCCCCCTAGAATCTTCTACTTAAAAGTATACCACTTACTATGTTTTGGTTCCTTAAACTGTTTGGGGCTTTTTCTAAAAGTGTAATTACTCCCAACCACCCAAGTGGTGAAAATTTCTGCCAAGCGAAGGTTAAATGAGGTTGCCTCACAGTTTGAATATTCATCAGAAGGAAGGATCTCTACACATTATAGTTTAATTTAGTCATTTAGAGAAATGATTTTTGAACCCTTGAACATTATCTCCAGGGCATAACTTTGAATTTGTTAGACTCCCTCCACACCCTAACCCCAAGCATAAGCTATGTGGTCTTTTTAGAGTAATTATTTTTAAACCTCAATTTAACAAAAATCCATTATCTGGATTATGCTACTGGACTTCACATCTGAGATTTTGAATTTTGGCGTAGTTTTTTGTGAATCCCAGGTACTTTGTCTTACAGATTTTTTTCTTTTGCTTTACGTACACTTTCTCAGGAGAGCAATACCATTAGGCCAAATAAGAATAATATGTTTTTAAATCACTTCGTATACTTTTTGCTACTGGGTGAATACAAGATAGGATTATGATTAGGATGGTTTAACAAAGCCCAGTGGATGTTGCTGGTATGTTTTTTTACCATTCCCCAATTACAGTTTGTTTGCATCTATGTCATTTTAAACCCAGATGACTAGATAGCATCTTTAAAAGTATAAGTTCTGCCATCTTTTAGAAAGCTAATAGCTCAGTGCACAAAAATTATAGACAAATTTATATATGGGTCATAAAACAAGACTGGCCCTAGCTGTGCCCACCTTCAGAGTACTATCATTTAGATACTTATTGAATAATACATTAAAGATTAATGAAGCCTTAACTTCATCAGGCACATCTGTCAACACACCTTCTCTGTGCTAAGGACCAGAGTTCTGGTTACTATATGTATAAATTATTTCTAACGCTCACTACAACTCTTTTAGGGAGTTCCTAATCATCTCATGTCACTGGTGTGGTAATGGAAACAGAGAGGGGTTAAATTACTTCTTGTCTGGGGTCTGCCTTCTAATAAGTAGTCAGACCTAGTTTTAAGCCAGATCAGTCTAACTCTCAACCCAGTGCTCTTTGCTCTTGTTTACACTTTGATATGCTGCTCTACTTTATTCATTAGGAAGGGGGCGTGTAGGAAGAAAGGAAGGGTTTCATGAATTTTGAAAATTTACCAACACATGTGACACAGGGTGTGGATTAGCTTTGCCTTTAGGGATTGCCCTCTCATGGGTGTTACAGTGGCTCATGGTCCTTCTCTCCCTTATTCCTTTTTTTCATACTCTTCCCTCCTCCCCACACCAGCAGTCAACATTATCTCACACAGCAGACTCTTCTTACCCCAGACTTGGTTTGTGGTCCCTGTAGTGCTTGCTTGAATTCATTTTCTGAGTGAGATATCCCTACCAGGGCTGAATCTGGATCTTCCCCGTGAATTTTCCATTGGAATATCGTGAGCTGGTTTGTTTTCCAGTCTGGAATTTGGACGTGGTCTGTCAGACTGCCAGCTGGACAGCACACAGCTCGGCATAGTTGCTGTGACAGCCCTTTCTTTGCTCGGCCAGCCCCCCTATTTTTCTCTCAACCACGGAATGGAGTTTTTGATTTTTTCCAAGTGGGAAAAGGGGAAGGAATAGAAAGATCACACACACACACCAATACCACCTAAGTTACTACATACTTTATGAAATGTGGGGAAAAAAAAGAAAAACCCTCCAGAATGCCCATGATTTACAGTCTTTTAAAGGCAGGGCTATTCTCATTGAACTGACACATTCTGAATTAGTTTGGACCAAGACTAGAATGGACTATGGTCATTTTTTTTAACTGAAACTTTTTCAGATTAATCCATGGGCCCTGCCTCACTTCTTGAGGCATATTTTGTGTAATTCTCTGTTGAAATTATCTCTTAATATGTTCATTTCACCACAAGACTGTAAACCACCACCCACACAAACACTAAACATCTCTTTATTTGGATACTCTCTGCTACCTAGCCAGATGCCTGACTATCATAGAAAAGGTGACTTTGTTGACAAGTGATTCATGACTACATCAATGCAGTGCTTCCCTGACTCTTCCTCTAAGCTACCAAGGCAACTAATGTATTGATTATCAATTACTAATTAACAACTAAATAAGAACTTCTTCTCTCTTTCAACACACATGCACAATTATAATCCAAGTGTAGAATCTAATAAGGAAAAAAGGCATTAGAAGTTATTTAGTGCAAGCTCGACTTCCCCCTCTAGATACCTTTTCTGTAGTGTTTTCCATGGTCATTTAGTCTCTGCTCCAACCTTTCTGATAAGCTGATCCTCACTGCTCTGTGAGGCTGCCCAAGCCATTGCCCAGAAGCCCCGCCACAGGGAGGGTCTGCAGCTTACTCTCAGTCGTCTTTGCTCTGCCCCCAGCACAGCACAGAGGGAATCTAAGACCGCTCTTAGGCAGATTTTCTCCATGCTCCTCTGCAATCTTAACGTATCTCAGATGTTTTCACTGTTGTGACCTCATTACTCTGTACATATTTTTATTTATCAGTGTTCTGATTTAAATGTTATCGAGGAACAAGCCACAACCCTGTGGGTATGTTCTAGATAGCACATAGTGACAGGACTGTCCCCATTTTGGATTCTAGTGCACTATGTATTAATAGAATCTAAAACGTAGTGGTTTTTTTGTTTGTTTTGCCCTCACCTCATATTGTCAGTTCCTCTTGAATTTGCTTTTGGTGAAAACCTCTAGGTAGAGTTCTCACGAACTGCTAGGTAGCCAGGTTTTCTACTCCGCCCTTTAATCACTTAGTGTCACCTGCCAGTTAGAGAAAGTATGCTTTATGTCTTTCCAAGTCACACATTAAAATGTTTACTAAAATGGAGATATATTGCTCTTTCCTTCTAAACTTCTTGAATGAGGTTGATATCCACTCACTAATCGACATTTTGAGTGCCTGGTTTCACCATTTCCAAATCTCTTTAACCCTGTTGTTACCAAGTCGCGTGTCTCCTTTGCTTACAAAGTTAATAGGAAAGAATAGGTCATACCTTGCTAATTTCAAGATACTAAGGTTTCAGGATTCCTCGATGTACCAGTGTAAGAGTTCTGGCAAAGACCCCTCCCTTGGTTCTCCAGAGTCCTCTTTCTAGATATTGAACTGAAAACAGATTCTAGAAGATACATTTTTGTGCTTCAGCACATTATTCCCCCAATGTGAGATCTATTTAAGGTAGGAAAAGTTAAATTATATTTCTATTATTACCCATAAGTTTAATACACTGATGTGTTTATTATGTATGCCCCCCCTTTTGATAAGGTAACAAGTTTCCAGAAAGAATTTTAATCTTAAAACAGAAATTGGCCACAAACCCTTAATCACATAGTTTCCTCATAATGGACTTCAGATTTGATGGCAAAAGAAAAAAATTCCCTAACTACCAGAAGGAAAGCATTACCGTTTAGGTACCTAAATATAGGTAGAATATAATGCCAAATCATCATTTTATCATTCTATACTTAAGATAAACACGCAGGCTCATGATTGTCCTATAGTAACTATACTAACCTAGAATTGGAGTAGCAGAGCTGAAAGCTACTAATTTGATTGTGTTCTTCATAGCTTCTTAATATTGAAA
The DNA here is from genome assembly GCA_008086735.1 of Cheirogaleus medius. NCBI lineage: Eukaryota > Metazoa > Chordata > Mammalia > Primates > Cheirogaleidae > Cheirogaleus > Cheirogaleus medius. The sequence goes on along the minus strand of VBSM01002223.1, from coordinate 8,030,132 downwards.
AAAGGAAGGAAGAGAAGAAAGAGTGAGAAAGATTTAAAAAGCTAGTTGCTGGGATGAAAAGAAAGTACTTTTTCTTTTTTTAAGTATTGGTTGAATAAATTTTCTTTTTCAGAATGTGGGAACTTCATGGATGTTGGAGTGGACAGAGAGTGTGCCTCAAAACAAGATGTACTTAAACGAGAATCTGGAAGTGATTCTGACCTCTTTCACTCACCCAGTGATGAAATGGACAGCATCATCTTCCCAAAGGTATGGCGGGGAGGTCCCCTTCCTTTCATTTTGTCCAGCAGCTCTCATGTTCCTATTTGGGCTTCCCAACCCTTTACCACCTTGTTTGTTCCTTTCTCTTCTGCTCATTGTCTTCTTCCCCAGACATACTGTTTCCCTCAGTATATAACTCCTGCTGGTAGGTTTTGGTCCAGCTAGCCTTATAGGGTTTCACTCACTCTTAGAGCAGTGTAAATATTACCTTTTGGAGAAGGAAACCTCAGGTTGCCATGGTTTATAAAAAGGCATGGAGCAAATTTATTTTCTGCAGAATCATGGCAGGTTTTGAAGTTCATATTAAAGTCTAAAGAAATGGAAGTTTCTTTAGAATGAATTAAGTCAGATGACATTGAACATTTTTCAGTGGGCAGGAAGGGACCGCAGCTCAGACAATATGATGTCATGTGTATAAACTAACCATAGAGTCATTTCTGATGAATGTGTTTAGGCCTGAAGCTTGCTGTTGAGTGTGGTGATATCACCCCTCCTCATCTAGTCTGTTTAATTGGAACTTTCTAGATCTCTGCTAGGGAATCCAAGCTTTTTCCATAGTGAACCGCTCATCCACATGAATCAGCTCCTGTTTGCATATAATTTGAGGCTAAGGGAGGTGGAGGGTGAGTGAAGATTGCTTTCTTTTGCTTGTATTTCTTTCTAGTTGCAGCACGTTCTGTTTTGTCCCTGATAAGAATAGAGAGACAGCTTCCCCACAGCTGAGACAGTAAATGGTGCTCAATTATGTGCTGCAAGTGGTTTTCTTAATAGTAAGAGGGTAAAGGGACAGAAACATTGTGGCAGCTGAGAGGAAGACTGTTCTTCTGATTTTATGCTGACTTTAGAGAAGTGGTGAGAACAGTTGTGTTAGTGGGTGATTAAATTATTCAAGGTGGTGTGATGTTGCTATGTTTAGAAGTTATAATATAAGAATGGAGGCTTAACGTTCTGGAAATCTGGAACATATTGAAGCCTCTATGAATGTACTCTGTGTACCTTCCTCTCATTTTGGGGGTAACCCTTTTTTTTTCCTTTTATTTCATCATATAATGGGGGTACAAATATTGTTAGGGGGTAACACTTTTTTACCTTGTTCCTTTCTCTCATGCTTATGGTCTTCCCAAGGTCCCTGGGAGGGATTATGGTACAAACATCGGAATTTCTATCATTGTGTTACTCAGTGAATTGACTCAAGGAATTCTGTAAAGTAAAACTCCACACGTTGGAAAAGATCTACCTTTCTCTGTAAGTTAAGGAAGAGGGAAATCAGTAGGGGTTTTTGTTGTTGTTTTTTAAATATCAGAATTAGGGTAATTTCCACGGTGACTTTGAGGTTTTGATTGTTAAGGACAAGGGGGAATACCATTCTGAGGGTCTCCAAAAACATACTGCTTTTGTCTGAATTCCAGCTTTAAAATGGGATCATTGATAATCATTGAAATGGGGTCATGGATACAGAGATTTGTTAAACACTTATGTGTGTTTAAAAATTTTTATAGTAAAAATTTTTTTAAATTTTAATTATCTTCATTAGGAAATGCTTGCTACCTCCTAGGTGCATAACAGCTTGTCCCTGGATGTTACCATCTCTGCAGAATAAGTTATTTCTGGTCGCCAAACTGGGTGGTTTTCCTAGCTAGGGAGAACTAGAATTTCCTATATTTTACCTTCTTATTCAGTCTCCCAAAGGCATTTAGGAGATTGTTCATACAAATGGCCTGTGCTAGATTTGGCAGGTTTTTTCTTTTCAGGAAAACTAGAGAGTTGAAATTTTTAAAAGTTGAAGCACATGCCCCCAAATAAACTTTTACCTTCATTTCATACCAGTGCTTAGGGAAAACCAGAAATCGTGGATGCGCTTTCATTCTTCATGCATGCATGAGACTGTCTAAATGACCTGGGAACAGATTGGGAGGATTTTTCCTCTTAGTATTATTTCTGCTTTGCCAAAGTGGTTTGTGAGCAGGACCAGCTTTGCAATAAATGTTTTCTCTAGTATTAATAATACTAAGGGCTAACTTATGAAACGGAAATGAGAGAAACTAATGTTGACAGAGTGCTTGCTATACACTAGGCACTAAACTGAATTCTTTATATATTTGATCTCATTTCATGTACCCAGCAACCCTGACAGGTAGGTGGTTTTGTCTCCATTATACCCTGAGGAAGTAGAGGCTCTGACTGGTAAAGAAGTTTATCCAGAATTACTTAGCAGGTGAATAACAAAATTGAGGTTCGTACATAGTCCTGACTCTAAAACCTGTTCATTTTTTTTTTTTTTTTTTTTAATTTTACTCTCAAGCTCCAAAAGCCTTCTGTAATAGCCAGTGATTTATTATAGAAGCACAGCACCGGCAGACAGGCCATCAGCTACTTCCTTAAACGTCTTCCTTAGTGGTCACCCACACAACATGTGCTGGTGAAATACCAGAATGACCAGAGTTTTTTCCCAAAATCTAACCCTCTTCTCCACATAATCTGTAGGCAAGATGTTACAACAGCCTTTTCTGTGAACCATGAGTGGTGCATTAGGTCACTTCCTGCAGCCATTTGTGTGACTCTGGCCTTACAGAGGTCTCTTTAACAGTCTGTAATGTTTGTCATGAACTTTTCACCTTAACCATGTCTTTCTGTATGCCTCCCAGTAAATATGACTCTTTGGTGAGTGTTATGAGCCTCATATTTATTCTTATGAATATTTGCTGGTTCCTGCAGTCATTCTTTTCCTTAGCAGCATGAAATTTAGATTTTGTTTTCAAAGTGAGAAAATGGGATTCTTTTAGCAACTAGCTAAGTGAGGAATTGTGATCTTAGAGTATACATGATCTAGGCCACTCAGCTATCCAAAAGGATAATTAAAGTCCACAGGAGATACTAATAGTTGCTGCCTCTTTTCCCAAAGAGGAAAATCAAAGCCTTTACTCATATTTCTTCTCTAGGTTATAAGACATATCTACAATTGATTAAAAAATCAAAGTGATTTCTCTAAGATACAGAACCTTAAGGCAACATCCTCTCTTTCATGTGCCATAGTTAGCTCCAAAGTACTTGATCACCAAACCAAACAATTGTCTTTTTTAATTAAACCTTTTAGGGATAAAAGTAAAGGTGTTTACAGAATCGAGATTAGAAAAACTATAATTGCCTGTGCACAAGTACTGAAATTATTAGAGTTTTGGATCGATGAATCAGGAATAATGTTTGTGATCAGATACTTAAGATTCCTAGATAAAATATTATACATAAATGGATTAAGTGATTGCCATGTATTAGATGTTTAAAATGTGGGCCATTGTTTTGCAAGGCACATAGTAGAGTACCTTGTGTATAACATAATAATAATAATAAATATTAGATGAATAAATGAATGAAAATTAAGGAGCTAGTATTTTGGCAGTGCTAACCATGATTTCTTCAGGTGTAGTAAGATATAAAGTATACAGTAGTGTTTATATTTTTATGTATATAAGCATATATAATGTTTATACCTCTCTATACACATATATATCTTACCTGTATAATGTAACTCTGGTTAAGAAAGCTAGTCAGGCACTATCTCCTAACATTTTGTTATGAGAATACTGAAACATAGAAAATTTGAAGAATTATGTAATGAACTCCTATATACCCACCACCTAGATTCTGCATGTAACTTTTTATTGTATTTGCTTTGTTACCTAACTATGTATCTGTCCATCCTTCTATCCACCCACCAGTTCACCTAAATTCTTTGATGCATTTCCAAATAAATTATAAATATCAATACACTTTACCTCTAAACACTTAGAATTCAGTGTTTATTTATAGCCCTTTTTTGGTGTGTAAAATATACATGCAATGAGGGTACCATTCAGTGACTTTCGATGATGCATTCATTCACCTTTGTAGCCCAAACCCGCATCAGCAGGTGGACTGTCAGCATCACTTTGGAAAGTTTCCTTCTGCCCCTTCCCAGTCTCCATTCAAACCTGCTAGAGCAACAACTATTTTCATTTTTTTTCCACCACAGATTAGTTTTCCCCGTTTCATAACTTCATATAAATGTAATCTAAATAATATCATATCTCTTTGGTAAATAAATACCTAGGAGTAGAGTTGTTAAATTATATGGTAGGTGTAGGTTTTGTTTCCTGAGAAATAGACCTTTTTCCAAACTAGTTGTACCGTTTTATGTTCTCACCAGTGATGTATGAGAAGTCTAGTTGCTCCATATCATTATCAACATACATAATTGTTTTAATTTTAGCATTTCTGGTGTGCATGTAATGTTGTCTTATTATGATTTTGATTTGTATTACCTTGACAAGTAATGATGTTAAACACATTTATGTGCGTTTATTGACCACTTGTAAATCTTCCCTTATGGAGTGTCTCTTCAGATCGTTTGCCCATTTTAAAAAATTGGATTGTTTGTTTTTTTTTTATTGTTGAGAAGTGAGAGTTCTATATATATCCTGGATACCAGTCCTTTGTTAGATTTATGTTTTGTAAATATTTTCTCCCAGTCTGTGGCTTGCCTGTTCACTTTCATAATGGTGTCTTGATGAGCCAAAGTTTTTCATTTTGATGAAGTATAACTTATTAATTTTTATGATTTTTGCTTCCTGTGTCCTGTCCTATTATTGCTTTGCCTGCCTCCAGTCTTAATGGGTTGTTTTTTTTTTTTAAGTAACTGCCCTTTAGAGCAGTTAAATTAGAATCTTGAATTTATTATTTAACCTCACTGAACCTCAGATTTCTCACCTATAAAGTGGGAATAATGATACTTACTAAATTGAATACCTGCCAGGATTAAAAGAAATAATATGTATATCTAAGTAATTTAGCATAGAGCCCCACATGGCAATAAGTAATAATTATTCAAGTTTATGTCATAGTTACTTTGCACATATATTTAAGAGTAGTAATAGCTTATCAGACTTCATATAGACAGCATCATCATCTTATTTAGCCATATAATTATTTTGTAATTCAAATCTTGGTAGCTTATTTGACTGGAGATTAAGCAGAGCAGTGTCCTTAAGTCAGTCTGTCACCTCAGCTCCTGCCCCCAAGCCAGAGCCATCCCTTTAAGACTGGGGGCTAGTAAGGAGCAGCCACACTCACACTTGTATGTTGCGCAGAGGGCACGTTCTTTTGCAGGCATTCTGTCTTTGACTCGTGCGAACTTTTGCTAGCCAGATGCCTTTGCAGATTTTCAATATTACCTAAGCCCAAAGGAAAAAGAGCTGATGATAGAGATGACACTTTTTTGTGTTCCATTCTTCCATATGCAGGAGAAAAACTAATTGTGAAAATTCGAGGGAGGAAGGATTTTTTGGTCAATCTCAGGTATAGACTCAGTCTTAGTTTCGCCAGTATGTTTTCTTTATCACACACATACACAACTCCCACACACCCCTTCTCTCTTATGTCTGTCTTTCCAGGTGTCTTCTGTTTCTTTGCCCTAACTGAATCTTAATACATCCCTGCCTAACAACTGCATATTAAGGGGGAAAAAACCCTTGTATTTAGCAGAGAATTATGTTTTGGTCATCTGCTTATAAGACTTACAATACCACCTAGCTTTTACTCCAAGAAAATAAAATGTTTTAGTTACACTGACCTCATAGCACCATTCCTCCAGACAATCGAGTAATATCCTAAGTCCCTGAAAATACTTAATTAGAGACATTTTAAGATAAATGATCTCTCTAAAGAAAGACTGACATACAACTTGAGAACTCTTAAGAGAGACTTTAGATCTTAGGCATGGAACATTCTGATATATGTCAGAAGCCATAACTTTTTTTTTTTCTAATATATAATGGAGAAACAGCATGCCCAAAACTCAGTACTAGTTTTTCTTTTGCAGAGGGAGGGAAGACAGAATGGGAGGGGTGATAGTTCATATATCTCTTATTAATATTTGACAGATCTCTAAGAACTTCAGCACTAATAGATTCAGGGACTAGAAAGGAATTTTCTTTCAAAAAATTCAAGATTTTTAAAACTCTGCTTTTCTTTTTTCCTCTATCCATGATTTAAATAGATAATACCTTTCAACAGACCTCATATTAATTTCTAACCTCTTTGATCTAATTTAAATCTTTCATATTAGATGGAAAGGCAAAGTGAAGAAGTGACTTATCCATAGTCACATACCTAGCTATAGAAAGGCTGTGACTGTAATCTGGGTTTGATTTCTGGTGAGGCCACTATTTTCTGTAAAAATAGTATAAAGACTTGATGAATTTGGGAAGTTCTTTTGAAAACACTTAAAAGTCTTGGGAATACATAATTTAGAGCCTCGTTTAGATTCAGTCCAGGATTAATGAAAATCATTTGCTTTAGTATTTAATAACTGAGCTCAGTTCTGAGTTTTTTCCTGCTTTTCCTTTTTCATGGAATAGCCACCAGCTATGAGAGCTGCATGGTACAGTGAAAAATACTTCATTGTAAAAATATTATTCTGTATGAACCTTATTCTTACCGAGAAAGCAAGACTGAAGAAATCAGGCAGAGTGAAGAATCCCTGGTTGTTTTACAGTGAGATCAGTTAAAGGCACACACCAGGAAATGTCATAGCACATACCAGGAAGAAAGACTGTGTTGAGGATATATTGTAGGCAGATCTCTCCTTGTTTAAAATGTGTATAAACAGACCACCAAAGATTTTCTCATTTTATTTTGAGTTTGAGATTAGTAAAGTGCCAGAGAGATAGCAAGCCCTTCCAAGACTGGATGCCAGAGTGAAGAGCACCTATTTTATTGTCTGTGAGTTATTTCCAAACTGGTAAGAAGCTAACTTCTAAGAAGAATATATGGTAAATAGACAAATGAAAACTTTTAAGAGCTTTTGTTTCTTTTGAAGCCTTTCTTGTGTGTTTAGAACAAGCTTGTCACACATTTTGCTTTATTGATTGTCCCTTGGTATTGTTTTGAGAATTAGAAATTTAGGCAGTTAAGGGTGAGTGTATTAGTTTCTCAGGACTGCTGTAACAAATTATCATAAACTGGGTGGCTTAAAACCACAGAAATTTATTCTCTCATAGATCTGGAAGACAGAGGTCCTAAAATCAGTGTGTCAGCAGGGCTGCTCTCCTTCTGAAGGCTCTGAGGGACAGTCTGTCTCGTGCCTCTCTCCTTGTTGGCAGTCTTTGGCATTCCTCAGGTTGCAGATGCATCACTCCACTCTCTGCCCCTCTCTTCACAAGGCACTGTCCCTGTGCGTCTCTCTGTGTCTCCTCTGCTAAGACACTACTCATGTTGGATTAGAGGCCCACCATACTTCACTGTGACCTCATCTTAACTAATTATGTCTGCAAAGACCCTATTTCCAAATAAAGTCACCTTCTGAGGACACATGTTTGAGGAGGACACTATTCAACCCAGTACAGTGAGAAAGCTAAGGCATTCTAGAAGTGTCCTCTAAGATTCATGACCATTTACACTGTCCTTCTCTGTGGAGAGAGGCCCCACAAGGAGGAACCCTTTAGAATGCCCACCTCAGTCCCTTATTACTTAAAAAGAATAGTCAGTAATTTTATTTTAAAATAATACCTACCCTATTTTAGAGTTTACTTGGTCCACGTAGTTTTATTTTGTAGTGCGACCCTGTGAAGGGTCGTTTCTGATACTGACTTTGAGATCTTGTTCTTATCAGATTTTTAAAAGATGACTAAGAATAAAAGAATATAGGGCATTTTCAGTTGAAGTCAACCTTGGTTCAAATCTTGATTTTGCTGTTCACGCCGTGTACTAGGGAGAGTCCGTTAGACAATCTGGGCCTCAGTTTTTTGACCTGTGTAGCGATCCCCTTGCATCCTCTCTCTCAGTTGCATTTCACACCTTATTTAAAAAGCAATTTAAGGAAACTAGATTCTACAGAATGGGAAAGCATCTTACATTGGCTGGTGAGATACAGCCCAAAAGATAGGAGCAGTGCTTTTAGAGGGTAGTGTGCTTTTGAAGTGTTATGTTCTATTAAACCTTTAAAAAGAGTCTCCTTACAGAATAGGGCTTGTTTTCTGTTCCAAAGCTAAAAGGGCTCAATAGTTCTCATGTTTTTTTCCTAAACTTTCTCAAAGAACTATAAATTTCTTTATTCTTAATTAAAACATTGAGTAAACTGGCTAATTAGGAAAATACTGTGAAAAAAGAAAAAATAATCATAGATGCCCTTCCCTGTTTCCTGACCCCTATCCTGTAAAAATACAAAATGAAGATAGACTGTGCCCACATAATAACTGAGAGTATGATCATGCATCTTAGACACTTGTATATCGTTTGGCGTTTTGGGTGCCATGAAGCTCTTCTTTCCTTTACCCGTCAAATTATGTGTTCTGGTTCTCAACAAGTAGAGACAAGAAGCCTTTTAATAGGGCTACTAGGACCAAAGTTACACAGTTCCAATTAGGCTCTACAGATTGGCCAGGGTAAGGGCATCATCACTTTGTCAAAGACCTCATTGCCAGGACTGATTATTTACTGAATGGTTTGGCTTCATAGCACTTAGCCAATTCTCAGTGAAAATAGAAAAAGGAATAGCTTTCTTCCATTTAAGTACCTGTAACAGATATTTAGGCATTTGTGACAAACTTTAGTTGGGATCGTAAGCTAGTCTGCATTTTTCAAAAGGCCCCTAAAAACAATCACAGACTTGCTTTTGGTATTTTAACTTCAGCACATTGTAACCAACGAGACTGCTTATTTTCAGTTAAAGTTTGTGAAAAAAGTTAAACCCAATTTGATAGGAATGTAGAGTTTTCTTATGGCAGAAACTCCAGAGACAAATGGTTCCCTTCATTTTGCTTTATGGTAGGTATTGACTGAAAGAACCCTGGCAAGGTGGGGAACCTGAAGCCTTCTGATTTAAAGATTGTTGTTTTTTAAGCATCAAAGGAGGCAAGAAAAGCTTCATCTTTCTCTGGTGCACCTCTTTTAATAAAAGGATTTGTTCTGTAAAATTTAGATTCAGTCAGAAGGCCACAGTCAAGGATCCAGAAAGCCACATGTGGCCCCAAGGCTGCAGGTTCCCCATCCCTGAAAGGGGATTTGAATCCAACTGTGATCATGCTTTAAAAAAAACAAAACTCTCTATTTAAAGCCAATTATGATCTTGCCTGTCTGAGACTCACTGCGAAGCCACTGACTTGATGTGGCATACTAAAGCTATCTGCGTGGTCCTGCTAGTTTCAACCATTCATGCTTTCTCTCCGTCACAGCCCGAGGAAGAGCAGTTGATATGTGATATCACTGGATCCAGTTCTTCCACTGATGACACAGCTTCCCTGGATCGACATTCTTCTCATGGCAGTGATGTGTCCCTCTCCCAGATTTCAAAGTCGAACCGGTCCAGAGATCGGCAAAGCCTTGATGGCTTCTACAGTCATGGGGTGGGAGCCGACAGTCGAGAGAGTGAGAGTGAGCCTGCTGGCCCAGGTGACATGGAGGAGGAGGAAATGGACAGCATCACCGAAGTGCCTGCGAACTGCTCCGTCCTGAGGAGCTCCATGCGCTCTCTGTCCCCCTTCCGGAGGCACAGCTGGGGTCCTGGGAAAAATGCAGCTAGTGACGCAGAAATGAACCTACGGAGGTGAGAAGGGAGGCTCTTTGTTTAGTGTCTCAGTATCTGCTTGCTTTTGAGAAGTTTCTGATTTGGTATTACTGTTGGTAAACACATTTAGGAGACACGATGGTATAGGAAGGAATATAGGCTTTGGAAGCAGGAAACTCTATATTCAAACTCCAGCTCTGTAATTTACTGTGGAGATGACCTTAGGCAAGTCACTGGACCCCCCCTCTCTGAGCTTTAATTTTCTCATCTGTAAAATACCTTTATTATTGTTTGTAATAATAAAATATGACTGTCATATGGTGAGTGTTTAATAGATGGTAATGTTTATTCTTACCAAATTTATTGATGAAATTCATGAATTAGAAAATACTGGAATAGTGTCATGTCAATTTTGAATTAAGAAATAAACATGAAGTCTTACAGTCTTAACACTAAGTTTTTCAAAGTGCTTTCTGAGAAGTAAAGCCTCTTTCTAATGCAGAAAGAGAACATAAGACTCATTACATATAATTAAAATATTGGTATTTTCCCATGTGTCATACGGCCTTGCCCAGTGTTAGTCTTTCAGTTTGGGAGCAGGCTGTAAGAAAAACAGTTGGATTTGGCTTCTGACCACTGGCTGTCTAGATGAATTTAAGCTGGTGGTTTTAGCTCTAAAGAACGAGTGCCATGGTGCCTACTACATTTACAAGAGTGTGCATATTCCAAAACTACTTTCTTAATAATGAAAATAGCTAAGGGAGGAGGCTGACAGTTATTTTAAAACAATTGTTGTAAACAGCTCAGCTGGAGCAATTATTGGCTTAGTATTATTTTAAATTCCTTGACCTCCTGATAATATTATGGCCATAAGTACATGTAAGCTAATCACATTCATTCACTCATTTATTCAGGCAGCATATATGGAACACTGACTATATGCTAAGCATATACCTAAATAAGGAGATACCTAAACAAGGAGTAAACAAGACAAAATCCGTTTCTTCATGGAGCTCACAGTAATGCCTTCTTACACTTTCCTAATTTGCTGATCTTTTTAGATACTTTTTTAACAAATTTTCTGATGTAGTTTTTCAATCCCCTCCACAAGTCAGGTGGTATTATCCCCTGTTTGCAGATAAGAAGAATACTGCAAATTGTTTAAATCAATTATCCAAGGTCAGTAGGATCCAGGTTTCCGGTCACTTTGTCAAATGATCTTTCTATAATTTCATATTATTCTATGATGGCATTCAGGGTGCCGACCTTAAAAATAAGTGGTGTACCTGTGAGGTACTTTTTTATACCTAAGAGATCCTAGATTATATAAAAAGCAATTCCTAAACACATTCCCTTCCAGTTTTATTCATCTTGTAACTTTTTTTTTTTTAAGCATTTACAACAGAAAATATAAGGACATGGGGAATGATCCCTACAGCCAGAATTCTCTTCCTGAAGCAAGGGTAACTTCTTGACAGAACATGCTTGTCTTAGGTGATAACAGCATCAAGGAATGGGGGCTATTTTATATATAACCCATTTTTCTTTATAACCCATGATGGATACTGTTACGACTTTGGTTTTAGAGCTGCATGTGACTGTATCGATCATGTAGTTCAGATGAGGAAATTAAAGCTCAGATTAAATGATTTGCCCAAGATTACATGGTTATCTTAAGACTAAATTGAGATTAGAACCCAATTACCTAAGTTATTTATATTTTTAACCTATATATTGTCCTGAAACCTCCTGTTTGAATTTAGCATTAAGGGTTACTTAGCACCATTGTCCTAATACCTCTGGAAATAATGGAATGAGAGTCAGGTTTCATTTATCACTTTAATTAGTTTGACTAATTCTTACAGTTTTACCTGCATATAATGTGACCTGAATTTCAGATTCTTTTAATGTTTTGAGTGGTAATTTTTTCCTGATCCTTTTACTTTTATAATTTAATAAACTTTCTAACTTTTATCATCTGATTAACTCCTTAGAGCAAGGAGAGAGCAAAGTAGCCTTCCACAGAAATTGTCAGGCCTTTTTGGTTCTGATATTTTTTTATTCCACATTCTTTCATTCTCTTACCTCCTGTGCTATTTCTTTTTGGAGGTTGTCTCTCTTCCCAGTGTGGTGTCTGTATGTTTCATGCATTTGTGTCCCATTTTGTTTCACCTGCAACACTGACCTCTTCCACTGTTCATTTTCAGTTCAATGCGAGTTCTTGGGGATGTTGTCAGGAGACCTCCCATTCATAGGAGAAGGTACAAAGTTCACTAACTTGATGGATTAACCATGTCATCTCTAAGCATATACTAACAAGCATCTCATTCTGCTTAATCTACTTTTAAAAAATGTCACATCTAATTCAGGCAAATAAAATATGGATATTAGTTGCCAATGTCCATGTGAAATAGTTTCTTTAATTTGGAGTTTATCCTATTTTTATTTTTCTAAAAGAATTTTTAACAAATGTTTTTTCCATCTTGCACTATTCGTGTTCAGATGACTTTGATGATAGGGTCTCACCCAACTTTTTCTAGGAGAATTAAAAGAATTGTCTATGTCACACCTATCTAATGGACCCAGGGGAGTACTATTTTTCTCTCTCCACAAAAGAAGAACAAGAAGTGTGTGTGTATGTTCATGCATAGGCCCTAAAATATTTTCAAAACATTCTTTAATAATATGAGGAAAAACTTTATTAACTAAGCCACCTGACAGTTTCCACTTCATTGCTGATGTAGTCATTTCTTAAAGCAAATAAGAGGCATAGTTGATCTCTCAGTCTTTGAATTTCTTAATTTTTATTTGTCAGGTAGTATTTTTAAGGTAAAAATAAGTGATTTATAAGTTGAGAAGTCATTTCTAGTCAGAGTGCTGATTTGCTCTGACTTTTTCAAATACTGAGTTTTGTTTTACTTTTCTCATTCAAAGGTTATTAGTGACCTTTTTTCCATTGTTTGGAAAAATACTTAGAAATTCCAAAATTAATGTTATTATTACCATTAGCTTCTCATATTAGGAGACATTTGCAAAGAAGTATTTTTAACTATTAGCTGAACTTGTTTTTTGGGAAGTGGGCAAATAATCTTTCCGAGTTTGTCTTTTTCAAGTGGATTCTCTCTTTAATTCCAGATTGTAGGCAAAAATTGAGCTTAAATTCAGATATTCTCATGAATTTCAGATAATCATGACTCCTGTTAAGTTACCGTTCCAGGGAACAAGTTGTTAAATGCCTTTTTCAGTAGAAGATAACCAGAACCTTTTGGAGATACATTTGTCTGGCTCTCTGTTAAAGCTCTTCAATATGAACTTATTAAAAACATGCACTGGAGGACAAGATAGCAGGTGACAAGTTGCTGGATGCAGTCTAAGTTAGCATATAGATATAACTGTCTTAAACAACCCCAATTACAGTTCACCCTTAGTGAAACTATTTTTTATAGGATGTATAATTTAAAATTTTGTAAAATTGAAACATTCCAACAAATATTGAAATGGGGAAGGGATTTAAAAAAAATCTAGAACTTTCTAAATCTTAAAGCTGAAGAACCATTAAATATTACCTGCACTAATTGAGGAAATTAGGGTACTCTCAAAAACACTCCTAATTATGAAAGGAGTTTTCTGCTGCAAGGAAGGACAGACATTGCAGCTTTCTTCCTGGATCCTTAGAAAAGCTATTATGTCTCTCTTCCTCTCTTCATTGCTTTTCCTTCTCTTCATCTTAAATTTCATCCCAGTCTTCCACATTATTGTCATATCCTGAGAGTAAAAGGGATGTTTAAATCTGTAGATTATTTTTAAGAATGATAGTTTGGCAGTGTGTGTTCAGTTATTGATTTGCCACATTCTGTTTTTTAAAAGAAGTTGGATATTTAGATAAAATATGCCTATTTATTAACTGTTTGGAGATTTAAAAATTAATTTCAAAGAATGGACTTCTGAGTCTTGTGTGCATTTGTAAAATGTGTCTTGCTTCTCCACACACAAGTACATTGTAAGTCAGTGAGATCCACCTCACCATATTTAAAAGGTGTCTCAGCTGTGCAGTTTTACTTTCTGCCTTTGCACTTTTGAGCTTTATGCTATTAATTTAATCTGATTTAAAATTATTTATACTGTTTGTTTTTGAAAGATATTTTAAAACTTTTAGAAGAGCCATAGGGTAGCTCTTAGATCCTTCTACCATTTTCCCTATCTCCTTTCCTCTGCCAAAAAAAAAAAAAAACAAAACCCACTTGACAAGAAAACAGACTAGTTAGAGGTATTCGGGATAGGTGTTTTTAGTGTCTGCAGGCCTCCACAATTGCAAGATTCAGGAGGGAGCTGAGTGGTTTTATTGTGTCCAGGAGCTCTGTTTTTATCCCCCTCTGAAAACAAAAGCAGAATTGTCTAAATTCACTTAGAATTGTAAGGCCCAAATTACCATATATTTTTTAAATGATAGCTTTTTTTAATCAGAAATCCTAGCCTTTTGATGCAGTTCCCTTCACATAGTACCCTACATTTTGAATTGGTTACTTTTTTAGCCGGTTGTATTAACTTAGCATTTCCAGCCGCAGATTTTTTTGTCCCTGCTACTTGAGAATAGATACCAGTCCTGGGATAATAAGGAAGTAAATAATCAAGTAGTTTTTTTTTCTTATTTTGTGGGGAAAAAGGGTTATAAACTTAAAAATGAATAAAAAGACACATTTCTAACTCAACACCATAAATCCCCCCCCCTTTATCTTTAGCAGAATAGCCTAGTGAGTAGGGTTTGAAGGTGGATGTGAGTGTTGATGGAATATTCTTATCATGCAAGATCTATGAATTGTCTGGTGTAGGATGGATCCGTAATGGAAACACATGAAAAAACCCGATGACTCAGTGAGCCCAGCGCAGCGCAGTTTGTCATTGTTTCTTTTGGTCCAGGATTAGAGGTGCTGTGGTAAGGGTGATGTGGGGCGGTGGGGTGTATGGAGATTGTCCCTGGTAGTGGAGGCTGAAACACTGAGAATATCTGACGGGGAAGCCACGGGTGGGGTGGCCTCTTTGCCAAGGGTTCATAGAAGAAATTCTTGGGTTTCAGTTTAACTGTTTATACTATTAAGAGCTCACGTAGTCTTTTCCAAAAGACTATCTAGATGGACATCAAGAGAACAATTTTAAGTTTCCATGGTTCTTATTCTAGGCTTTTTCTAAATTCTCAATGTTACATTCCTAAATTTTTTGGTGATTAAGTAAGTCCATCTGTCTCTATGCCTTTTCTTTTTAAACCTAATAACCCCATCCCTGTTTCCTCTTTTCTTCCTCCATTTCTGTTTCTTTGATGTCATCCCCAGTATGAGCTGGTGTCCCTCTGGTGTGCAATGCTCTGCTGCCCTGAGTGCTGACTTTAATTACAGAAGGTATGGTATTGTCATGTGTCCAGCCACCAAACGGGGAAACATAAAATATGGCATCTGGGCTTTCGGCTTGGAGCTGGCTTCTGTGTGGCTGGGATGCGTATGGGCAGCCTGCTTTGTCTGTGAGCAGTGTTTCCTTGTCTCCGCTGTGGGTACTGCTAACCCAATTGAAGGGGTGCAGCCAAGAAGGGGAATGATGTACCCTGAGACATCCTGTTTGTCTCAAGGGGCTGTAGGTTTGGTGTTTCTGCAGACTTGTCTCTGTGGTATGGGAGAGCACTTCTCTCTGTTTGGGCCTGTCTTGATTCCCGATCCTAAGGAAAACAGCGAGAGAAGCAGGGCAGCTAGTAACATGTACTGATTTCTATTACGCTTCCAAATCCACCAGTCTCTTTAGATTCCAAATTCAGAGACTCCTCGTTGTTCCGTATTCTTCTCTCAACTAAGCAGCCAGATGTAATTACTAAAACATTTTCAGGATTAACTTTTGCAATAAGCATAGATCTGGTTTTCTCAGGCTTTTCAGTAATTCACAACAGAAAACTAAATTTCTTCTTCACTTAGCCCCTCCTGTCCCTAGTATTGAAAATTACTTTTACAGAGACATTTACTTGTAGTTAGTCATGATTTCTGTTGCCATATTGAAATAAGAAAAACAAATCCATTGTTTAATTTACCCACTGGAGAAAATAGAGACGTATGGCTTCAGTTCGTAGTAAGTGATTTACAAAACCAAAAAAATAAAAATAAAAAAGCAGATAAAAGCCCTCTCGACTGGCATGTATGAACTTAATTGTAGCAATTATTTGTACAGTTTTCCCTGGGCAGAGGTAACTAAATAGCTTCAATATACCCCCATATTCAATTCCAGTTGGTTGTTAACATGGTCAGCTGCAACCGAGATCTTGCTTATTTTAAAGAAGTTTCTCCTGCAGTTGTAACAGATGTGAATTATTCTGGTTAGCAACCTCAAGGAGGATAGATCACTGACCTCCGTCTGTTGCCTCCTGCTTACAGAAAATGCTTTTCCCCCTACAAGCCACAAAATCTTTATCCCAGGAATCCCATTTAAAATACCCAACCCTGGCAGGGTGTGGTGGCTCACGCCTGTAATCCTAGCACTCTCGGGGGTCCAGGCGGGAGGATCCTTTGAGCTCAGGAGTTCGAGACCGACCTGAGCAAGAGCAGGACCCCGTCTCTACTAAAAATAGAAAGAAATTAATTGGTCAACAAAATATATAGAAAAAATTAGCCAGGCGTGGTGGTACATGCCTGTAGTCCCATCCACTCGGGAGGCTGAGGCAGAAGGATTGCTTGAGCCCAGTAGTTTGAAGTTGCTGTGAGCTAGGTTTACGCCACGGCACTCCAGCCCAGGCAACAGAGTGAGACTCTGTCTCAAAAAAAAAAAAATACCCAACCTTGTTTGCATTTTTTTTTTTCCTTTACCAGTATCCAGACAAAAAAATTACAACTCTTAGACTTAGGAGCTTTTCAGCATTTGTTCTTTAAAGTGTTGTATGTGCCTGTCTGCAACTAACAGTTCTCAGAAAGCCTGTCAGCAGTTGTTGTTTGGCCAGGTGCACGCAGATGATAACAATCCTGGGTGATATTTGGGTTTTCTGGTATGGAAGCATACTTGTAAAGTTATAAAGGTCAACTAGAATGTAGTAGAATGCTAAGTTATAAAGGTCCACTTAATGAGCCCAAGGGCAAGTCTCCCAGTTTGCCTTCTGAAAGTTACTTAAGTTCATATTTTCTCTGTGACATTTAATTATTTAGCATTAGCAGAGTTAGAGTCTGGCAAAGATTAATTATATCAAGGAAAAACACATATAAAACATCAATAAGATAAATATGATCTGTCCATATGGTATATTGAAAAAAAAATCTGAAAATGATCTTAGCTGGGTCTACACTTGGATAAATTGAATGAGGTAAGAAAATCTAAGTGCAGTGTTCCTCGTTAGCATTCCAAGATCTGTAGGGAAGGGTAGGTGGTACTCATTTGTGCAGTGCCCTCTCAGACAGTCTTGCTAATTAACACAAATAATATTTGAGCAAGGGAGATACAATTAAAGGGATTATTTTATCCCTTTATCCAGAAATAGATTGAATTAACTCTTGTGCCCTGTGTTCAGTTTCAGCCTAGAAGGCTTGACAGGAGATGCTGGTGTTGAAAACAAGCCATCTTCATCTCTAGAAGTAAACTCTTCGAACACCAAAGAGCTCAGACACCCTTTCAGTGGTGAGGAACGGGGTGACTCTTTGGTGTCACTTTCAGAAGAAGATCTGGAGTCAGGCCAGAGACAACATAGGATGTTTGGTCAGGTAAGGCTGAAATATTGCTAATTTGGAAAACATGTATTCTATTTCCCAACGTATGACCTCATATCAGGAACATAGAAGGCAAGGCTTCTGTTAGTATAAGACTAGTAGCTATGATTACTTATCCATTATATAATATACTTAATCTAGCACTAACGCAAGTTTTTAGTACTTAATACTAATTAAAGAATACCATTAATTTGCATAGATTTCGGTGATCCATCAAAGCAAACTTTTTAGAATTAGGAAAGTATCCAGGATATTAATTTGTGTTTTTCTTTTTTGTCTGAGGCCTTCTTTTACCACCTCAATAGTAAAATGAGTCTTGAAGTGTGTTATAATATCATTATTAAATTTTCCAATTCTCTAAAACATATCCCAAGTTTTCTTCTTCCTAGGAAACAAATACCTTCTTACCACATTGTCCCGGAGATGACTGTTGTCTCTCTGCTTCTGCCTGCCAGAGTCCGTAAGAGCTTCGGCGCTTCCTCCCTGCCTTCTCTTTTTCACCACCTAATCATCTCTCAGTCTCCACTGCTGCCATCCCTTAAATCTCATGTCTTGGAGCCCAGGGACTTCCTTGTCAACCAGACCAAATGACTTGTTAGTTCTCATCTTCCCAGGCCCCTCATTATCACCTGCCACTTTTGACAGTCTCTTGCTTGGGGAGTTTTTGAGTTGAGAATTTGAATTATGTGCTTTTATAGCATTCTGCCTCACTCCCACCCCTCTCCTCCTCTCAGAGGCCAGGAGGCCTCGCATTATTTTCTGAAAGGATCCTGGGATACATCTTAATGCCTCCAAGTGAAACATCTGTAATTAAAAAAGTAAAAATGCCCGTTTTTGGACTGGGGCTTGGAGTAGAAATCTAATGAAACATTTCTAAGTAAACAAAAGTGTTTAACAACCTGTTCTTTGATTTGATGACTAGGATTTTGTGTAGAAATTTAATTTTTTATTATATCCTACTAAGTAGCAATGACATGACCAAATATAAATTTGGCACTGAAGGCTTACCTTGGTAATGAAATGTATCACTTACGCACACAGGAAGCCTGATGAATAGCGATTTAGGCCTCATGAAAATCAATCTGTAGGCCTGAAAGAATTCTGCCACTTTTTAAAAAATTTCTACTTGGCCTGATACTTTAGAAAAAGTTAGAAAAAATAAGAAAAATACAGAGAATATGCTTATTGAAGCAAGTGATTTAGATTTGTTCAGACTAATGGTAACAGAAAAAGGAAGGAAGAAACAGGAACAATTCTTTGGTGGCTACTTAGCCCAGTTTTGCTAAGGGTAAATAAATGAGTGGAAAACCTGAAAAACAAATTGCATTTCAAATTTATAGAATCCTTTGGGAATCATTTGCAAGACCAGGTAAAATACCAAAATAGTGGGTTTGTGAACAGAATCATAGGCGGAGAGCCAATGTATCCCTTCGGATTCAGCTCAAGCCCTATGTATGAGAACTTAAAGCCCATTTATAAGTGACTTGCCTGAGGCCACGTAACTTGCTGTTAGCTGAACTGTACAAAACTCAAGAGTTCCTGGCTGTTAGTCTCACTGCTGCTTTCCTTGTCTTTGAAGTAGATGAGCTTTAATGAGGAAATGAGGATGTTTTAATTTTCTTAATATTGTTTATGTGATACCTTTCCTGAAACTAATATTTCAAGGAATTTGAGATGTAACCCTGTATTATACTAAGTGATGTTACTTACCACTGGTGTCTTTCTAGAATGGACTTTCTGATTTAGTCTTTCTAGATAAAGTTGTCAATGTTTTAATGCTTTGCTGGGCTTAGCCTTCCTGGGGCTCTCTGCTATCCCTTGTTTTTATCTTGTGTGCATCCTCACAGTGGGTATTTGAGCTGCTTGTATCTCTCTCATCTGGACAAGTTGCCTGCAGCCAACTTCCTGTTGAAAGTCTTTTGCCTTTCGCTGAGGTCATTTTTCAGACCTCACAGTTGTATTTGAAACATAGCAACTGTTTGCCTCGGATTCCATGGTTACACGTGGAACAAGCTCTAAATAACCAGAAGTCTTTGGCCCAGTTGAGACGAGTTCATGCTGGTAACGGATTTTCATTGCTTCCCTGTCAACATGTGTGAGTCATAGGGAGACAGATTTTAGTCTACAATGCAGGGAAGGGATTAACAGTAATTAAAGTTAGTTAACAATTGGAATGGGCTCTCTCTCAAAAGAGAAGGGAGCCCCTGATTACCAAAAGTGTGCTAGTAGACACTACGTGACTGTCTTTTAGAGATATGGTAGTAGGAACTTCTGCAATTGATTGGACTACATGGCCTTGAAGCTGCTGTGAATTTACTGAGCGAGTGAAATTATCAAAATTCAGTCACCCTCATGTTCATATAAAATCATTCTAATCTTAGAAGAGGAAATGAAAGAGATTTAGGCTTCTTTCCAGATACACTGCTGTTCTGCTTACGAGCTTGAAACACTTTTTACTTGCATCTCAGTTTCCAACTCTTTAAAAATCAGAATAAGATTGCTGATATGCTACTGTATCTCTATAAGGTATATTTAGATTTTCAAAGAACAAATACAATATGTAGTTTGATATTTCTGGGAAAATTTTTTTTTTTTTTAATTTTAAACTTTTTTTTTTTTTTAAAGAGACGAGGTCTCCCTATGTTGTCCAGGCTGGAGTATAGTAGCTGGTCACAGGTGCATTCATAACACACTACAGCCTTAAACTCCTGGCCTCAAGTGATCCTCCTGCCTTTGCCTCTGAAATTATTTTTATCTCATTATATACCCAGCAGATATTTATTAAGCACTTGTTAAGTTTGAAACGTTGTTAGATGCTATAAGGGATACAAACCACTGTAAAGGGTAGATATTCCAATTATCCCCATTTTACAGAAGAGAAAACTAAGGGTCAGAAAAGCTAACTAAGTAAACTCTGAGGTTGAGCAGCTATTAAGTGGCAGGTGCAGACTTGAATCCGAGTCTGTCTGACTATGAAGCCTCCTTTAACCACCTTCTATACTGGCTTATTTCACTATGTTGTATCTGGATGTAAAGTTTTGTGCTTATCTAGAAATATGAGAGCATGTAGTTACAACCTGTTCTTCACTTTTTTATTTCACAGGCATGTCACAGATCTAAGCAACAGGGATTTAATTATTGTACATCAGCAATTTCTTCTCCATTGACAAAATCCATCTCATTAATGACAATCAGCCATCCTGGATTGGACAGTGAGTATACTACTTTTAAAAAAATTAAATATATCATGTCTTAACTACTTTTCCTGTCATTTTTCTCACTTTAAGGCTCTGTAACATTTTGTTTCAAAATTTCTTCTGAATGAATGGCTCAGCACTTAAATAGAAAAGGCGAAATAGAGTTCAGCTTTGGAATCTTCCTCCTTTTGCCACCTAAAAATCTTCTTTCATTAAATTTATTATATTCTTGGGCATAAACTTGACACACATTTTTAAAAACTTTCTATTTTGAAGTAATTTCAGACTTCAAAAATAGTTATAAATAACCTTCATTAGGAGAAAAAAAAGTTGTAAAATAGTGCAAAGTACACCCATATAGTCTTTACCTCGAGTCCCCAGATGTTATCATACTACTTTTGCCAGCCTCTCTCCCTCTCTTCATCACTCCCCTTAAAGGTTTTTTCTGAAACACTTGAGGAGTAAGTTATAGACAATTATCCTTTACCTCTAAATAATTTAGTGTATATTTCCTAAAAAGAAAGATATCCTCTTATATTACCATAATACAGTTATCCAAATTAGGAAATTAATATTGATAAAATTGTTACCTAATATGCAGACCTTGTTCAAATTTTAAATTTTCTAACCTACTTCCAGGTTGTATAACCAATCCAAGAACATACATTAAATTAAGTTATCATGTCTCTTTTAGTCTCCTTTAATCTGGAAAGGGTCCTCAGCTGATCTCTCTTTCATGAGCTTGACAGTGGAGATAACTGGCAGAGTAACTGGCCTGAGTCTTCCAAAATGTCAAACTCAAGAAAAACAAAGTGAGACCGAGATACATTTTTAGTTAAGCAGGTGTCAATAGGATTACATCAGAAAGTGATTAATGGAACTGTGTGCAAATTCAGATCTATGGGCTGTGACAGTTACATAGAGATGTTGTGGCATCCCGTAAGCATGGGGTGTTTGCCAATAAAAGATGCTCAGAAACATTTGAATTGGATAAACATTTGCCACAAAAAAAGCAACTTGTTCTTTGGGAAAACCCCCCTCCTTTTTTTTTTATTAGTTTTAAAATACTGATTTTTTTTAAAGAGTAATTGCAGTGTGAGATCTTGATATAAAGATTAAAGTCTCATCAAAGAGGGAATGTGATACATTACATTTTTTACTGAAAGACCTTGTATTTGGGAGGCTGAAACAAAGGAAATAAACATACTCTCCTGGTGTTTCTGGGGTCTCTTCAGTGTCCCCTGATGTAATTCAGTTTATGACTTGGTGACAGAAGTAGATGCCCTGCACTGATAGAATGTTCTGTCTCATTTCGTGACTTACTGGAGGTCTAATTTTTAAAATTTTAACAGTGAAATTAAGACATAATGGATGATTCTGTTAACTCTGTTCTTGTTTTCATATGATTAACCTTTCCAATACAAATCTGGTCTGTTTGACAAATGGTACCTAGCCTAATGATAATTTATTATCAGAAATACAGATATGACCTCACAGAACTGTGACAGAAATAGCTTTTCCTGTTTTTGTTGGTTTTGATTTTGATTTTGTTTTGATTTGGCTTTGGGTTAGAGGTTTAGCTGGTAAGGAATGGAAATTATAACTAAATAGTTTATAGTGGATTTGATGAGCCAGAATGCTAGCACTCAGTAGCCAGAGAAAGCCAGGAAGGCTCTCCGAGTGAGACATGACAGCTCCTCCCATGACTAGCACGTGTTGTGGCATAGTGGACATTCTCTTGTAGCAACAGATACACTGTACCAACAGGATGTGTCCCATAGAGAGATCTTTTTCCTGTATTATGTGATATACTCTCTTCCCTTGTAGATGAAATACTTCATTATTTTTTCTCCAAAAAGCAAGATTGTTCTCGACTATATTTTCAGTTGCTAGCCACACACTATAAATAATGCAGCTAACTCCCAGAAAACAGTGTTCTAGAGGTTCTGGCACATAAAGCTTCTCTTCTTACTGCTGGGAAATTTTCTGCTTAGCTTACGGAGGAGACCTGATATCAGTAGTAGACTGCCATCAAGAGTGAAGCTTTAAGCAAGGGTTTAATCCTTTCATCAAATTATAATGCCCTCATTCTGATTTGTAGTGTACATTTCGTGTAGGTTTGAATGACAGCTAACCCCACGTATATCCCTAAGCTGGCATACACTAGAGTTGGAAGACGAGTCGACTATAATGTCACTATTTCTCCTTAGTGGCTCCCCATATGCAGTTATGTTAGTTCCCCAGTTATATTTCTTATTCTGCTCTAGAAACACAATAAATCTTTTTGGAAGTTAGTTAAACATTCTGACTGTTGCAGACTAAAACTTGTGTCAATGTCTGTGCGATGCCTTAAAACATCAGAATAACTGGTTATTTTACATTTTGCTACGGGCTCAAGTCTCCATTTCCAAATTGCTTAAATACTCTGCATGATTCATCTTTGCTCATGGTCTTCCTAGCTGAAATACTGTCATAATTAAAATTTACAAGTGATTTTAAAGCCTAAAGTGTTTGGGACACTTAAAATGTTTTAACTGATGTTTTATTGTGAACATACTTAGTGGCTATATGACTTTGAGCTTCTTACTGAAACTCTTTGCCTCAGTTACTTCAACTGTTAAATGGTGATAATGTGATATGGCTTAAGTGTGAGTTTATTTAAAGTCCTTAGCATATTTTCTGTCACTTAATAAGTGTGTATTATCATTATGGAGTGCTATAGTTCTAGTGACGGGAACAGTGCCACGGTTCGTTTTTCTCTGACCAGAGTTTAAGCAGTGGTAAACTAGAATACTGTCCCTTGTTGTCTATGAGCATGCTTGCAACAAAGTTTTTACTAAAATCATCCTTACTTCACTGCTTTCCAGTTTTTACCTGTGCGCTGCTGTCTTCCTTCTAAAGAAAGTGTTTGCTGCTTCTACTACAGTCTTTCACAGCTGTTAACATTTGAGCATTTCTGAAAAATGTATTTCTACTGAGCTGTTGTCTGGAATATCTTGTTCGGTCACTCACTAAGTTAGAAAAACAGACAAACTTATAGCATTATTTCTAAGCTGGGCTCAGCTTCAAAAATCCATTGATGTGGAGGGAAATACTGAGTAAAAAGGGTGACTAAAATATTTCTCTGTCATTTTCTGGGTTGGAGAGGAGGCAAGTGGTGGCTTACTTAGGAACCACAGAGGACAGGAAAGCTGCAATAGTGCCTGTCTTGGATTTGCTGTGGGGATGGGGGACATGCTGAAATTGACTTGCTAGTTCATTTTTTTAGTGGATCGGAATAGCGGGGGTGCTGGCTCTGTTGTGAGGCGTAATGCCTGGGAGGACTGCCCTGAGACCAGCCGCTCCAGGAAATGTGTTCACAGCATTTCTCCTTCTTGCATCAGAGAGGATTAGGTGGAGCCTTTTTCTTCCAGCGTGTTGGAAAACTTACATAGTTTCTGGATAGAATTTGAAAATAAACTTAATTTTTACATATACAGAATAATCCACTTATTACAGATGATCCCTTTTCAAGGCTATAGTTTTAAACTTTTCATTGCTCCCACCCGAAGATGCTTCAAGTAGTGGAGAAACTGCTTGATTATATCCCTGGAAGAACTCAAAGCTCTTAGAGGTGATAATTTTGGAATGGGGGTTGTACCCATTTGATGTTTTAATCTCATATGCTTCTGCATGGGATTTCATTTTCTCCTTCATTTTGCATGGTTTGTTACAGGTTGAGCATTCCTAATCTGAAAATACGAAATTTGAAATGTTCTAAAATCCAAAACTTTTTGAGCGCCAACATGATGCCACAAGTGGAAAATTTCACACAAAAGTACTTAACAAAATTATTAAAAATATTATATAAAATTATCTTCGAGCTATATGTATAAGGTATATATGAAACATAAATATTTCATGTTTAGGCTTAGGTCCCATCTCTAAGATATCTCATTATTTGTATGCAAATATTCCAAATCTAAAACCCATCTGGTCTCAAGACTTTCAGATAAGGGATAATCAATCTGCATCACAAAGAAGAGCACTTGCCCTTGGGGTCATTCTTACACCTTCACTGGTGGCACGTGAGTTTGCCAAGTTTCTTATGGTGTTTTGAGAAGAGCAATAGCTTGTGATTGTATCGCTTGCATTAGACTATGAAAGCTAAGGCCATCTTAAGAATTGAACTGTGACATTTATATGTAATATATACCAGATCTAAAAAGATAAATGATCTGTGTGACCAAAGATTAGAGTAAGCCTGTGGAAAGTTAGGTCAATGCTAATGAGGATATTTTATCTCTATTTTCTGTGCTTTTTTTTTTTTCTCTCTCTCTCCCTCTGTGGACAGTGAGATGGGACTTTACTGAAATACATAAATATTCTTAGCATAGTTCTGTTTGGAAAAGATAACATTGATAAGCATGTCAGAAAGAACAAAAATCTAGTCAGGCAAATATACTTTTTATTGATCTTTTTATTAAATGATAAGCCTGGAAAACATGCATATTTATTAAGTACATAGATATAAATTTCAATTCAAGTACATTATAAAATTGAGTCATTGTGTTACCAAAACATGTCCTTTACATATATGTTGGAGATTTCTATATGTCGGTGATATTCTTTAGATATTCATGAAATAAGGTTTTTCCCTATGATAGGTAATTTTGTGACACAAGAAGGGAATGCTCTTAAATTCTGGGTAGTAAAGCATCTCATTTTCATTTCTAAATTTGCTTCACATTTGGAAATACATTAGAACACACATTATAATGGTATCTTATTTTGCACAAAACTATCACTGTCTAAGAAAACCAGTGTATGTGTATTTGTATCAACACGTGTTTGATCTCTGTTAATTGCGGTGGCTGCAGATAACAGTCTGACAGCACTTAACGTTTATCTGGGGTGTGAAGTGGCTTTTATATTGGGTGGGTGCAGGGCTTTCCCTCTTTTATTTAGGACATCGAGATTCCAGAAAGCCTGGTGAAGAAAAATTCATTTATTAATTTGTTTCTCCAGTAAATATTTGGGTATATAATTGGTACTAAGAAACTCTTTGCTGTGCACCAAGGTAGACAATGGTGGGAAAGGGATGAACTTACAGATAAGATTCCGTTCCTCACCACACTCACAGCCTATAGACAAAAGAACAGTGATTCTAATAGAAAATGGCAAATTTTCTTAAAGAAACATTTGATATTATAGGAATGTCAGATTTAAGGGCTTAGAGAAGTCTTGCTGAGAAGAAGTAATATCAAAATTTAGACCAGCAGGAAACTAGGAATTAGCTTGGTAAATTAGTATGTGGAAAGCAAGACTGAGGAATTTGAGCTTCTTGCTTGAGGGCAGTGGAATCATTTAAGTTGCTTAAATTCATCAATTAATTGATGACAACACTTTAGGGTGAGCACACTGAAAAATGTATTGAGGAGGAGAGGCTAGTAGATCAGTTGAAGACTTTTACAGGCTTCAGATAACATTAGATGGTGTCCTGAACCAGAGCATAGAGCAGGGGCAGGAGGGGAGAAGTCAAGGTTGATACAGCGATCCCCAACCTTTTTGATACCAGGGATCAGTTTCATGGAAGACAGTTTTTCCACAGGGGTGGTGGGAGCTCAGGCAGTGATGTGAGTGATGGGAAGCAGCTGTAAATACAGATGAAGCTTTGCATGTGGTGGGGTTTGGGGACCACAGATCTAGAAGACAAAGTCAGGAAGCCTGAGTGAGGTGTGATACAAAGATTCAGGGGTGGTGCCCAGGTTTCTGTTTTGAATAATGAGTTAGATGTTAGGTACCGCTCACCAAAGGAAGGAATACAGGGGGAGGAGCAGGTCTAGGGGAAGACTTAAGTTAACTTATATACTGTGGAGTTTCAGGGGCCTGTGGAATATCTACCCACATGGGAGCAGGGAGATGAATGTGTCTAGAGCTCAAAGGAAAGATGTGGCTTAAAAAATGAGAGTCACCAGCATATTGTATGCAGATTATCTGGTAAGAGGTAGGAGTAAAGGAGGAGGTTGGGGTGAGGGAGAAGAGAGGCAAATACAGAATGCTGGGGAAATAACTTCACTAGATGCTTTCAGTATCCTTCTCAGGAAGAAAACTCCAGGTATGAATTGTGACTGTTCTTATTTTCATAATCTAGCAAGTACATATTTGTTGGATGAATTTTCACAAAATTGCATTAGAATTCTGCATACTCAGAAAGGAAGATGAAAATGTAAATACGTTGTTCACCTAGACAGCCTGCCTTTTACTTTGTCCTGGCATAATCTGTGCATGCTCTAATGTCTTCTGTTAACCTACTTCTCAGCTCAGCAGCAGACGCAGCCAGCAAGGCGGATCTCCTTCTCCGTCAGCATCTCTCCACTCCTCCTTAAGTCTAAAACTCTCTTTTCTCTTGGCTCTTCTTATTCCAGTGATGAGGAGGAGGAGTTGCATAGTAAGTAAGCAACTTTGGTGTCCAGTGACTGTTCTTCAAGGTCTGACCAGATCAGAAAATGCTGCAGGCTTGGTACTAAGAAATTGTTTGGGGACTTTTCTCCCCTTGCATGCCATCTTTTGTAAATCATTTGTCTTTATGCTTGGCTGTGAAATGCTTTGGATAGAACAATTTCTGTCTTCTGTACATTACTAACACTGATTGATCCAATGGCCTCTTGATACCAGAGCACAAGATGTCTTTCCAGAACACAGATACCCTCAAAGGCATACGGGATGTGTTCCCATCCCAATTTGTACTCTTTGTCATATTGTGTACTAATTTCACAAAACTCTTCATTCAACAATGTAGATTTTATTTTCCTTGTTTCGTTTTTCTGTCTCATGGGACAGATGTCTAGTATCCATTTGTGGTATTTGAAAGCTATTGTTATACTTCTTTTTCCCTCCTTTTTAGACCATTTCTTTAAAAATACCTTTCCTTTAAGATTAGACCATATGGATTAGAATGTAGACCATATGGATTAGGATGTTTCTCTCCTACTTTTTCTCCTTTTGAACTTTTATTTTTCAGTTTTTTTGGTAAGCTATAGGTTTCAGATGAATACATGAATGAATTCTTACTTGGTAATACCTAGTTTAAAAACTTTATGAAAGTTTTGGTAAACTTGGAAAGGAAATGAATTTCCCCTTTATGAAAATCACTTTCTTCAATGTGTGAGATTTCTAAAATATTCCAGAATTGCTATTTTTAATGGAAAAGGCATTTGTAATAGAAAGTTAATAAATTGTTTTCATTTTATGAAACTAATATTATGAGTCTATGACAGTTACAGTATCCATATTATTGAGCACCCTGATTCCTTACCACTTGCCGACTCTTAAGTTTCAGCAATATTTAAGTCTTGCTCAGGCTGGCATTTTTATTAATATATTGTTCTTAAAGGGAAATGCCTTATGCATAGTAACACAAACAGTTAATTTGGTTTTAAATGGAGGACTGTATTTTTCACTATTAAAAGATGTGTGACAAATAGACACAAAATAGATAATCACATTATACCAGTTGTAATAGGAGAAAAGCTGTGAAAATCCACTTCAATTTTGAGTGTTCAGAAATTCTCAAAGCTGTTTCATTTCAAAGTATTTGCAGTACACTGGGAAGTAACCAGGTCACGGTGACAAATTAACTAAAGTCCCAGTAGTATTTCTTCTACCACTGATAGAGAACTATAATCCCGTAACAGTGCTGATCACTCAGTTAATCCAACATGAGGGAATCCTAAAAATATAGAACCTTGAAGAACGCTTTGAATCAAACTTCTAGAATTTCTCAAAATGTGTTCCTTAAACTCAAAAATGCCAGTAAGAATTATGTGGTTGGGTTTGTTCATGGCCAATAAATTGAGGAAACTCTGGGTTAAGCAGATTTAAAATGCTACTGCATTGAATTTCCAAGGCAGTGTTAAATACACTGTTTCCCAAATTAACTAGGAAACCACAGTATGTGCAGGACTGTATGAAACATTTCATGAAACTAGTGTTCCATGGAACACACTTTGAAACACTGGAACACACTGGATTAACCATGTCCATCCAGTATTTCCAACCAGAAGTCCTTGGATGTAGTATAATAGGTCTTCAGGTTATATTGTGCCTTAAAAAAAAATCTAGTTGAAATATATACCTACAGTTACACTTACAGGCTAACTTTTTTGTCTGTAATTTTGTCATGGAAGTAACAATGGTTGTTTCATACTCTTAGGTGCTCTGAAACTTGATGACATTTTTAGGAATTACAGAGGCATAGGTAGATTGATCTCTGTTTGCAGAGCCACATCCAAAAAGGTCATAATAATTGAACTAAAATTTTTTCCTCAGTGAAAAAATTGGAAATCGTTATAGGAATTATAGATTGTCCTAGTACTCAGTCACATATTTGTTTAATTTATTCCACAGAAATCTACAGGGAGCTTATTCTTTGCCAGGCTTTGTGTTGGTTGATATTTTTCTGCATTATGGATTTTATTTTTATTTTCTTCATATTACTAGGGTGGCAACTTACTAGGTAATTGCCTAAATGTACAACAGAATCCTGGTGGCCTGAGAAAATTTAATGCTGCTTATATCATTGAAGGCTCCTTGGGAGGAAAAAGTTTTAAAGCCACTAATTTAAACCACCCTCTGGATATTTTAAGTAAACTAAGGCTCCATGAGGTTAAAATGCTGATAGTTTCACACCTAGATCATGCGTAGCCAGGGGATAGATCTCAGATACTCTTACTCTGCTGATCTTTCTCCCTCACCTGGCAGCTGTTACCATACATCGTAAGTGAGACAAAGACTCCCAAATGGGGGAAAGGATAAAATATAGAAAGCAAACTTTCAAAGACTTAGAATTCATTTCTAAAGTTTCTTATGTATAATAGTATCTCTACTTGTTGCCAATTTAAATTGCTTGGTAATAACCACAGTTTTGCATTTCTGTTCAGAATCTAGAACAGTTTGGGAGTTGAAGAGTTTCAAGTGCTAGTAATGTGGTTATAAAACATCTTCAAATCTCTATCAGGTTAAAGTTTTGCTAACAGTGATCTCAGAAATCCTGGAAGCCAACCTTGAGGAGAAAGGGTGTGTTTTGTCCACATCATAACAGTAGTTATACAGGGCACCCCCTGTCTACCTGGAATATACATTCTAGAAAGTATTAATATTTCTGTACCTGATCTCCTAAAAACTGAAAACCATTTATCATTGTGTGATTAAGGGCTTACTCTCATCTAAGTCCTCAGCAGTTCAAATGTTATTAACATGTGCTAGGTCAAAATAATGATAGTATTCCTTCTGGTTTTTCTGCTTACTACCCTACTATCTACTTAGCCGTATGATTTTAATGACCTGCTTCAGTTATGATCCGATAGTTATGGAAGGAAGAAGAATGCATCTGCCTCATTCATCTTATCACTATCAATCTGTTTTATCTCCCTTATTTCACAGATGAAGAAATGAAATCGTCAGGTCTCATCTCAAATTAGTGACAGGACCAAGACTTGATAAGCCAGCTCTGAAACTCTTTCCTGCTTGCTAATCTATTTCTAGGAATTCTCAGAAAAATATGAGGTTGGCTAGATTATTAGGATAGAAATTATGAAAGCAGGATTAACAGTGGCAAAATAATGACTTTCAATTTCCTACTTTATATTTTTCCTGTGACATCATCTGCAAAAGATGGCCTTTGGAAACTGAACATTGATAAGGACAGGAATTAAAAATGCATCATGTGTGTTTAAGCATTAGAAAAAAATGCTTTGGGTTTTTTTTTCAATTACTTGAATCCTAGATTAAATTTGTTTTCTTCATGGGAAATTCACTCCCTATTGCTGCCTATTTCTAGTTGTAATTCGAGGGTTTCAAGTTTAGTTTTTCCTTCTTCCAAACCTTTAGAAAGAGGCGACACCATGCACTGACTTTCAAATGCTCTTTCTGCTTTAGCTGTGTTATTGGAAATGTTTAAATATTTTACCTGTCATCAGGGTAAAGTCCTTTTTGTTCTAACTTTTCCTCTTCGTTTTTTGTTTTCTAGATTCACGGCCCTTCCACACCACCAGTGCTAATCTGACTGAGAGGTACTATACATTGCTTTTGTTACTCCTTTTCTTGACATAAAATGAAAGAAATTTCAAATCTCTTAATGGCTTTTAATTAAGTAAAATAAGTAAATTGAGCTCATTGGTGAAAGCACCAAATCCTAGCCACTAGACCACTAGGGAGTCGAATTTGAGCTCATTGGGTTCTTACTTCCTTTAGTGATAAACTTGGAATAATATTAGAAGTGGTTTTCTAATGAAGGCTGTATCTCTTGAAATTAACATCTTCAGTAGTTTTCTACTTTTATTCTTTACACTGTCCTCATGGTAAAGATAATTGTTTGCATTTATTAGTGTGATAATTATAATATATTGACATAGAGAATTTATGCATGCTTTGCTTATGGGGATTTTTAATTTCTAAGTCTAACAACATTTTATTTCATAATTAGTATGTATGTGTGTGTGTGTGTGTGTGTGTGTGTGTATATATATATTTCATGTGTTGCTGCTACCAAGTAAATGAATTGATTCTTTATTTGACAGCAGGCAAAAGATTTTTATTCTGAATCATTGTTTATTTTTATATTTCTCTTTTCATGCTTATAAGATTAAATGCTCTAATTTAAGCACGAGTGGGGTTCAGATTGTTGCTCTGCAATTTTTTTTTAAGTTGCCCTCCTTTTTACAAAGGCATCAGTTCTGACTCAGTGATTCAGAACCCTCAACAATGAGTGCTGCTCTTTGCGCTGCTTTCACATCTAATTCATTCTTGCTCCTTTCTAGAACAGTGGTTTTCATATCCTTTCCCCTTTGTCTTAAAAGCAGGCTGCTTTGTTTTGTAAACAGCACTTAAGTATAACTAGACTTCCACTGTTGCAGAGCACCCCTCACACTCTATCTGCCTGCCCTCTCTCAGAGGCCCTGAAGGCAAACACTGCTGTTCCCTGGGGAAGTTCTAAAATAACTGTTCTAGAACACCTAAGCAAACTAGTATAAATGGATTCTTTTTCTATATAATGGATTATTTACTCAAGTGCCCAGCATTCTTTAAGGAAATGAACCATTGCAAATTTCCTAAATTCAAAATGTGTCCATCTTGGGTGGACTTAGATTTTATGTAGGCTTCCTGAACAAGTAGATCAGTAATCTGAATCTGTGTAAAACTCCTAAAGTGGATCTTTCTACACTCTGCCTCAGTTCTGCCTGCCGTTCAGTATATTCCCTCCTAAAATTGTGCATAGCTACATGAACAGTCCACAGTCTTGATTGTTGGTTGTGCCAAAGGTTAGCAAAAATGTGTAACCTCTACTATTAAGGAACTTGGAGATACAGTCAGTCATAAGATTCCTTGTTTGTAAACTTTATTAACAAGTACCGTGTCATTCCATTACGTATATGGATTTCCTTTCAAGCACCTGTTTGTTGCAAAGAAGTTTGTAGATTGAGTTTTAGATTAAGAAATTTCTGATAAAAGTAATTAATGAATAATTGGAAGGCTTTTTTAAACATCAGATCACTGAAAATCCATAGTTAAAAAATAAATGATGGATAAAAGAAAACTTAGCCTGGTTCTGACAACAGAACATGGACATTGTGGCATAGTCTGTTCTTAGATATTATTGTATAAGACCATTCAGCAGCCTCTGTACACCTTTTATTCTGCTTGCCACTTCTGCAGTCCTATAAAAAAATCTGTCTTCTTGTTTTTATTTAGTATAACAGAAGAGAGCTTCAATTTCCTGCCACAAAGCCCCTCCAAGAAAGATTCTGAAGGGAAGAGTGGAACAAAAGTTAGTCGTACATTCAGCTACATCAAGAATAAAATGTCCAGCAGTAAGAAGAGCAAAGTAAGTATCGCTGTGGGCATTCCTCTGTGACCACCTCAGTTAGTCATCAGCTGCATCCTGTCACAGCCTGCACATCCCAAAACTAGTTAAATGATAGGAATGTACATGGAAATAAATTCAGGGTTACTCTCTGAAATAGCCTCATATTTGGAGGAAAATAGCAACAAGAGGTACTGCCGCTTACTGAGTTTTTACTATATGCTAAGAACTTCCCATGTATTATCTCATGTAATCCTTTCAATAACCCTGTAAGGTAGGTCTTGTCTTCTTTTTCTAGTGAGGTACCTTATCTGAGGGTGAGCTACTAATGTGAAGAAGAGATTCAAGCCCAGATCTCTTTGGTTTCAAATCCCATACTCTCAACCACAATGCTTAAATCAGTAAATCAGATTTAAAATGCAGCAGATAGAGATTAAATCTCCTTTAATAACACCACATAGAACTACTTTTAATGTTTGGTTTATGTATTTCTAATTTTTTTTCCAATGTATTTTTTTAAAAACAGAAAAGAAGTGAACTTTCTTATACCGATTCCATTTCAATTCCATGGGGAAAAACTTTCTGCCTCCTACTTGCCCACACCTCGTTCACCTACCCGCACACCTTCCAACAAAATAAAGAAATAAGTAAATAAAATGTGAAATCCATTAAGGAGCTCTTCCAGGGAATCACTTTACATGTGTGTGTGTGTATTTTGGGGTGTGTATGTAGTATACACATGTATGTACAAATACATACATACCTACTGAGAAGTAAGGGAATAAACATTAAACTCAAGAGAATTATCAAGAATATTGTTATAAAAGTGCTCCCTCTTCTCCCTTACAAAACAATGCACCAAGCCTCTCAAGTCCTCAACTAAGCGGGCTGGTAGAAATACAGCCAGCATATTTTACCACATTTGTAAAAGTAAAATTTCTTTCTATGAGCAAATACTAAGTTTGATCATTAAAACCTGCCACCAGAGTTGTGTTTTCTCTTCATTTCTCCTAAGTGCAGAATGGAGAGAAAGTGGGCAGCCGGGGGAGATGTGGAGAGTCTGGCCAGGCCTTTTTAGCATAGTCACATAATTACTAACAATATTAACCTTATACTTAGCCTCATTTTGTAATTTTTTAAAAAAGGCCAAAGAGGATAGGAAACATTATCAGTAGTCTACATATTGGCAACAAAGCTTAAAATAATAGAGCCTTGTCTATTTTACTTATCACTGCTGGGTTGGACACGAGTTGGCATCAGCAAAAAGAAAATCCCCTTGGCCAATCAGCATAAATTGCCAAGTATTACTGAGTGACTTGTATGGTCTTAGCATTCTGCTAACCTAAAAAGAACAAAAGCTCATAGTCTTAACCTTAAAAAATTTTATGATCTAGTTTGGATGACTTCAAAATATTTTTGTTGTTTTTGTTTTTTATTATGGCATCTGTCTTCAAGGAAACTTTTAATTGGAAAACCAATAAATAAGTGGAGATTCCCTTTTCTGTCCATCTCCTCAATGACATGGATTTTTAGGACAGAGCAGTGAATACACCACTGATCTCATTGATGAGATAATACAGATGTTGAAAAAAAGATAGTGTAAGACCAGATTTAGAAACTGGAACCTGACCTTTAAAAAAGTCTCATCCTAGCCTCCTCATTTTACAGACTGAAGCACAGAGAAGACCGCTTCCAGTCACACAGCCTCTTGTGGTCTGACTTCCAGCAAGCAGTACTCGTCATTCCAAGCTTAGTCTTAATCAGAATCTGTTACTAAATAGCATATGTGTTTTTTGTTTTTTAACTTTCTAAATCTCAAAAGCCTGTAGTTTGCTGGGAGGGAATGAGGAGATAGGACAGAAGAAAAGTAGGTAATTTGTTTTGGAGTTAAATCTGTCATCACTGGTAGAAACTGAACTATCAGTTGACCTTTTGCCTCTGATCATCTCCTTTGCCAAAATGACAAGGCCGTTTTGCAGTTGAGATTGATTCCTCTTTCAGACTTGGCTTCAAGATTTGATCTTTGGAGCCTGTGTTGTCTCTAGCAATGGAAACTCAAACAGTTACAGACCTGTAATCCTGTATCGCAATACATTTCCCATTATCAGGTGCTTAGAGTGCCCCAGTGGCCAACCATACTTAGGAGTCACCTTTCATAGGCAGTTGTTATTAGCTAACTTTTAAATAAGATTGTTACAGAACCTCCAAGAGAACAGCTTAGCTTTTGTCAATGTAACAAAGATAATAAGAAATAGGAGAAATAGTGAAGCAATAAATTTTATGTTAAATTACATTAAACACCTGTCTTAATGTGCCATGCATCCACAATAGAACTCTACCATATAGAAATGTTTTATTTTCTAAGTGATAATGTAAAAATAAATGAATATTAAATTTTCTTAGCATGATGATACTCTAATCTTTTTTTTTTATTTTTTTATTTCAGCATATTATGGGGGTACAAATATTACGGTTATGTATATTGCCAATGCCCTCCCCCCTCGAGGCAAAGCCTCAAGCATGATCATCTAATCTTTTTAACTATTGATTAATGTTACTTCTCTGTAATGTTAAACAATTGAAAGTGCTACTATAGATGTTAATACTAATTTTTCTATGAAAATGTTTTCACATCTTTTAAATTATTTTTTAATTAGAAGCTATGAAAGACCATATAATTTACTTGTTTTTTTTTTTTATCTACTATATAATGTAACCATGCCTACTTCTTTTAAAGGAAAAATTTAAAGCATTTACATAATATGATATTAAAATACCACCTATAATTCTTAGTGAAATGTCTAAGGATGGTTTGGAAATTTCTCCTTTTTTATGTATATATATATGAAAATAGCTTACAGTTATCAAGCTATTGATAGTTTCAAGCTATTGAAATTGAGTCACTGATACTTTATATTTCCTTTTGAGAATTATCCAATAACTAGCATAAGTTTTAAGATAATATCTGAATGTTTCTTTGGAGGGGGTGCTAAACAGGAAGTATAACAGGAAGACTGACAGTTTCTGCTTTTGTCTTAGTATCTTTGAGAGCGAGTACTGTTTCCTGCTAAATAAATTTGCTTGTTACAGAATATTTAAGTACTCATATGCATATTGTTCAAGTTCATAAAGGAAGTGGAGTGACGCTCTTTAAACAATCCTATCACACTGGTTTGTTTGTTTGTTTTTTCTACTAAGCTTTCCTTTTTGTAGACAAGTAGGAGATGGTTAGAAATGCTTTAGATCCTTAATCTGACTTGAGGTAGGTATTTTTGGGTGCAGGAGTTAAATTCTTACACAGCTGCTAATATACTATGTGACTTTTAACAGGACAATTCCTAGTTCCTGTGGTCTGAATAAAAAATGCCTACTAGAGTAGAATAGTGTTTGCAAAGATTTAAGTCAGTGTATACAGATATACAGTGTGTGGGAATAGAGCTTAAGTTGCAATATGGGAATTCTGGCAAGGTTTGAGGCCAAGTTTTTACCACTAGAAGCTAAGGAACACATCTTATATATCAGATATAATTATTTCATTCATTCTTTGATTAAAGATCTGCAACATGTTGTTTAATTACATCATCTGCACAGTTGTCCAGAGTATTCTATTTTTTTTTTAAATTATAATTACTTGTCTAAAAGGGAAGGTTTAGAAAAGTAAAGAATCGGTTTTTTTCCATGGTATCCTATCATAGGTGTTACCTGCATCTTTCCCTTTTAAACACTGTTAGCTTCTGTTTCTCCAGCACACAGTTAAAGCATTTTGGCAGTTGTTAAACATGGAAATGTGAAACTGCAGAAAACAAGTAGTCACCACTTTACCACAGGCAGCCTCACTAAAAAGTTTTCTTATGAAACTCACTGCTTTTTTTAATAAAATGAGGAGTCTGTTCTTAAATAGATAAGATGCGTTCCTTAGCTTCTAGTGTTAAAACCTTGGCCTCAAACCCTGCCAGAGTTCCCATATGGCAACTTAAGCACTATTCCCACACACTGTATTTTGGGGAATGAGTTTTGTTTCATTTCCTGTGTCCTTTGTCACTAGAGCTGTTGGCTTTACCAGCAGCATTCAAATAGTTAAGATTGTCTTAAGGAAACAAGCAGCCTCAGCCCTCCCTCCTTCCCTTTCTCAACCAGTCTCTGGCTTCCTCTTACGGTTTCGCTAATGGCAGTTGAGAGCTGCCGAGCTGGGTCTTGCCGGCATGAGCCCTTCCTTCTGTGAGAGCACATTTCCTGGCATGGGCCTTGAATCATGTCTATAAAATGGGGCCGGTTTCATGAAGCACCCCTCATAACGGTGAGATTCATGGGACCAAAACATGGGGAGGTAAGAGCCTGACTTTGTAGCATTAAGTTCTGTTATAATAAACACAGAGATGGTGGAGTCAGTTGTTTTGTCTTGTTTTTATCGT
>VBSM01002223.1:7957853-7980145 GCA_008086735.1 Cheirogaleus medius | reverse complement strand
CTCCCAGAGAGCTAGGATTACAGGCGTGAGCCACCGCGCCCGGCCTCCTTTTAATGTTAATAAGCTCATATTTTACATACTGTAATCGAGAGTGTGTCGAGGCTTTTGGGTAGAACAGGCATAGAGTGTACAGATAGATGCTTGAGTGGGTGCCATGAGCCGAGCACTGTGCTAGAGAGACTTAGTTGAAGATTCGGCAGTGGGTGAATGATCCTGCTCCAGAGGAGCACCCAGTGGAGGTGAAAAACCTAAGATAACCTCTATACACTGTGACGGGGATGTGAGTCAAGTGGGCATTGAAGGAGCAACCATTACAAAAGGAAAGGCCTTTGGGGTCTGGGGTCTTGGCAGTCTTCTTTCTGGTACCCACCTCTCCCCATCATCACTCTGGTCCCGTCTCCCTCCTCCCCACCCCCAATCCTTATGTCTGAGCTAGAAAAGATCTTGGTCCCTAACTTGTGAGTCGACATAGGCCCTGCACTGCTTCCTGAATCAGCCTGTGCGGCGTTGCCTAGTGCATGGTGTCGATATCTGAGGGAGCCCTTCCCGGGAGAGTCTCTCCTCATCGGTGTCCCCACAGACAAATCTTTTGTTTGTTCCTACTCCACCTCTGGCCCAGTTCTGTTTTATGACTTCATAGGAGCACTAAGAGCCAATGGTGACCCTTCTAAGGTGCAGAAGGGTTGGGTTTTTACATCAATGGCCCTTGTAGGCCAAGGGAGTGAGAAATAAAAGGATTATGATAAGATCATGTCCCTGGCAAATTGTGGTTTCTGTGTTCTCTTTCCGGAAGTCTCTCATTTGTTCTTGAGTCAGGGTTCCCAGAGGTGCTTGCGAGTGTTTCCATGACCTTTCATGTGCGGCTCTTGTCTCAGAGAGTGGGTTGCACAAAGCTCAGGGTAGTTAAGATCTCAAGTAAAAGGACATAAGCAGGTAGATTTTCACATTTCCTATTCTGCACTTTGATGCAGTCATACAAATTTTACAACCCGTTAGGGGCTTTACTTACGTATTTATTTGTGACTTATACTTACATATTGATGGCAGACACTTTCGCTTTTAGTCTTGGTAGCCTCTCAGCTTCCTGTCTGAGAAGTTCTAGACTTCTATTTTTTGTTAAATTAGAAATCACATCTGCTCTTGTTTCTCCCCCAAATAACATCACAGGCCTGCTTCCTAGAAGGGACTGCAGTCTGTAATTTCAGTTAGAGTTGCATTCTTACATGTGAGTGACTTCACTTTGAAATTCATCCACTGCTTGCAGCAGCAATGGAACATCAGAATCTAGGATCTGTTTGCTCTGTCATTGTGACCTTGGGTTTTGCTCTCTTTTCAGATTGCAGTGCTTTTGTGCACAAAGGCTGCCGAGAAAGTCTGGCCTGCTGTGCAAAGGTCAGAATGAAGGTAAGACATTTCTGGCTAAAAGAAGACTTAAAATATTTAATAAAAGGGTTTAAACCAGTAAAATCCTCAGGAATTGGGAGCGTTGAGGTTGTGGTGTGGTTTTTTTTGTTTGTTTTAATTATTTGGTACCAATCTTGAGACCAGAATAAGCAAAAAATAATTTTTCTCTAAAGTGATCAATCCTTTTGATTAACGCGCTCGGGAATCTGCGACTTTTAGAAAAGAAAATGCTTTCAGAACTTGTATGTGTTAGATATACATTTCCTGGTGGCTTTAATATTTGTGTTGCTGCTGAAGTGGTTTTCTTCTTAACCGCTTCTGCAGACTTGCTCTGCTGTTTACACCCCTCCTCAGACCATGAGGGCAGCAAGTGTTAATCAGAGGCTTTGATCTGCCTGTGGGGTGGGGAAGTTATTATGGTTGGCCCCAGCCCCTCTGGGAGCACTTTTCTCCACAAATGCATATGCTAGGTGTCTCTGATCACAGGATAAAAAAGAATAAAAAGTGCCCATTGTCTGGTGGTACCTACTCTGAGCATGGGTACTATATGGTAATGCCTTTTCAGTGGTGCATAGAAAAAGATTATAGGTTTGAGGGCACGTACCTTTTAGGTATCCAGTATGGTCTTCAGTGTTCTAGTCACCCATAAATGTCTTTTTGCTCCTTGTCAGAAGAGTACTCTCTATCCACATCTGCACAGATGCTCAACGTGCTGTGTGCTTCATTGATATCCAAACATGTTTATCTAGTGTGATGGCCTCAATCTGGAAGATGCATCAGCATCATTTTAAGGGCTTTTTAAAAGACAGCTTACTGGGCCCCAGTCCCAGAGTTTCAAATTTTTGGGTGGAGTCCAGGAATTTGCATTTCTAGTAAGTTCCCAGATTGATGCTGATGGTCCTAGGACCTCACTGTGAGAAGCACTGAACTAGTGTATAGATGGCAAACTTCTGTACCCCAGGTCTTATTCAGTCCACGGACCTGTATTTTGTCTGGCTTATATAGTATTTTTTTAATTCAAGTTAATGCATTTATTTAAAAGTCACGTTTCATAGCAGTTTGTATGCTTATTTCTCCTGAAAAATGTTAAGTTCTCATGACCCCAGGCCCACTGGTGTTTCCCCTCACCCAGCACTCCGAGTTGTCCGGAGCCTGCCCTGTTTCCTTTTTTCCATGGTACTTACCACCTTCTCAGAGTCTGTATTTAACCATCTTTACTTATTATACATATGTTTATGTATTATATATATTTATATATTATGGTCTGTACTTT
This sequence comes from Cheirogaleus medius, assembly GCA_008086735.1. Lineage (NCBI taxonomy): Eukaryota > Metazoa > Chordata > Mammalia > Primates > Cheirogaleidae > Cheirogaleus > Cheirogaleus medius. Next base: position 7,977,468 of record VBSM01002223.1, on the reverse strand, counting down.
CCCCCTCCTAGAATGTAAGTTCCAAACTTGCCAACCATTCTGAAGTCAGGAATCTTTGATCTGTTAATAGAGCCTGAGTACCCAGAATGGTGTCTGGCTTATAGATCCTTAAATGTGGGAGGGATGGATGGCAAACGATAGTCACTTGGAGCTGAGAGGCTGCTCCATCCTTTAGACAGGATAAGTTCCAGACTGCCACCGCCCACCCCCACCTCACTCCTGCCCCATCTTGCTTCTGTTGTTTGCTACCTGCTCTACCCCATAGTCATTTGACTTTGTGATCTCTGGTAAGACTTACTGCTGTTGTGAATGTACTAGGTTCTGTAGAACAGTAAGGATACAGATCTAGCATTTCCCATGTAAGAGAATATAACCCGAAGGGGGGAATTCTGTTTTAAATTGCAAATAACCTATTTCCTCTAGTGGTTTATCTCATTAATTGCTTCAATCTATAATTTCTCAAAGTGTTATATACTACAACTGAAGTCTTAACCAAAATTAGCATTTGCCTAAGAATTTAGCACCTTATAATGCTAGTCACTGGAGAAATAGAAATGAAAAAGGCACAGATGCTGCTCTTAAGGAAGCAGCTGTCTAGTGGGAAAGATGGACAGGCAGTTTCCATAAATGAGAAGAAAGGGATGCCAAGCAGTGCCTTGGGTGAGGAGAGGAAAGAAGCTAGTGGCTGTGTTTCCCAAGGAGGCACGGTACTTAGATAGGTACTTAAATAGTCCTGCGGTGGAAGAATGCCACGCCTGTGAAGGTCAGAAAGGCATCCTGGGCAGGAGAAACAGCGTCTGCAGCATGGGAGAGGGCTTGGCGGGTCAGGGGCTGGCAAGTGGGGCAGCCCTCACCGGGATGCGGGTGCTAGGGCTGTGCAGGAGAGGAGGCTGAGCCTCTCCCCTCTACTCCAGGCTTCTCAGAGCTTGACAGAGGGGGAGCTGTCAGTGCAGGCTTCATGAATTTCTTTCTTTTTCCTTAGCAGCCCAAAGGTAGCCTTCAGGCGCATGACACGTCATCGCTGCCCACAGTCATTATGAGGAACAAGCGTAAGTAACACAACCCACCTCCCAGAATTCCCTTTCTGGCTTTCTAGTTCTGGACTTAAAAATACTGTTGTAATGTTCATTTATTATTCATAATCAAGATTTGAATACCTATTTTGTGGTAAGTTAGAAAAGACTGCTGTTTTATACTGCAGATTCCTTGACCAATAGCTTGACATTATACTATCAAACCCTCTTTGAAGGTTTCTAGAACAGTGTGTGTATTCATCTAAAGGTAACACCTTTGCCCTGTGAGTTTCAGCAAGTGACCCCTGTGCATCTCAATTTCCTCTCTAGTAATAGTTGAGAATTAGAGTACTTGCTTTTAGTGCTTCACAGTTGTGTGAATCAAATGAGATCTTGCTTGTTAGACTTCTTTATAAACTGTGAAGCTATAGAAACGGTTCCTTTTTTCCCCAAGGACCTCAAGTGATATGCAAAATTAAGTAAATCACACTCTCCCACTCACATCAAACTATTTTCACCACTGTCTACAAGACTCCACTTGGGTTTTACTTAATATTTTTCCCTTTTCATTCTCCATTCCCACTGTAATATATTTAATGTATGTCCTAATCTGCTGTATCGTTAGACATATGTGTATCTTTGAAAAAAATCTGTCATTATTTTGTGTTGCATTTAAATTCGATCAGCGGTCCCCAAGCTTTTTGGCATCAGGGACCGGTTTCATGGAAGACAGTTTTTCCACAGACCGTGGGGGGGGGGGGCTTGGGTGAGTGGGAGGTAGGGGGGAGCTTGGGAGGTGATAAGCGGCCTGTTTCCTAACAGGCCTGGGGGTTGGGGACCATAGAAATAGATAATGTGACTTATGGTTATATATTCTTTTTTTGTTATTGCTCAATATTGTTTTGAGATCTATGCATGTTGTTGTTGTTGTAAGCTATTGCTTCAGACTGCTATATGGTACCCTTATAAAGCATACATCACATTTTAATTATCCAGTTCCACCAAAGATAGAATATTTAAATTGCTTTCAATTACCACCATAATAATGCAGTAATAAATATCTGCAGTGTTTTTCAAAGTGTAGTTCCTGGACCAATTAGAAGTTTGTGTTCCTGGGCCCTACCCAGATCTGTGAATCAGAAACTTGGAGATGGAGCCCAGCGGTCTGTGCTTTAATAGATCTCCAGGTGATTGTGATACCCAGGCAAGCTCAAGAACCGCTGCTTTATGCCTCGTTTCTCTAATTACTTCCAGACAGCTCCAGAATGGCTGTACCTGTCTGTACTCCCACAGAAGATTTTGAATTCCCTTTAGACATATTAAATCCGGTTACTATCTGTCTTTGCGTGTAAGACAACTAGAAGAAGAGCTTTGACACCCACCCAGACTGACACCCACTTTAAGCTGTGATCCCACCCATTGCACACAGCTTTTACAAGTCTGATCTTCCGTAGCTCTTTTACTGTGACATCGCTTGTTTTTTTTCTGTGACATTATTCCTTGTTTCAGAAGCCTATTTTCTTTAACATCAGATAAAATAATGTATCTTTTTTTAAAATACCTGTTATGTGCCAGGTTCTTTATTTTATTAACTCTGACCCTCCACATATTATTCTTACTACTCACCCCACTGAGGCAAGGTAGTGATTAGGAGCACAGATTCTGAATTCAGACTGTATGGATTTGAGTCCCAGCGCCACCGCTTAATAGCTGTGTAACCTTGGACATTGCTAAACCTCTCTGTGCCTCATTTCCTTCTCTGTAACGGGGGATGATAATAGTATCATGGGGTAGTAGTCAGGTTGAAATCAGATCATACCTATAAAGTACTTAATAGTAGGCACTCCTCAGGTGTTAGCTTTCGCTGCTATCATCACCACCACAAATAAGGAAACTGAGGTTGAAAAATACCAAGTAGCATTGAGGCTGTAAGACACTAAGTAACTTTACTCAGGTGGAATATTGGTATCAAACAAGGAAAAGCTGCTATTTTTATCCCCCTATCTTGCATTTTATATATAGGTTATTTATAACTTTTAGGACTCTGCATAACATGACTTCATTGTGCTTTTCCAACCTTTTCACTGATCCCTTACATATATCCTCTGTTTGCTTCCTCTGTCTTTGTCTCCCTCTTACATTAATGCTGCATAATTACTTGGCCTTCATTCTTACAGTTCTTCTCATCAGAATTTTCCTTCTCATCTGTCTGCATCCATGCCATTCTTCAAGAACTATTGTTTCTGACTCCGTCAGATTTTATCTGCCCAGTGACTTCCCTTCTGAAATACTTAGGAAGTGCTCCAGCCTCTTTAACACGCAGGCATATTCTCTCTCCTCCCAATTGCTCTTACTCTGTGGGAACAGGGCCCACATCCCATACTCCTGAGTATTTCCTGCAGCAAAGCTCTGGTCATGTTGTAGAGTATCATGTTTCTGTGTTTTATTGTGTCACCTTCTTCTAAATAGGATTTGAATTGGAAATGAATGATTATATTAACGTTATTAAGTCAGAAACATCCTGAAATACTATGAAGTCATAACAGCCACCCCAGTCTTATTTCCTTCAGCTCTTGACACTGCTGGGGATGGACAGATAATGCGACTTGTGTCTGGATCAGGAGCTCAGTTACCAAGGAAAAATAATTTTTTACCGAAGGCCAGAGTAACTACTTTAGCAAGTTAGATCACCATTTTCTTCTTTGGTCATGTTAAGGGTAAATATGCAGTATGAGAACAAATTACATTCAAGTCTTGAGCAATGCAGGGATGGGGGTGCCAGGCCCTTGCACCGTCAGAAAATCTGTATATAACTTTTGACTCCCCCAAAACTTAACCACTGATAGCCTACTGTGGACCTTACTGATAACATAAACAGTCAGTTGGTACATATTTTGTATGTTAAATGTACTGCATACTACATTCTTAAGCTAGAAAAAAGAAAATGTTATTTTAAAAAATCTTAAGAGAAAATATATTTACTATTCATGTAGTGGAAGTGGAAGTGGGTTATCATAAAAGTCTTCACCCTCATCTTCACATTGAGTAGGCTGAAGAAGAAGAGGAGGGCTTGGTCTTACTGTCTCAGGGGTGGCAGAGGCAGAAGAAAATCCATATATAAGTGGACTCTGCAGTTCATACCCATGTCGTTCAAGGGTCAGCCATTGTTATGTGACATTAAACAAGTGGTACATTTTCCTCATCTGCAAATTAAAGGAATTGATCAAAATCTATACTCTCAAACAATGGACCGAAAAATCACTTGAGCCTGGAAAATATGTAGACTTCCTGGTCCCACCCCCAGAGGACAAGGAGGGCTGGGAATTTCATATCTAACAAGCATTTCGGGTGTTTTGTGGTGGGTGGTCCCAGAGAACACAGGTCCCAGTTATCTCTAAGGTTCTTTTTACCCTTAAAATTCTTTCAATCTAATTTTTAGTTTAAATTTTAAAATATATAATACCTTCACATGATTCTTTATCCCCATTGCCTCATTTCCATCCCACCCAACAGGTAGGTAGCCACTTTTCTTAGTTTTTTATTTATTTTCCTAGAGTTCCCTTATTAAATTAAAGCAAATACCAACCTGGATTGTTAATTTTTCTTTCTTTTAAGCATGAAAGAGGGCCTGTTGTGTACTTTGTTTTGTACCTTGATTGTCCCCCCTAGTATATCATGGAGATCTGTGTGAGTACACGGGGAGCATCCTCATTTTTTTTTTTAAAGCTGCATAGTATTCTGTTGTGTGATGCACCATAACTTACTAACCAGTCTTCTTTTAGGACTCATTTGTGTCATTTCCAATCTTTTGCTTTTACCAACAATGTTGCATTGAATAACTTTGGACATAAATCATTTAAAAAATATACACGTATATCTTGTAGAATGAATATAGTCTAAAAGTGAAATTACCAGATTAAGACTATAGGCATTTACAATTTCAATAGTTATTGCTGAACTACCCTCCAAGAGTTTTTGTACCAATTTACACTCCCAAGGCAAATCTGTTTGAAAGCACCTTGCTTCTGTTTGGCATTTGTCAGATGAGTCAGTACTAGGTGGGCATGGACCAGTGATGGTTTAATTATTGTCCTCTTTTCCTTTGCAGCCTCACAGCCCAAGGAGCGCCCTCGGTCTGCAGTCCTTCTGGCAGATGAAACCACTACCACCCCAATGTTTGCTAACAGACGGTCCCAGCAGAGTGTCTCGCTCTCCAAAAGTGTCTCCATACAGAACATTACTGGGTAAGCGGAGATTGAAAGATGGCACAGTTGACATCTAGGTGACAAGAGCATAATAATAATATCATTTGACAAGAATATTCTTCTTTTAGAAACACATGTGTAACATCATGGGTTGGTGCCCAACTGGGTGGTGCAGGCGAGGAGGATGGGGACTATGTTTCTGATGCCTTGACTGCCGTTTTGCCTCAAGCATCTCCTTTAACCACCTTTATCAGGCAGTTCTTCTCTAGGCTTTTGTACATGATCAGACCTCCTTTTGAAGAAGCTGAGTTCTCAAAAGATGATTTTAGATCAAAATAAGGAGTAGGAATAGGAAAAAAGATGATTTAATTCTGAATTTTTGGTTGCAACCACTTAGATTTTCAGATGTTACACTTTTCTGCTGTTCAGATAAACCTGGTTGTTTTATTTCTCTTTAAGTCTTTTTTCCATCCTTGCCTCTCAACACTTGTCAGTTTCATGGAGGTGCATCGTGAGCCATTTACTACTACTGGGTTCCCACTCACTCATTTGCACTGGGTTTTTTTTGTCTCCTGGCCAGGCCTTGGCTGTCAGGTGGTTAGCACAGGGCTGATTATGATGTGATTGACTGTTTAGGGTAAGACATCTGGCCTTCCCACCAAATAAATAAGTCATCTTAAATGTAGGACTCGAAACACCTCTTAACATGTCTCTTAACCTAGGTTGAAGGAAAATTCATAACTAAAAGATGCAAAGTATCCTTTTGTCTGTAGTTCCTAACCTCTATGCTGGCAAATATTTCATCCTCCTTAAAAAAAGTTTCAGGTATTTTTGTTTTGTTTTGTTTGTCTTCGAATTTTCATTATCCCCAAAAGCCTTCTTTTTAGAGTTGTAATGTTACTAAAGTTTATTTGCATTGTGACTTTGAAAAATTATTCTTTAAATTTAAGGTTTTAAAGGACTCTTGCTTGTTTTTGTGTCAAGCAATAAACATTTATTGCGGCCTACTATACTAGTTGGTGATTTGGGGTTGATAAAGTCCAAAGAACAGAGTTTATTATAAGTGCTCGGTGTATAGTTATTTAGAGAACAGGGGGGAAATAGTGTACTGGTCCAGCAATAAGTTTTAAACAGAGAAATTTCTTATATAGTGTTTAAGTTTAAATGGTTTAAGGGGGGAAGTTCTTCTTGCTTCATATCATTAAAAAATATAAGGGAGGTGCTCAGTCAGGCGTGGAGGCTCACACCTGTAATCCTAGCATTCTGGGACGCAGAGTGGGGAGGATTGCTTGAGGTCAAGAGTTTGAGACCATCCTGAGCAAAAGCAAGACTCCATCCCTACTAAAAATAGAAAAATTAGCCGGGCATGGTGGTGCATGCCTGTAGTCCCAGCTACTCTGGAGGCTGAGGCAGGAGGATCACTTGAGCCCAGGAGTTCCAGGTTGCAGTGTGCTATTATGATGCCACTGCACTCTATCCAGGATGACAGGGATTCTGTCTCAAAAAACAAAAAAAGCTCAAAAGGTTCAAAAAGTTTTAAGTTTACCGTAATATTAAATGCTTCCAAACTTCATTTAGTGTTGCATGTTGCCATATACCTTACATAAGTAACTCTGTCTTCAGTCACTGTAGTACTTTCAGCCAGCTGTCATTTTAGAATTTTTCAAGTACTCATTAAAGAATACAAACTCAGGCTTATCAGAGTGTATTTGACAGTATGTACTTCTTTTTGTCCCCAGAGTTGGCAATGATGAGAATATGTCAAACACCTGGAAATTCCTGTCTCATTCAACAGACTCACTAAATAAAATCAGCAAGGTCAATGAGTCAACAGAATCACTTACTGATGAGGGTAAGAAGTTGTGGCCTCTATTTTATGCCTCCATAGAGACTGTGCGCAATTAACCTAGAATATAAGTGTTGATGGAATAATAGAGCCTGCCTCCTCCTCATCTTGTGAAGACTCTATAAGTAGTCTGTAAAGCCTCAGCTACTTTGTAATGAATTGATAATCAAACGTACCCTATTATTTGTCCACTGAAGGATGTCATTGATTTTAATGTGGGCGTATCTTTAGTACAAATGCTTTTTCTTACCCTAGACTTTTGTACACATTCAGTTCTAGATCTCACGGCACACTAGTAAGCCTTTTCTCTTAAACAAGTAAAGACACCAGGTCCCTTCTAACTCCTATTTCATGTAGGAGTCATGTCTTCATCATGTTTGATTTATATGATGTTCATCACTCTTAACCAAAGTCTTGAATATAGAGCCTGTACCTCCCAAACAGACCACTGGTTCTTTTCTACTACTGGAATATCCTCTCCGCGAACATCCCCTGTATTAGTGCAGCGTGTTCGTGTCTTACAGAGTCAGCCATCACTCTGAGGAAAATCCAGCATAGGCTTTTTAGAGGTCACAAACCTGAGATTCTGATATTGACTTTTTGGTATTTTGAGGAGTAGGTACAGACATGAATGAAGGACAACTAATGGGAGACTTTGAGATTGACGCCAAACAGCTGGAAGCAGAGTCCTGGAGTCGGATTGTGGACAGCAAGTTTCTGAAACAGCAAAAGAAGGATGTGGTCAAACGGCAAGAGGTGATTTATGGTGAGAGTCTTCATTTTGTTGTGCTTATATTTGATTTGCATGGTCTAGCATTTTTAAGCTGGTGATCTGTTGGGCTATGGAAAATCAGTTATTGTGCATGTGCCTCTTAAAGACTTTCTTTAAAAACTTCAAGGTACAGAGATACGGTCTTGTCAGTATTCTTTTCTCCCTTTTGCCCCACTCTATTTTTTTAAATTCTATTGAACATTTTATTTATATATGAGTGCTTATTTATACAGTAGTTCTAGAAGGTCTCTTGTGAAGGTACAATTTAGTTCCTTACCTGCACTAGAAGCTAGACTGAACACAAGTCATTTCTAGAAACTAAGAACACAGTCTAGTAGGAGAGATACTGAATCCAGTGAAGGCCTCCCTGAAAACCACTATTTAAGACTGATGGAATCCAGCATACCTATCATTAGGAAATGGTGTTAGGACACGTGAAAAATAGAGGAATAAGAGGAGAACACTTTTGGGGAAAAGATAGCTATTGGTCCAGTTTTGAGGTTTAAACTGGACTCTGAACTAGCCTTATGACTGCAGCGGGTGATCTTTGACAGAGAATCCTTTGTAAAATTATAACTGTCCCTGACCCCTGATCTTTGTCCTCCTTCCAGAGCTAATGCAGACAGAGTTCCATCACATCCGCACGCTCAAGATTATGAGCGATGTGTACAGCCGGGGGATGATGACGGATCTGCTTTTTGAACAGCAGATGGTGGAAAAGCTGTTCCCCTGTTTGGATGAACTGATCAGCATACATAGCCAATTCTTTCAGAGGATCCTGGAGCGGAAAAAGGAGTCTCTGGTGGATAAGAGTGAAAAGAACTTTCTCATCAAGAGGATAGGAGATGTGCTTGTAAATCAGGTGAGCAATGGGAAGGATTTTGGGTTCTGCTCACGTGCAGTGGGGAAAAAAAACTTTGGAGTTCAGTAGGCACACATTCATGTCTTGGCTCTACCATTTATGATCCTTGTAAGCTCAGGGAAGTTATTTAATCTCTCTGAGCCTTGATTTCCTTTTCTGTAAAATAGGAACAGTAGAGTTTCTCTCCTAATGCTATTTTAGATAGTTGAAGGGAGTATATTTATAAAGTACCTAACATATATGGCAGATACGCAATAAAAGTTAGTTTTTCTTCACTGGAGTCTATACCATCATCATAAATAGTATAGTTTAAGAAATCAGGCCAGATGCAGTGGCTCACACCTATGATCCTAGCTCTCTGGAAGGCTGAGGCAGAAGGATTGCTTGAGGTCAGGAGTTCAAGACCAGCCTAAGCAAAAGTGAGACCCCATTTCTACTAAAAGCAGAAAAATGGCCAGGCAACTAAAAATAGAAACAAAAAATTAGCCGGGCATGGTGACGAGTACCTGTAGTCCCAGCTACATGGGAGGCTGAGGCAGGAGGATCACTGGAGCCCAGGAGTTTGAGGTTGCTATGAGATAGGCTGATGCCACGGCACTATAGCCCGGGCAACAGAGTGAAACTCTGTCTCAAAAAAAAAAAAAAAAAAAAAAAAAAAAAAAAAAAAAAAAAAGAAATCAAAACATATTTGTTAGAAGTCTTCAACTTTCCCCTCTGCCTCAAATCAAAAGGATCTCATTTATCTAAAAACCAAGTGGAGCACAGAAAATGGAATAAGCGACTATCTCTACTTACTTTATAATATATTGTTGATATTTTCATCAAGGTGTGGTATGGTTTTAATTTCCCAAAAAATCAGTTAAAACTATTTTGATACTTTCAGATGTGTTTGTCATAGACAGCTTTTAATGTTTCTTTTAAAAATATTCTTGTTGAAAAAATGTTGATAGTATAACCTTAACAGGCAGAGGGGCGTGACATTCACGTCTGATTAGGTCTTTTTCCCCCAACAAATTTCTGCTTTTATGTAGCAGCAGAGGCTTAATTGCTGGAACATTTCTTTGAAATTAGGGAATTTTGTCCTTCCCTTGTATTCTTCAGCCCATACACCTCACTTCATTAATTCATTAGCACATTTATTCATTCTCCAAGTATTTACTGAGCATCTACTAAATGCCAGGTGGAACTACAAAGGTAAATATGGCTTGGACGTCTGCCTCAGGAACTCCTAGAAGTAAAGAGAGGCATGTCATATAAAAGCAAATGCAGTGTGGTAAAAGCTTGAACACAGATAGCTGCAACAGATAGGGCCCAAAGAGGGACCTACCCTGCCCCAGACATATTTCCTGGACATTTTACATTTCTCTCTTTCTGTCTTTCCTGTCTGCTTCAGACATTCACAGGTACCTCATCTGACCTTGACTTGTAGTACCATTTGTACCTCCTTGTATTTGTACACGTCCTCTAGTAAGATCTTTGATGATAGAATTTGGAGTTGAGTCCCGTGGATCCATTTGCTGGTCCTGTTTGCCAATGCTAAGTCAGCCTTGTGGGGCGTTTGCTTTATGGTATGAGCAGATCACTTACAATCTCTCTGCCTCAGCTGCTCCTTGGTAAATGGGAAAAGGAAAGGCTACCCTGAACCCTTTTTCAAGTTTTTTGGAAAGGATCAATTTGTGTTGCCTCCAGAGATTTTTAGTATGTGGAACTCAATGTTTGTCATGTGGACTACATACAGATACTCACTGATTTACCCCAAAGTGAGCATATCTTCAGATGCGCTGTTGGGATCATACACATTTGTTAATGATTTGAGGGCCGTGCGGAATCGTTAGGCCTGCTGGTCTGATGGAAGTAGGTAGGAAAAACAGATCCCCAGGGCAACGATGGCCGTTTCTGATGTCTGTCTCATTTATTAAGGTCAAATTCTTAAGACAAAATATCTCATGAAAAACTTCTAGTGAGTCTCCTTATTTTATTAGTGTGTTTATGACAAATGGAAGTTAGAGCACACTTTGCATTTCTTACGTCCATAGTGCATAGATATTTCTGGAAGTTTTTGTTTTTTTCAATATATATAACAGCTTTATTGATTTAATGTATATGCCATACAATCCACCCATTCAGAGTGTACAATTAAATGGTTTTTAGTATGTTCACAGTTGTGCAACCATGACGGGTCAATTTTAGAACATTTTCATCACCCCAAAAAGAAGCCCCCACGCCCCTTAGTAATCACTCTCCGTCCCCCTGCACACACGAAACTGCCCAGTCCTAGCCAGCCACTAGTGTACTTTCTGTCTCTGTGGGTTTGCCCATTCTGGAAATTCTGTATAAATGGAAAAAAACAATATTTGGTCCTTTGCAAGTGGTTTTTTTGTTTGTTTGTTTGTTTTTACTTAGCATAATGCTTTCTAGCTTTATCAAAATTGTAGCATGTGCTTCATTCCTTTTTGTGGCTAAATAATATCCCATTGTATGAATATGCCTTGTTTTATTTATTCATTAGTGGACATTCTGGTTATTTCCATTTTGGGGCTATTATGAGTAGTGCAGCTATGAGCATATTTGTGTGCAAGTTTTTGTGTGGACATATGTTTTTATTTCTCTTGGGTTATACATCTAGGAGTGGAATTGCTGGGTCTTATGGTAACTCTATGTTTATTTTACCTTTTGAGTAACTGCCAGACTGTTTTCCAAAGCTGCTGCACCATTTAAATCTTTTGGGAGGGGGTATGAGGACACACTCTTGGCTGTTATAAATAGACTGGAAACTCTTTACAAAATGGCATTAAGAGTTTGGCTCCCTGAGTTATGGTATAACTTCTGTTCTCTTTTCTATGCAGTTTTCAGGTGAGAATGCAGAACGCTTAAAGAAGACATATGGCAAATTTTGTGGGCAGCACAACCAGTCTGTAAACTACTTCAAAGACCTTTATACCAAGGATAAGCGTTTTCAAGCCTTTGTAAAGGTATTGATGTAAATCATGAAAATCCTTGTCACTGTCAAGAGCAATGTGTCACCGTCAGTTTTAGCTAGAGCCTCCTTCTTCATGTAGTTCCTAACAATTTGTTTACTCCTTTGCAGAAGAAGATGAGCAGTGCAGTCGTGAGGAGGCTTGGAATCCCGGAGTGCATATTGCTGGTAACCCAGCGCATCACCAAGTACCCAGTTTTATTCCAAAGAATATCGCAATATACCAAAGGTGAGTCTCCTTTCTAATTCGGTGTTCTGTGCCAAGGGACCATTTCCTGTGTGTCCAGTAGTGCTAGAGACCCCATAGAAGAGCTATTTCATGCTCTAATAGGTCTAAAAAAGATCTGTTTTATCTTGAAAAGAATTTTCTTGAGTGAAAATGCGGACTGTTGAGTCACCTGTAGACAATAGCAAGAAGGAAAGGGACCACCTATTGATCCCATCAAGAGCTCAGCGACCTAAACAACTTATTTCTTCGTTATCATCAGACTGGGAGATAACTTCCACCAGTTCTTCCCAGAAGTGCTAGAATTGCTGCTGTTTCTCCTTTAATCAGTACTTACTGGTTTCTCTCTCTTGGCTAATCCTGCTGGGAAGTTAAAGATTACAAAGCAGTGTATTAAAAATTAGGTAAACCAAAGACATAAATAAAAAAAACTTGTTCCTCTCTCTATCACTCTCCCTCCCTAAAAATATTAGGTTCCCTTTAGTTTAGAACGTAGCATATAATTGCATTTTTTATATCATTGAAAAGTTCTAACTTTCTTTAGAATTAAACTTATGACAGCAGTAGGGATAGGCGTTTGACCCCTGCTGTGTAGGATTCCCTCTGATGGCATAACCACAAAGGGAAAATAACATGGAGCAAGAAGGCAGGATTCCCTCTCCCTTGTCTGAAGGGAGCCATTAAAAACAGAATTATTCTTTCCTTCCAAGACAATGAAGTGGAGCAGGAAGATCTTTCACAGTCCTTGAACCTGGTAAAGGATGTGATTGGAGCTGTGGACAGCAAAGTGGCAAGTTATGAAAAGAAAGTACGTCTCAATGAGATTTACACAAAGACAGATAGCAAGTCGATCATGAGGATGAAGAGCGGTCAGATGTTTGCCAAGGAAGATTTGAAACGGAAGAAGCTTGTGCGAGACGGGAGTGTGTTTCTGAAGAACGCAGCGGGAAGGTTGAAAGGTAAGGCTTGGCTCACTTTTGCCTGAGTCCAAGTGTGTGCCCAAGAAGAACAGGCAAAATCCAATTGCTTTTCTTGGAAATTCACCACCAGATTTTTTCCTAGAGAGTCCCATATCCATATATCATTTAACCAGAGCAGCAATAATTTAATTGTTCTTAATCTTGTATCAAAAAGGACTTGTTTGAGATAGTTTACAAAATGATACAAAACACAGTAAGATGACAAGAAAGTGATGCAGTCAAGGAAAATGGAAAGTTAAGATTTTAGAAAACAAAGCAAAGGATAAGAGTAGTACGGATGTGCAAGCTGTTAAGGAAGGCAAATCCCCTATAAGAGACGGGCAGCCAATTTGGGATTGAGGTCTATGGCAAAACTGTTGCAAGGAGAGAGACACAGTGAGTGAGACAGTTTCACAGAATCCGTGAGATTAAAAATATATCGCTTGGCTGGTAATCCTAGAATTCTGGGAGACCAGCGCAGGAGGATCTCTTGAGCTCAGGAGTTCGAGACCAGCCTGAACAAAAGTGAGACCCCATCTCTACTAAAAATAAAAAAAATTAGCCAGGCACCATGGCGTACACCTGTAGTCCTAGCTACTTGGGAGGCTGAGGCAGGAGGATCTTTTGAGCACAAGACTTGGTGGTTGCAGTGAGCTGTGATGACACCACTGCACTCTACCCAGGGTGCCAGAGCTAGACTCTATTTCAAAAACAAAAACAAAATATATTGCTTATTCACAAGAGATTTTAGACAAAGTTGCAGCTTTTGAGACCTTAGTGAAAGGTAAATTTAACTCACCTCATCTAGATTTATTATACTTTCTGATACTCATATCTTTTATTTTTCTCTAAAGCAAAAGAAATCATAAAAGATAATCATTTTCTATTTGGTTTTAATTTTCATTTTTCAAGTAGTCAGCTATATCAGCTAAGGGAAGTTATGAGGTTTGCTTTTTAATTCATCTGTACATTTGATATTTTTAAAAACTGTTTTCATCAAACCTGTGCTCCAGGGCCCTGTATGTTAGCTCTGACTTCACTTCATCCTTGGGGATACTCACTCCTTTTCCCTGGCCTCCATGCTTAGGCCAGTGCTGTCAGCCTTGCCGGCATAGGATGAAGTTGGAGGAAATTGGTGCTGCTTTCATCTCTGAGATGTAAGTGGTGATGTAGGTAATTGCTGCCAGGATACCCAAGAGTCTCGCCATGCTTAGAACAAATAGTAAAGAAGTTGCAGGCAATCCACTGGTTTCAGCGACCAGTGAAGCAAAACACCCTGCTTAGAAGTTGGGATCAAAGTGAGGAGACTTGGAACGATGTGCTTGCTCTACTCATCATGAGTGCTGGAATAGAGGAGAAAGCATGAGGAAAAGCAGTAGAGTCAGTCCTGAAGGACGAAGAGGAAGGTGCCAGGTGGATAGGGAGAATATATTCCCGGCAGTAACGAAGAGTGAGTGTGGAAGCGAAAGGGCGAGGCACATCCAGGGAAGGGTGGACGGCTGGGGCTCTCACCCCGGGAGTGAGTGACGGGAACATGGGAGGACTGAAGGAATGGGGGCTGGTTGTAATGGGGTGCATGAGGAGTTCACAGCTGATACTGTTGAAGGGGATGGGGCAAGAATGGGTTCAGAAAGGAGGGTGCGAAGCAGGAAAGGGATGGATGAGATGGTTTTTTAGCGTGACAGCTAGGGCAGGTTAGAGTGCAGGAGTGAGGAGACCACTGGTAGAGAAGTCAGGAGACTGTTGCAGTGACCCAGGGAGGAGCTGATCCAGGCCTGCAGTATAGGAGACATGAGAAAACAGAGCAGGGTTTTAAAAGGAATAGCCCTTCTGCCACCAACCAGCTGTGTACCTCACCACTGCATGATGTGCTTGAACGAGGCTCCTTCCTTCCAGCCCTAGAGTTCTGTGATTTTCTGAGAGCCCTAGCTCAGGACTCTTTCCACACAGCTACTTCAAAGACTGTCTTTTAAGCATATGGCAGTTTAGAAAGACCTGCTCTTCCTTGCAAGGGCCTGCGTTTCCTAGAGCTGCTGCTGCCGCCTGGAGCCAGCTCTGTATTCTTTCCTTTACTCCGCAGTTTTGTTTCTCCTCAAAGTAAAAACTAATAGAGTCCAGCTGTTGGAATGAAGTTGTGGTCAAGCCAATGGCAGAACAGTAGGTTTTCTGGCCTGAAATGTATCCAGTGGAGATAGGAGTTGGTGCTTGGTTATTTTCACTCCAGGTGAACTCATGCCAAGAACAGCCAGTACTGTGCTGGGTACCCTTTGAAAGGGGTGGGACTGTTTTTCTCTGTCCACTGACACTGATCACATAAACATCAAGATCCAGTGAAATTAAAATTGGTGTTTGGGGGTTTTTTTGGCAGGCGCCTGAATTATTTAAAACTAAACTTTAAAAAAGTAACTTTTCAAAACTAATGGCAGTGCATGGAAAATTACAGTACTTTAGGCATATGAATTAGACATCCTTGATTCTGCTTTTTCTTCATAGCTTTACAGTGAATTCTATAGACAGGGCATTCCAGTTGTGGCAGAGATAGAAGAAAAGCCAGGAGGAGGTTGCATAAATCAGTTCCATCCTTTTCCCAAGGAATTGTAGGCTCCCCTTTCCAGAATGAAGATGATACATGGGGACCGGCCTGTTAGCTCGCTTTGATGGCTCAATTCCAGAGATGTCAAACTGTCTTTAGGAGAATAATAAAAAATGTCACTTCGTTCTCCTAGAAGATTAGTCAGAGCAAGAGTTTGTGGGGTTTTTTATTCCTAGCTCCAACTAGAGATATTAATTTGGTTTTGTTGTAATGGAGGAGAGGAGGTTGCCATGGTACAGAGTGGTTAAGTTGACTCTTACCCATGGGAGCTGGGGGAAGAGTCCTGTGTTCACATATACCTGTAAGACTGGAGGGTGTCCGGGTGGGCCACTCATGTTCTTTTGGAAGCAAGGAAGAAGTCTCCTTTTCATTAGACTTGGGTATTTCTATACATCACCTTTGGGCAGCATTCCTGTCTCCTGTCCCACGCCTTTCCCATTACTGTAATCAGAGGTTGAGAAATAGAACAACCTGAGTGTTTGTGTTGCCATAGGTTGCGATTTAACATCTGTTGAAGTCCAGCTTTTTAAACTTTATTCTTAAAAGTATTTTATTCTTGGCGGGGCACGGTGCCTCACACCTGTAATCCCAGCACTTTGGGAGGCTGAGGTAGGAGGATCGCTTGAGCCCAGACCAGCCTGGGCAACATAAAGAGATATCTCTATAAAAAAAAAAAAATTTTTTTAAATTAGCCAGGTGTGGTGGTGCACTCCTGTAGTCCCAGCTACTTGCTGGCATGCGCCTGTAGTCCCGGTCCCAGCTGAGGCAGGAGGATTGTTTGAGCCCAAGAGTTTGAGACCGAAGTGAGCATGATCGTAACACTCCAGCCTGGGTGACAGAGGGAGACCCTATCTCTTAAAAAAAAAAAAAAAATTCTTAAAGTCTTGCCTACAGGATATAGCTTTCCAAGACTGAGTACCTGAACTTTTCCAGACCAGATTTTGGTGATAAGTCCCATTTAAAAATGTCTCTAAAAATTTAGTGACCAGACGTGAATGCTGTGGAACTATAAAACTGTTGCCTTGGAGAAGTGTGATCTTAGATCATAGTTTACCCTTTGTTGCGGGGGGAGGTGGGTGTTGCTGAATCATCCTTTAATAAAAACCCTGCTGACTGTGGTTAACTATTAAGTAGTCATTGTTGTCTCTTCCCTTCTCCCATTTCTACTTTGCAGAGGTTCAAGCGGTTCTGCTAACTGACATTTTAGTTTTCCTTCAAGAAAAAGACCAGAAATACATCTTTGCATCATTGGTAAGCGCAATTGTTTTTCTCTTAGTAGTCCTCAAAACAGCTAGGTTAAGTACAGAGTGTAAATGCGCTATTGCTGCTCTCCCACCTTCTTGAGATTAAATGGCTCGGGACAAGTTCCTCTGAGTGGTTTCCTACGTACCCTCGCAATTTTCTGTCATCCTTTCTACCCTCAAAATTATTTTTCTTTTGCATCACCATCCTTTCGAGTGTCTTGGACATTTGACGATTTGATCTGCAAAGAAATCTGTCACTGGAGTGTTTCTCACACGTTCGGCCCCGTACAAGGTGCTCATGTATCATGTCGCTGAGTACATTCTCTGGGGAGCCTGGAAGGATGCACCATGTAGAAAACACGGCTGGAACACGTACAGCCATAAGTTATCATCTCCCTACGGAAGTCTTTTTGTTTGTTAAAATTTGAAGGAAAATAGCAGATCTTTTTCTTTATCCTACAGCCGCCATTATTTTTTAAACCATATGCTTTTAAAACAGCATCTGGTCTTACTTTAGATCAAAGTTGTCCTTCAGAGAATAGTTTATACGTATCTTATATTTGCCCTCTTTCCTTTTTCCAGGACCAGAAATCAACAGTGATCTCTTTAAAGAAACTGATTGTAAGAGAAGTGGCCCACGAGGAGAAGGGTTTATTCCTGATCAGCATGGGGATGAAAGATCCAGAGATGGTAGAAGTACATGCCAGCTCCAAAGAGGAACGGAACAGCTGGATTCAGATCATTCAGGATACAATCAACACCCTGTGAGTTAGACACCAGCGCCCACCCTCCCCAGCCCTCCTCATGTCTCTGTGATTTCATAATGGACTGTACTGTGACCAGCGTAATTGACATCTTGGAAATTTTTTGTTTTGTGCTGTTTTGTTTTGGTTGTATTAGGAACAGAGACGAAGATGAAGGAATTCCTAGTGAGAATGAGGAAGAAAAGAAAATGTTGGACACCAAAGCCCGAGAGTTGAAAGGTAAGCCATTGGCAGTGGTCTGAGACCCTTGTCTGGAATGTCTGCACTTGCACGGGACTGCCGGGGGTGTGGGAGGGACTAGCTACCGGCTGCCTCTCAGTTCTAAAGCTTCCCCAGCAGGCCTTTGAAAACAGAGAGATGAACAGCTTTTAACAAAAGACAAACCGAGTTCTAGCTGACTTGGGTCCCAGTAAAGAATGGTTGTAAGAACATGTCCAGTACTCGATCAAGAGAATATAGATGGTCTTGTCTTAGTATCAGTGTTCTTGGACCCTGGTGACATTCTTTGTACTTTGTCACAGACCAAAATCCATAGTCACGTCTGAGATTAAAACAAGGAGAGAAAGGTGTTTGAGGAAAAGAATTCTCCAGTTAATCTGTTTTGATCCTCTCCAACTTTTCCACTTACCTGTGTGTTCACAAATGAGTTGTGAGGTGGTGTGGGGAGAAGGGTACGTACTGATCTGCGTTTGCCCACTGTTTACTGAGTACTTCCTATTCCATGTAGCACTGCCAGTACCGCCACAGGACAGGTGTCCTAATCCCCAGTGTGCAGACGGATGAGACAGTTGAGGACCACAAGGGCCAAGCAACCCAGGGTCACTTTTGCAGTTCGTGGCTGAGCCAGAATTCTAATCCCTGTCTTAAAAACAGCAGGGTCTGCTGTTCTTCCCTCTTTGCCAGTGGCTCATTGTATGTTCCAAAGTAAAGACTGTGCTTTGGGTAGAAATAAGACTTAGAGTTACATAAATCAAGGAACCAAGGAGTTTAGTTAGGCCTTCAAGCTGTATGAAGGGATAGCATTCTGCCTCAGTGGGGGGGGGGGGATTAAAAAAAGATGGAAAAATTTAGACCAGAGCCAGAGTTACATCAAAGTTCTTAGCCCATGATTAGGATGACAAAGATAAAATCTTCCTTCTTTTAACTTTTGTTAAACACCTGGCTAGGCATACTGCTAGGTGCTAGGGATGCAAAGTCCTAAAACAGCCCTTGCCCTTAAGAGGCTCACACTCTAGCAAGGGAAACACACATCAGTGACAGGACACAAAGTGGCTTATGAGACCATAGGCACATTTAGAGTATGTGCGATTTGTTCATCCTGCCACTGGTAAGTCTCACAGAGAAGCCAACGCACGAGCTACGTCAGAGAAAAATTAGCAGACAAGAACAGCTACGTGCAAAGGTAATAAAGGACGTGATGTGTCTACCAAGAAGTGACAGGTTTGCTGCGTCTGGAGAGTCAGGGCTTATGATGAGAGCTTAAGTAGGAAAGCACCAGGTCTTAAAAGATAATTTAAAAAAAATTTTTTTATTTAAGCATGTTTAAGCCAGTGGGGAGAATTTCTTGAGGGAGATAGTGAAGTGAAAGACCAATTAAGAGACTCTGAGGGTAGGTTAGGTGAGAAATGAGCTGGAGAAGGCATGATGTAAGAAATAAGGTCATTAAAATCTGATCTTTGGTGGATGGCAAGACAAGCTAAGGAGACCCAGTCTCTCCCAGGTCTCCAAATTGGGTACCTGAAGGATGAAGAGTTACTGGCTGAGGAAGAGCTCCCAAGCTAAAGGGAGGAGGTGGATAGGATAGAGAAATGGTCGTTTTCTGACATACTGAGAACAAAGTATCTCAGTGGAAGTGGCCACTTGGCATTGGGACCTCACAGTCTGGTGCTAACAAAAGAGGGGAGGATTTGGAATGCTTTTTGTGAATAACTGCATGTAGAAAGTAATCAAAGCCATGGGAGTGATTGAGATTCCCCAAGAGGAAAGTGTATAAGATGTAGAAGGCATCTCAGTGTGGAGCTGAGGGAGGAACCCAGATAAGATATCCTATTGTAGATGGCAGATCTGTAAAGTGCCCTGAGGATTTCAAGACCAGCTTGAGTAAGAGTAAGACTCCCTCTCTAAAAAAAAAAAAAATAGAAAAATTAGCCGGGC
>VBSM01002223.1:7944040-7957753 GCA_008086735.1 Cheirogaleus medius | reverse complement strand
TGTCTCAAAAAAAAAAAAGCCAGGAGTTTGAGGTTGCAGTGAGCTGTGATGACCCCACTGCACTGTAGTTGGGGCAACAGGGCAAGACTGTCTCAAAAATACAAATAGTACCCTGAGAAAGAATGTTAAGAAAAGAATCAATATCCTCGAAGTGAAGGAGGGAAATAGTTTCAGAAGGAAGGAGGAATCATAAATGCTGGAAAAGACGAACTCAGAGACCTCACTGGATTCAGTCATGAGGGTAACCTGGGAAAGAGCAGTTGCAGGGAGCAGTGGGTTGAGAAATAAACAGAGGGTAGGGGAGTGAAGCAGAGTGCAGACTTGTTATGTCAGAATTTCCAGTGTTTGCCAAAAAGACCCAGGATTGTTTTCCAGGTAGAAATTACACAACAGGCTGGGAAAGGTGGCTCACACCTGTAATCCTAGCACTTTGGGAGGCTGAGGCGGGAGGATCGTTTGAGACCAGACTGGGTAACCTGGTAGAGGTAGACCCTGCCTCTACAAAATATACAAAAATTAATGGGGCATGGTGGTAGGCACCTGTAGTCCCAGCTAGGGAAACTGAGGCAGGAAGATCACTTGAGCCCAGGAGGTTGAGGCTACAGTGAGCTATGAATGCACCTCTGTACTCTAGCCTGGGTGACAGAGTGAGATTCTGTCTCAAACAAAAAGAAAAAAGAAAAAGAAAAAACTTGCAGAACACAAACTTCATACTGTCTTTGTGATAAAAAAGAAGTTGGGGCCAGGCATGGTAGATCATGCCTGTAATCCTAGCACTCTAGGAGGAGTGTGGGGTGGTAGTATGTTCTGTCTTGTTCCTTTCCATAAATTACCACAAGGTGGTGCTCATGTCCTAGTCATCTAATAAACACCAATCAAATACCAGATCATTTTCTCCATTCACCCTACAGAACAACTTCAGCAGAAAGACCAACAGATCCTCCTCTTACTGGAAGAGAAGGAGATGATTTTCCGGGACATGGCTGAGTGCAGCACTCCTTTGCCAGAGGATTACTCCCCAACCCAGAGCCCTAGAGTCCTCTTCCGCTCCAACACAGAAGAGGCTCTCAAAGGAGGACCTTTGATGAAAAGTGCAATAAATCAGGGTAAGTTACAATTCAGCATTGCATCTTCCTTCATCTCCCAGAGTGGTTTACACACTGGTATTATCTACCGGTTTTTAGGTTTTTTACTGTAAAATGAAGCACAAAAACAGAAAATTACTCAAAACAAATATTTCACTGTAATAAATTATTTTCAGGCAAACATCCTTATAACCACTACCCAGGACAGGAAATTAAATATGGCCAGACACCCTAAAAGCCCCTGTACGAGCCCTGTCCCCATCACACCTCCCTCCTTCCAAAAGGAGCAGATATCCTGACTTGTATTAGTAATCACTCATGTTTCTTCATAGGTTCCTGGCCCAGGTGCCTGTTCCTAGACACTGTAGTTGAGTCTTGCTCACGTTTCTATATGCATTTTAAGATTCTTAATTTACAGTTCCCGTCACCATCTCCTTTTCTTCTACACAGTTTTTCTTTGAATAATCTGAGCTTTTTGAGTGATAGATTCTCTCACAGTTTAGATTTTATTCGTATAGCAGTTCTGTCCCATTTCCTATGTGCAGTTGGATTCAGAGACTTAATTACTCAGACCTAATCTCTTTGGCAAGCCGTGTTCCTATGGCATTGTGTTCTTTCATAGGGAAACAGAAAATACCTAGTCTCCTTTTTGTGACATGTAAGAAAAGCAGGGTAAAAGGATATATACTTGATTTTTCCCCCTCCCTTTATTTACCAATTTTCAAAATAGTGAATTTATGGTCATCTTCTGAAGGTGATTTTTTTTTAATATATATTATTACAGACTCAAGAATTTAAACTTATTTGATGGGTTTCACGTCATTGCAATTCTTTATTAAAAGCTCAGAATGCTCTATATTTGCCAGTGAACACCTCTTTGTTTGGCTTCTGAGTCCTGAAATGGTATTTCGTTTTCCTTGCAGTTCTCAGATTGTCCTACCTTACTTTCCAGGGAATGTCTTGGCTGCCTTGGGTCTGATTTCAAAAGCCAGGCTCCTCCCAGCAAATTACTCTGCCTTCTCTGCTCCCTTTCAAATGTCCTAGGCCTCTCGTATATAAGGTTAAAGGTTTCACCTCTAAATTTTTAGTAGAATCCCACACCCCCCGAACCAAGACCCTTCTCTGAGCTAGGAGAGTCACCCAGTCACCCTTTGGAACCTTCTGATCATGTTCCCTGTACGTCTTGTGTATACCATGAATTTTTTTTTCCTCCTTGGAAGATGAGATGTCAGTTTTTCGTGTTTTCTTTTTTCCAGTGGAGATCCTTCAGAGTTTGGTGAGTGGGAGCCTGGGAGGCACACTCGGGCAGGCTGTCAGCAGCCCCGTTGAGCAAGAGAGCACAGTTGGCCCTGTTTCCCTGCCGCGGAGAGCAGAGACTTTTGGAGGCTTTGACAGCCATCAGATGAATGCTTCAAAAGGTGAATGATTTGAACTCATGTGCTTTTATAGGCAATGTCCTACACAACTAAAAATGACCTGTATTCTAGTAGCTCCATCTTCCCTGGCCATTCAGTCAGGAAATGTTTTAGTGAGATCCTAAAGCACTCTTAGAACCTCTGTCAGAGCCACATTCGTTGTGAGTAGTAACAGATTTTCCTGGGATCTCAGCTAAGCTATAGCTAAAGGAGTAATAATACTTCTTTCTCCTTCCTGCTTCTAGTTCTTTTGTATCAGTGAAATTATTAATAATCACTTACTGCCACTAAATGGTTTCCCTCTTTTTGGGACATTAATAAGATTCAGAAATATCACATCCCCCAAGCTGTCTATATTGTATTCTTTTCTTGGCTGGCCATCTTCACAACTTTTTAAAAAATACCTTTTTGGTTTTTTGTTTAGGAGGCGAGAAGGAAGAGGGAGATGATGGCCAAGATCTTAGGAGAACAGAATCAGATAGTGGTCTGAAAAAGGTATTTCTCTCTAAAATACACTATGTATGAACCTCCTTGGCAGTTCCTTCTGAACTCATAACAATTGAAATTATTCCACTTTGGTCTTATTTTGGATGCCTGACTTGTTGCTTTTAATAAAATCTTACTTTGTTTTCATAAAGGGGAAAGCACATTTTTTAAAACAGTATAAGTAAACCACATTACTATTGGCTGTTCGGCCTCGCTGGCTTAGAGCAGTATGTTTATATTCATAACTCTGCCATGGCCCTGGCAGGACCAGTTTCACGAAGAGTTTTGTTTCAGATGCTTCAAACCAACCTGATCTCTTTACAGGGCTTCAGTAATAAATAGTTCAACCTTAGATCTTTACTACCTTGCCATGAGAGGCTGTGGTAGGAAAAAAAGAAAATGAGAAGCTACAGCATAATTTAGAAACACACTGAATATAATTTTTGCATCAGGGTCTTCATTTCTTAAATGTATGTTTTTTTTATAGGGTGGAAATGCTAACCTGGTATTTATGCTTAAAAGAAACAGTGAGGTAAGGACATTATGAGCTATTCAAAAGAATATGTATTGTACTTCTTATTATTAGATTAGGAATATTCATTTTTGTTTTGCTCTTACAAATAAGCTAACTCCTGACTGTAATCTGTACATGTAAGCAATACCGTTGTCAATTTCCTTTACCTTTTTCATTTATTTGCCCCCAAGGTACCATCTGGGAATTTTGCCAGTTAGAGAATTGCCTACTAAAGTGGCCTCTGACACTCTGTCCTTAAGAAGCCTCTTGCTTTTAATCAGCTTTCTCTAAACATGGGCTGTGAAGCCCCCTTGGTGGTTTCCTTCAGACTCAGCACACTGAGTAGAATTCGTAGCAGCCTTTCTGTAACACAACCCTAATGCCCAAAGCCACAGATCTGGAACATGGGCATTTAATTTGTGGGTAATTCTACGTAGTAATTTCTTATCCTTCAAGTACTCAAGTTGAGTTTTCTTTGAGTATTGCCTTTGACTTGAAATGTGTTTCAACTGTGAGGTAGCCTTGGTGATTTCCAGGTGGAAATCAGATTCTGATGCAGGTATATGTCCCCTTCCTTAAGCTGAGTTCCACTCACCCTGCAGGGAAGCCACACCACTTTCACTCATCCCCTCCTCAGCTCCTTCTGAAACAATCTTCAGGGTTACTGCCATCTCCAAATGAGTTCTAAGCATTTGGCTTTGTGTGTAAGCAGACTAGAATCAGATACATGATAGTTGGACTTCTCGAGGATGTTCCTTTTTTTTTTTTTTTTTCTTGAAACAGAGTCTCATTCTGTTGCCCGGGCTAGAGTACAGTGGCATCAGCCTAGCTCACAGCAACCTCAAACTCCTGGGCTCAAGCAATCCTTATGCCTCAGCCTCCCGAGTAGCTGGGACTACAAGCATGTGCCACCATGCCCGGCTAATTTCTTCTATATATTTTTAGTTGTCCAACTAATTTTTTCTATTTTTAGTAGAGACAGGGTCTCGCTCTTGCTCAGGCTGGTCTCAAACTCCTGAGCTCAAAGGATCCTCAAGGATGTTCTTTGTGCTGCTGCTTTTTCTTGCTTTTAATATGGTATCTTAAACCTCCAAGGAGCTTTGTTTTGAAATTTTAAATGCAGAGGACTCTTCCCTTTTTCCCCCTAAAACAAAGGGGGATATTGTTTTATATGTGCTGGCCTCAAGGTCTAAGTACTGTGGTGTCCTGAAGGAATCCCTTCGGTGTGCTTAACTTTAAATGACACAAACCTGGGCTTCACTGGCTGCTTGCTCTCTGAGTCTGCCGCTTGAAAATTAGCTGTTAGTTGATTTTTCCATTTGGAAACATTTTCCCCTATATTTAGTGAAAAGATTGAGGGTAAGAAATAGTTTGAGACCAGTTTGTTCTTTAGGCATTCCTGTATGGATTACACACTATAGATGCTCTGCTAGAGGCAGCACGTCTTCTGTGACTTCCCTGACTTTATTAAGAATAAACTTAAAGGGTAAGATGTATTCTTAGAAGAGCTAAGCCTGGTTATTAAGTTTTTACGTTTGTTTTTAAGTGTTATAAAAGGAATACATGTCCATGGTAGAAAAGTAACATCAATTTCTTGCTAATAAACTTAATTCCACCACTGAGAAATAACTACTGTTAAATGTTTGTTTACAACATTTTTAGCTTTTTCTTCAACATAATGTATATTTATATGTGAATTACATGTGTGTGAATAGTATAAAATAGTTTTACGCAATTTGTATTGATACTTCCTGGAACTTCATATCCTGCTTTTTTCTCTTAACACACATTAAGAGCATTTCCCCAAGGCATATTATATCAAAAGCATGCTATTGAACAGCTACGTGTTATTATATTGTGTACCATGATCTATTTAATCTTTCCGGTAGTTAATTCTTTTTCTACTTTTTGATTTTTAAATAATACAGCCAAGAGCATCCTTATACATACATTTTTTGCACAGCTCTTTGATTATTTCCTTAACATGCCAAATTGGATCTGAAAGGAAGTTAATGCAATGTTTGGCCCTACCCATCAGATACAAGAGTACCCATATTCACCTTACTTTCACCATTATTATTTTTTTATTGACGTTTGATTAGTCTGATAAGTTCTAGTGGCATTTCTTTATTTTATTTTGCGTTTATTTGATTTCAGATAAGGTAGAACCATTTTAATATGTTATGTAACTGGCCATTTGTATTTCTTCTTTTGTAAATTGCTGTTTGTATTCCTGGCCTATTTTTCTACTGGGGTATTTTTTTCCCCCATATTGATCTATAAGAACCTTTTTTAAATCAAAGACTTTTTCATTTGATTTTTTGTTCACATTTGTCTTTTGCCTTTTAATTTTACATTTTTACATTTTGGAAACAAAAACTGTGTGGTTTTTTCCATTGCTTCTGTGTTTGAAAAGTCTTCCCTGTTTCAATATCCAGAAACATTCTCCTCTTATACTTTCTTCTGGCACTTTTATGGTTCATGCTTTATCCTTAACCTTTTTTATCTATTTGAACATATTTTTTTATGTAAGCCAATGTCCCAACTTCATTTTTTCTAGAAATGTAGCCAATTTTCTCAGAGCAGCTGAGTATCCTTCCTCATTGATTCAGCATGCTACTTAAACACTGTGACTGATGGTTTCTAGACTTTCTGTTGTGTTACACTGTATATATGCCGTTTGTATGCTAGTCACTTTAAATAATGGAAGCTTTATAATGCATTTCACTGTGTGCTGATATCCCTCCTAAACGCACAGTTGTTTTGTTTGTTTGGTCTTTTGTTTTTCTTCGCTGCCTATACCCACTTACTCTCTTTGGGGCTTTCAATTTGAAAATATTTAATTAAAATACAAGCACCTTGTTGTATTTTAAGGAAGCTACCTTGTCAGATAACCACGTAGTGTGACAGATTCTGAGATTCATACAGTCCTGAAATGCATATTCCTACTTTGTTCCTTTTGCAGCAAGTTGTCCAGAGCATCGTCCATCTCCACGAACTCCTTAGCACTCTGCAGGTACATGACTTCATCTTTTATCTGTGCGCCTGTTTGTTTAGAGGACAACAGTAAAGAGACCATTGTTGACTTGGATCTTTGAGTTTTGTAAGTTGCTTATGGGTACATGGAGCCCTCAGTCTAGAGAAGACTAGCTCTCATGGTGAGAAAAGTTACAGAATGCAGTGGTTAGAGTTCCATCAACCTTACAGGACTAGAACTGGTGAACAGCGCTTGGTAGACTGTAGGTGCTACGTGGTAACCATTCCACAAAGCACATAGAGTGCTCACGTGCATTTGGGAGACCATTTCACTCTAGAAAGCCTTTAGTATGATTATAAGTTTCCAAATTCCCTATCTGTATGTGGCTCCAAAACACAGACACGTACCTCCACCCCTCCTAATGCCAATGACCAGCATGTGACCAGATTTGACAAAAAACCGAGCTCCTGCCCTTTTGAGGTTCCTGTTTGATAACTGCCCACAGTTATCCTGGAGCATTTGTATCAGACCAGCTTGAAAAGTAAGGGGAGAGTCAGAGTCCATCCTGATGCCTGGTCCCCCCGCCCGGTTTGGGGTCAGGAGGGGTCCCCAGAGTTGGCTGTCCTCCTGGCCAGAGTCTCATGGCTCCCCTGCCCTGTGTGCCCTCCCAGGGTGTGGTGCTGCAGCAGGACAGCTACATTGAGGACCAGAAGCTGCTGCTGAGCGAGAGGGTGCTCGCCCGGAGCTTGTCGCGCCCGAGCTCCCTCATCGAGCAGGAGAAGCAGCGCAGCCTGGAGAAGCAGCGCCAGGACCTGGCCAACCTGCAGAAGCAGCAGGCGCAGCACCTGGAGGAGAAGCGCAGGCGCGAGCGCGAGTGGGAGGCCCGGGAGCGGGAGCTGCAGGAGCGCGAGGCCCAGCTGGCGCAGCGTGAGGAGAAGGTGCAGCAGGGGCAGCAGGACCTGGAGAGGGACTGGGAGGAGTTCCAGCAGAAGAAGGGCACGTACCAGTATGACCTGGAGAGGCTGCGCGCCGCCCAGAAACAGCTCGAGAGGGAGCAGGAGCAGCTGCGACGAGACGCAGCAGAGCGGCTCAGCCAGAGACAGACAGAGCGGGACCTTTGCCAGGTAACAGGCTCTCTGTGAGCCAGGGCGTGGGAGGGAGGGTCTGCCGTACCTGTCACTGTGATGGCCCCCCGAAAACCCTGAGCACCAAGAGGAAGTAAGCAGAGATAGAAAGCCTGTTTTTGCAGAATCTTTGCTTTGCCTTGAAGTGGGGTGGGCAGGGGAAGAAAGCAAGTCTTTTTCTTCACCTCTCTAAGAGGGTGAAGAGAAGAACGGACATGCTGCGGGGTTTTGGCCAGGGCAGTAAGTGGACCTTGGAGTCGACTGGCACTTCCCTCAGCCACCGTCAGCGAAGTCCAGAGGAGCCTCCGTGTGTCTGGGAGCGGCCCCGCTGCTCCACTCCACGTGAGAAATTTTAAGTCATGGCCTCCACCTAAAGGAACTTGCATCCTGGTGGGGAAACACACCAAGGATAAAGGAGCCCCTGGGACACGCGCCTGCGGTCACAAGACAGCAGGAAATGGCTCTGATGCCAGTTGCTGGGAGAACTGTGTGGAGGACCAGTGGGGTCAGCAACAGAGGAAAGCCCAGCCCAGCACATGGCTACTCCTCTTGGGGACAGATGACATTCCTGCTCAGGGATGTTCAGACAGCTGGACTCGGCACAGTTCCTGATTTATCTTGGGACTGTTGATGAAACCTTTCTTTCCCTGTAGCTGCTGCCTGTATGGGGAGGCTTTGTTATTCAGCACGCTGACTCCGAGTTTATTTCAGTGATTTCCGTGGTTATTCCAGAACACGGACACTGTGGCAGATGGAGAG
The DNA here is from genome assembly GCA_008086735.1 of Cheirogaleus medius. Classification (NCBI taxonomy): domain Eukaryota; kingdom Metazoa; phylum Chordata; class Mammalia; order Primates; family Cheirogaleidae; genus Cheirogaleus; species Cheirogaleus medius. The sequence continues at coordinate 7,949,393 of VBSM01002223.1, read as the reverse complement.
CCTGGGTGTGCACAGATCTGCCTGTCTTTTGAAATGCATGTCATGTTGCCATTTGATTGATTGCCCTTGGACCACGAAAGAAAATTAGACTGACATCTACCAGAATGGAGAGCAGTTTTAACTTTCTGCACAGGTTTTCGAATATGTGATGGGAGCAACAAATGCTCTGTGTTGCTTATTATGACATAAGGATGGATTACACCCGCTACCCCAGTAAAATCAGCAGGGCTTTGACAAAGGAAGGATCCCAGGCAACGGAGAGCACAGATGAGCTCATCCTCTTTATCTGTGGATCCTGTGACCAGGATCTCGGTGTCAGCGCGGCTCTTCCGCTTACCCTCCAACCTGAAAAGAACCCAAGGCTTCTGTAATCTCTTTGCCTGGAAATAATTATCTACATCCCTGTGTAATCAGTCTTAAAATAAGCAGCTTTCCTTGTTTCTTCAAAGAATAGGAGTTCTTTTCTAAGCTGTCCTGTCAAAGGCACTATTAATTCTTAATGATGCTGGAGTTAGTGTATGTAATAAAAATATTAATGGTATCAAAGGTGACACTTTTAACATGTTTACAGGCAGTAGTACTTGGGGGAGGGCAGTGAATGAAACTGAGAGGTTCTGAACCTTTTTACAGTTGCGTGGATTGCACAGACGTGGGCAGGCAGCAGCCAGCACGCCGGTCGAGTGCAGCCAGTGTATGTGGGGGGCGTCAGGGTGCTGGCGGCCGCTGCATTAAAACCCCTTCTCTCGTATGTGTGCAGGATTCACATCCATACAGCAAGTTGATGAGGATCCCATCCTTCTTGCCCAGTCCTGAGGAGTCCCTCTGGCCATCTGCACCTTCGATAGCCAAGTCTGCATCATTGGACTCAGAACTCTCAGTGTCCCCAAAAAGGAACAGCATCTCTCGGACACATAAAGATAAGGGGCCTTTTCACATACTGAGTTCGACCAGCCAGACGAACAAAATACCCGAGGGGCAGAGCCAGGCCCCAGCATCCACCTCTGCCTCCACCCGCCTGTTCGGGTTAGCTAAGCCAAAGGAAAAGAAGGAGAAGAAGAAGAAGAGCAAAACAGGCCGCGCTCAGTCCGGTGGTGAGTCCCCACCCTCAATCTCTGCATGGCCACAGCGTCTGTGCACTCTGAGGACAGGGGAGATATTAGTGGCACAGGCAGTTCAGATCTGCGAAAGCCAAACTATCATCCCTCTCACCAAACCCACTTGCTGTTAGAACGCTTGTGCAGCAAGCATTTAGACCAGTCTGGCACACATGTGCAAAGGAGAGAACGTGTGTGAGGCGTTGTCCAATGGAGGAACTTGAACTCACCTAAATGAAGTAATTCAAGTCCTCCCTGCCTTTCTAAGCCTAGTCCAGTGATTAATGACAACAGCTAGTGTTTGGTGATTTAATCCCCAAACAACTATATGCTACAGATGCTGTTGACCCCAAGGGAAGTGAGGAAACTGAAGGCCAGAGGTTAACCGGCGCGCCCGTGGTCACAGAGCCTGGGGTTGAGCTATACTGACTGCCTCCGCGATTGTGAGCCACTTTGCCCTGCGTCCTCCTCTGTTCCTACTCCTTAGGATCCATTAATCTCTTCCTTCTGTGTGGAAGGTTACAGATAAATTTATGTTTTCCAGGCTGAGTTAGAAATATAAATTCTGGTGTGTATTGTAAAAGTTAAAAAGAGCGTTAGATAGTGAAAAATATCACTAAGGACCTCACTTACTAGAGCAGTTTGGAAACCCACATGTGCAGAAAGTTACTTGCCCATAAGGCCCAGTCACCTGTTTGCATCACAGAAGACTTTTGGTTGGGGAGGAAGTTAAGTGAAAAGAACATTTTTTTCTGAATTTCTTTCTGTTCTTGGTTTTTGCTTTTGCAGATGGTCCTGCGGAAGTATCTGCCGAGGGTGAAGAGATTTTCTGCTGACCTTTCTTCTCTCTGTGGAGGCAGCCGCTTCCTGGTCCTGGCCAGGGGTTCCCAGCCCACCTCTCTTGCTGTCCCTGCGTGCACAAGTCCCTACACTGGACACCCACTGCTCCTCAACGTCCAGTCCTCCTGGGCGGCCCTGGGTCCTGGACAAAAGGAACAGATTGTGTTGAGTGTCAGGGTGGGGAGGGAAGCCCAGACTCTGCTTCGGCCATGGCTTGTGGCTGCCAAGGACTCATGGGTTGGAGCTGGCCCCGCTCAGGGTGTTACACTGAAAGTAGCGGCCCCAGAAGTACAGGCAATGGTTGTGGACATGTTGGGAATTCCTAAAGTCTGAAACAGTGTTTCCAAATGAGGTCCGAAACTCTGACTGCCTTTTATTTGGGGGAACACAACCGAAACCAGACAGCAGATCGTTTGGACTTTATCTGTGTACATACGCAGCGACCTGCATATACACATGAGGTATGCCAGAAGTACGCACAGCCTGCACGGGACGTCTGGTCCCCTTAGCTCGGCAGGAGAGGCGTGCCCGGACGCTCAGAACTTCACCCGGCAGTCCTCAGAGATTGGGTTCCCTTCAAACCCACCCTGTGCACACACCACCCCGTTTTTTCATGTATTTCTCATTTCATTTTAGAAGGGATGACAGACGTTTGTGACACCAGTGAGAGAAGGCGGGCTGTGTATAACAGCATGTGGTCTGCACCACCTTGATCTCGATGTTTCAGGCACTAAAAAAAGTGTCTCATTTTCTCATCAAATCCAGAGGAAATGTGCTGGCTTTCTACGATGTTTGCCCACGTGTTCTGGGCACACGCGAAGTAAAGATGCCTCCTTACCATCTTCCCTGCAGTGTGACACTTTTTGGTTGTCACTAACCGTTCAGTAATGGCCAGGGCCTCCTGGCAGTGTCTGAGCCCTCACAGCGGCTCCCACAGGGCAGCCTCTGCGCCAGCCCGCGGGGAGAGTACGCCCTGCGCCCCCCCACCAGGGCCAGGCAGGAGCTGTGCTCTGAGGCCCCCAGCAAGGTTGTCCCCGCCCCCGTGCCAGGACGACTGGCTGAGAAGTAGATTCAGGTGAAGGGTTGAGCCCACGTGTAGCGGTTCCTGCCAGTTACACACCAAGAGCAGCTGACCCGAAAGGTGTCAGAAGGCCTTGGCAAAATTTGGTTTCTTAAAAAAATGTTTCACATCTAAAGGTCTGTTGGTTAATTGTACACAGCCCCGAACGATGTCACGGTTGCCACCTGCTGCTGCTTTGCTTCTCTCGTTTTCTTTTCCCGCTGCGTTCTGGTCTGCGTCTGCCTGAGGCTTCTCAGCGGCTGGTATGTGCAGGACAGTTCATTGGTAGCGTTTCCCTCTGAGGCTCCTGTACCAAAGGGAGACCCTGGGGAGTTCTGTGCTTCACATGTGGCCTTCAATTCCTGCTTTTTGCCCCTCAGAAGCATGGGGCTTTGAACATAGTTTTTAAAAAAAGCAAAAAAATCTGTAACCTGGTGCTTGTTGATGAATTGCAAGCTGGCCTTGCAGATGGAGATATTTATCTTTCAGTTTATTTGAAAGAGGTCTGGTTTAAAATTTCTAGCCTAGATTTTGTTTTATTTATTGTGTGTGTGTGTTTTTGTTTTGTTTTGTTTTTTTAAGGGTGAACTAGTACTAGCCCAACAGTTGACCGTGATCAGTGCCGAGAGTGCCGTGGCAGTCAGCCGCTCGCTCCTCAGAGTCTTTCCAGTGCCTTGAAGGCCCAGATGAAATCTGAGGGTTGGAGAAGAGGTCCATGTCCTTCCCTTTCCCCACCCCACCTCATTCTTTTATCAAGGGACGTCTTTCTCCCTCATTTGAGAATTAAGAAGTTGCCACCTATGAGCTGCCTTTACCTGTTTCTGTCATGGAGAATTCCTACCCTTCAGAAATGGACTTTTAAGACCAAAACCAGCTGATTTTTCTATTGAAATCATGATGTACCCCCCCCCCAATACCCTAAACAGCAAAAAGTTGTGTTTTTTCACCAATCCATACAAGTCCAGGCTTAAGTCTGTCGTGACTTTCCTCATATCCACCCCAGGGCTCAGCTGTCCTTGTCACTGGCTCTGAGTTACCCACCTGGGGTTCATAGGAGGGCAATATTGAAGGAAGATATGCAGGCCAAGCGTGATGGTTTACGCCTATAATCTTAGCACTTTGGGAGGCTGAGGCGCAAGGATCGCTTGAGTTCAGGAGTTCGACCAGCCTGAGCAAGAGCGAGACCCCATCTCTACAAAAAATAGAAAAAAAAATCAGCTGGGTATGGCGGCATTCACCTGTAGTCCCAGCTACTCGGGAGGCTGAGGCAGGAGGATCGCTTGAGCCCAAGAGTTTGAGGTTGCTGTGAGCTATGATGACACCACTGCAATCTAGCCTTGGGTGATAGAGGAAGACCCTGTCTCAAAAAGAAAAAAATAAAAAGATGTATGTTTCTTCCCTGTGTATGTGTGGGGCAGGTGACCCTGTTCTCGGGGTTTGAAACGAGGGGTCAGTGCTGATGACTCTCGCGTGCACTCTTCACAGAGCACTGTGGGCGCTGTGACTTACCTACAGCGCTACACAGCTGGATGTTAGAGTGTCTTTTCCTCCCACCTAGCTATGGTGTTTAACTTTGGTTGTTTGGGTGGTCTTTTTTAAAAATGGAAATTTCACCTTTGCCCACCCTCCATTACCTTAAAATGATTTGATCGGGTTCTGACTGGACAAGTTGAAAATCAGAGTCAGAACCGAGTCCCCTGAATCCCCCGAACTTCATCCGGGAATATAGTCTGCGGTGCAGAAAGAACTACTTACCAAGAACTGTGCTTCTACATACCTGTGCCATCTCTTCCCGCCCTTGAAATTGACCTCAAAGGGATTTATTATTGTGCTTGGGGAGTTACCTGGGTTGTGGCTGCTTGTGCTCTTGCTTATGACTTTGAAAGTTGCTTTAGTTACCAAGTCTAAAGCCCTGTCTGGTTTTCGCTCCTGTGAGAAGGGGTGGTTTCTAGGTGACTCAGGTTGAATTCCCCATCGCTGTTCCCATCTGAGGAAGCCGAGCTTCTCCACCAAGCTAAAGAAATCAGGTGCCTGAAATTGTGCTTCAGCTTTGGGGCACAGATGGAGATACTGTCCAGAGTCCCCCAGTGTCCAGAGTCTCGTGCACGTCCTGGAAGGGTACTGCGTCTTGTCTTGAGTATAGTCATCTCAGTGGTTGCCATCTCAGTTGGGTGACACGCACTTTAAACGCCCCCCTCAGTTGGTTTCATTTTTGAGACAATCAAATGTATTTTCTTCTTAGAAAAGGAAAAGGGTTAAAACATGCAAATTGCCATATTCAGCCTTTGCCAACATTCTCTCCACCCCATGAGAGCAATCTGTGGGGAAGAAATCCTTATTGAGATTTTTTTTTTTTTTT
>VBSM01002223.1:7928439-7939981 GCA_008086735.1 Cheirogaleus medius | reverse complement strand
AGATTCATCTGGGTCTAAGAAAGTTTGTCTGTCTTCTGTCTTCTTGGAATGAGCTCTCCTGGGCCTCAGGGCTCAGGCGAGGGAGGGGCACCCACTGGCCGGGAAGCCCACAGGAGCCTCCTGTCCCTGATCTGTGACCTCGTGGAAACTAAACGCGCTGAAGGAGGTCGAGTCTCCCCGCTCGTGGACGATCACACTAGAGCTCGTGGCGTGACTGGTTCTGGCTCTTGATGGCAGACCCATGATTTTTCCTGTAGACGGTGTTTTTCCAAAGGGTAGTTGTTGGATCGCCTGCTTTAGAACTACCTGGGCTGCTTACTAAATTGCGCATCTCTGGGCCGAACCCCACACTTAATGAGTCAGCAGGTCGGATTTGCATTTTTAACTAACACCCTGGGGGTTATGCGCACTGCAGTTTGAGAGCCGCTGGGCTGTGCACAGTTGACTCTTGAACAACATGAGTTTGAACCACGACGGTCCACGTATTAACACGTGAATTTTTTCAACCAAACGCAGATGGAAAATACAGTGTGCTCAGGATACAAAACCCACCTATGCGGAGGGCCGACCTCACATACTTGAGTTCCGAGGCAGGGTTGTCTGTGGGACGTGGGTGTGCACAGGGGGTCTGGCACGTGCAGGGGCCTGGAACCACTGCCCCGCAGACCCCGAGGGGTAACTGAGAGCAGAGGGAGGAGGCGGCAGGAGACGGGAGGGCGAAGCAAGATCCCGCCAGGAGCTCCGCATCCCTCCTCCTTGGAGCAGCGGGTCCTTTCCAGTCTGCAAAAAGAGCTTCCTTCAGTGGAATCCTCCTCTTGTCCTGCAGACGATTCTCCGCGGACGTGTCGGCTGTGCACAAACAGTGGTGAGCGACAGCACAGCGGGCCGCTGCGGTGACGAAGTGCCAGGACAGAGCACGGAATAAACACACCACAGATGTTTCCTCCCATCGCTGTCTGCATAGCCCTTGTCACTGAACGGCTGGGTGGCCTTGAGCGTGTCACATCCACAACAAGAGTGGTTCTCAGAATTTGGCCGCAGGTTAAAATCACCTGGGGGAGATTTAAGCCTCGAGATGCCCAGGCCACACCTGAGGTGGGTCACATCAGAACCTTTGGGGTGGGGCCCTGGGAGCAGGACAGTTCAGTGGTTCCAGGTGGTTCCAGCGTGCAGCTGCAGTTGAGACCCCTCAGAGAGAGGCACAGCCCACGGCACGGGCACAGCCCACGAGGGCCTGGGCTTATGGGAACAATCCCAGGGCCTCCAGAAACAAGGAAGGGCGGTGGGCAGCAAAGACGCCCGAGCCTGCCTGCAAGGCTCAGATTCGGGTACCAGCCTCCCGCTGACTTTCAGGGATTCTAGGCCAGCTTCGCCCCGGCCCACCTGCCCTTTCACGCCCACATGCTCTCCCACCCAACCCGGTCCCCCCGTACCGGCCACAGCTCAGCAAGGGTGTCGTCTTCACAGTTAGGGGGTGTTTGGTTTTTAGTATTATCGTAATTCATGTTCCCTAAACAATATACGGTGGGAAATATTGAAATTTATTTTTTAAACTTTTTGACATCTATAATCCCATCACCCAGAATAAACTGTCCATTAACATTTCATTATGATGCCCAATGTTTTCTGTGTACACATATTTTAAGCTAGATTAAAGTCATGTTCTATATTTCTATATAGAGATTTATATCCTGCTTAATTCATTTCACATTTTGTAATGAACATTGGGTACTTAATATTCAACTTTATGGATATATCATTGTTGGGAACTTAGGTGTTTCCAAATTTTCCCTCTTATGAATAACATACACGGCTATTTTTATACCATTCTTTTTTGCCCTATTTAAAAAGTAATACATATTTATTAGAGAAAATGTAGAAACTATAGACTAATAGAATTTATAGATGCATCTGGGTGCCAAGTTTACAAGGGGGGACTTGTGGCGGCTAATTTTGTGTTGACTTGGCCGGACTAAGGGATCACAGATGACGATGACCACATTTGAGGGTGTGTCCGTGAGGTGTTTCCAGAGGAGATTAGCATCTGAATCAGGAGACTGAGAAAAGAAGATCCACCCTCGCTAATGTGGGCCCCGGCACCATCCAATCCATCGAATTGAATAAAAGGTGGGCTAAGGGCAAATTCTCTCTCTTACTGAGCTGGGACGTCCCTCTCTCCTCCTGCCCTGCCACGTGGCGCTCTGCTTCTCAGGCTTTCAGACTCCAGGACTTCCCTGAAGGGTCCCCAGTTCTCAGGCCTTTGGACTCACACCGGGACTTGCACCTGTCTGTGGGACTTATTCTCCATACTCATGTGAGCCAAGCCCTGGTAACAAATCTCTTCATTTACATACATAAATGACGCAGCGGCCTTGGAAAACATTCCGGCAGTCCCTCAGATGGTTCCACATCGAGTACTGATGCTCGCTGCAGCGTAGCTGGACCCTGAATGCATTACGCCAAGTCAAAGAAGCCAATCACAAAGGACCACGCAGCATTTCATTTGTACAAAATGTCTAAACTAGGCAAGTGCATAAGCACAGAGTAGATCAGTGCTGCCTAGACTGGGGCAGTCGGGGACAGATGTTGAGTGACTAAAGGGCAGGGGTTTCTTGTGGGGGGAGTGAAAATGTTCTAAAATTGGTTGTGATGATGGTTGCATAACTCTGAATATACTAAACACCACTGAATTATACACTTTCAATGGGTGAATTGTATGGTGTGTGAATTACATCTCAATAAAACACATATATTAACAAGGGGACAGGAAGAACTTTCATGGGTGACAGATATATATCACTACGGTGATTGTGATGATTGCTTGGGTATATACATATGCCAAAATCTATAAAATTGTACAGCTTGAATCTGTGTACTTTATTTGTGTGTCAATTATACGTCAATAAAGCTGTTTCTGTTTGCCTATAACGAGCATCCAGATATAAGCACACCTGGCATTGTGGGTTACCCTTCCAGTCTCCTTTCTGTGAACACACACAGTTTATTTTCCAAAATGGGATGATCTTGCCTTTTTTTCACTTGATAACATATCATGAGCATCTTTCCAAGTCATGAAATATCAATGTTTGATGGCCACATAGCATTTTATGTTCAATAATGTAGTTAACTTATTCCATGCCAGGGTACTTTAAAATGAGACATCTGAAGCCTTTCAGGCTACGGGGTCACCCCCTTCCTGTCCCTGCCTGGGACAGCCTCCCAAGCCCCAGCCCTCCACCTGGCCTGGCCTCCTCTGGAAGGAACCTCAGAACTCGAGCCTGATGCCAGGGCAGGAGCCTGTGGGAACCAGCCCGGGACAGCAGCTCGTCCCTTGAATTCCTGCCTCTTCTCACTGCTCTGGGTTGACACCAGGTGTTGAGTGGGCCTCAGGCCAGCTGTGGGCCTGTGCTTAATGCTGTGGCCTCTTCCTCTACATGGAGACATTAGTCAGGCCTCATCCCCATGGCGGGGAGGAGATTCTGCTAAGTCCGGGCCCCAGCCTTGTGCTGGCTGCGAAGGGCAGGCCCAGCCAGGGATCTGCAATCCTTTGCTTTGTGTGTCCCCCTAAAAAATTTTGGACAACCATGTACGTTTTGCATATTTTTTTGTTGATCTCTAAAATGGTAGCAAAAGTTTAACAGTTAAAAAGTAAATAATTTATGACACATTATTTACATGCTTCAAATGTATTTAGTGCTAGATTTAATTTGTTCAATTTATAGAAAATGCCCATCATGTAAGCTTATTAGCAAAGCCAGTCCTTATTGGCAAATTGATTGGCCAATTCAGAATTCAATTTCTATCAAAATAGAGTTTGATTTTGTCTTTAAAATCTAAATAAAAATGTTATTATATGTCCTCATGACAGCTATTCGATTTCTGGATTATGATTTAAGCTAAGAATTGGATAGGGACAGAGGTAGAGAGGTAAGTAGGATAGAAGAACGGATGGATGGATGGATGGATGGATGGATGGGTGGGTGGATGGGTAGGTAAATAGACAGGTGAGTGGATGGATGGATGGATGGATGGATGGATGGGTAAGCAAATGAATGGATAGAGGGATGAGTAGGTGGATGGATGGGTGGATGGACAGGTAGATGGATGAATGGATAGATGGATGAGTAGGTTGATGGATAGGTGGATGGATGAACAGGGGGTGAATGGGGGCGGTGGGTGGATGGATGGATGGATGGGTATATGGATAGATGGATGGATAGGTGGATGAATGGGTGGGTGGATGGGTAGGTAAATGGATAGACAGGTAGGTGGATAGATGGGTGGGTGGATGGACAGGTGGGTGGATGGACAGGTAGGTGAATGGGTGGGTGGATGGATGGATGGACAGATGGTTGGGTGAATAGACAGATAGATGAACAGATGGACACAAAGATGTGGAATCGTGCTCCTTGCTAGATGTTTATCAATTGAATTCTAAAAGGCACTGCCCTCTTTAATAACTTTTGCTGTCAACCTCTCCCTTGGGTTCTATCCATCCTCAGTGTGTCCCTTGGTGCCCTAGACATTTTAATGCTCCGGGCAATGCACTATAATGAGTTTCAGGAGAGGTGAGAGACCTTTTTCTTTTACGAAATGAAAGAAGGGCAATTGAGGAAGGGAGGTGGGGCAGGAGGAGCAGCCGCAGTTTGGGAGAGCATGGGGAGGAGCCTCTTAGCACTCTCTCGGCCCCGCCCGCCGCCAAGCTCCTCTCTGGGTTGGGACCCCTGTGCTCCCGGCCACCTCCCCCTAAGGAAGGCAGGGCCTGGAGTCCTTCTGCCCTTGCTCCACCACCACAGGGGTTTGGAGCACTGGCTTTTACCTGGGAAGAGAGAAAAATGCCTCCTCATCCATTAGCCCTGACTCCCGCTCAGACAAGCCTGGACAAACCCAGCTCATACTCAGTGACCCTGTGTGTCTCCTGGGGAGGATCCGCTGCGCAACGCCCGGGCCCCTCTGTGCTCAGCACGTGCCGTGCAAAGCAACCAACAGAGCGCCCTTCTTTCAGCCACCAGACTGAGGCCTGGACCTGGGGGAGACGGCCCCCACCAATGACACAGGAAGTCACTCTTCCTGGAGGCAGTCAGCCTCCCGAGGAGAAAAGTCTGAAATCAGCCTCAGTCCCAGGCAAACCGGGACGGTTGGTCATCCTGGACACCGGGCACAGCTCCCCAAACCGTCTTAGCCAGGTCCCAAGTTCTCCCCGAGGCAGAGCGTCCTGCCCCCGCTCCTGAGTGCTGAGGCGCTTCCTTCCCCCAGAGCCTGTGTCCTGTCTGCTCGGCTTTCCGAAGGCAGCCCCAGGCCTCTGCGGGTCAGAGGGGGGCAGGGGGAAGCCCTAAACCCAGTCTGTTTTTCAAGGAAAGAAAGAAATACACCTTTTCTTATTTAAGCCCCTCAAAAATCCTCCCAAGCAGGTGGCTTGCCTCCTTTTTTTACAGACAAGGAAACTGAGTCTCACACACAATACCTTGCCCCAAGGCCAGGGAGCTGGAAACAGCTGGTGACAGATTTGAATCTAGATCTGCTTGGCTCCAAAGCCAGAGTCTCCTCTGTAAACACCCTGCCCTTTGGCCTCAAAGCCCACGTCTTTTCTGTTAAACTGCAATGCACTTTGACCTCAAAACCACTTTGGGGTAAAATATAGCCCAAAGCAGTGACACAAGAAGGAAAAGTGGCTTGTTGAGAGATGTCCATGGTGATGCAACTTACAACCACCAACATACAAGCCCAGAGCAGGAATCGGCCCCTGGTCATAGACAGTGCAGGGCCCGAGCCGGGCATGGGGGTCGGTGCACAGTGAAAGGTCACCAAGCTGACCACACAGTGATCGCAGCAGCGCACGGTGGTTGGTGGGCGCTCCCTGAGTGCCAGGCACTGTTTGTAGGGCTTTGTGTCCTGAGCCCCACGTGTCCTTAACTCATTCAATTCTAGCGAGAGCCCAGTGAGACGGTCACTGGTAATGTCCCCCTTCCGCAGATGTGGCAGCTGAAGCCCAGAGAGTGCACGTACCGTGTCCGGGGCCACCCGGCTAGTTGGGGATGCTCTGCCCAGGGCGAGTGCTGCCTGCCCACGTCTGTACGGGGCGGCGGGAAGTGGGACACACACACAAAAGCTGAACAACAGGACCGTCTGCATCGGCGAGGGTTGTCCCAGAGCGTGAGCTGAGCGTGCTCTGTCATCAGATGGATGTGCCGTGTACTCAGGTCCCTTCTCCACCACCTCCTCTGTTTACATTTTTTATGATCATTTTTTTACAAAGGTGGCCAGGAAGTCCTTGTGTGGGCAAGCACCTGGTGCCAGGTGACAGTAAGGAAGGACAGAAAGCCATGGGATGGCTGCAGCCCCCACTGCCCCTGCTCCCTGCCGACAGGCGACAGGCCGTGGCTCTGCTTACTCAAATTCCAGAGCTGGGGGATGGGCTCCCGGCCCCTGTGGATCCCCAGCACAAAGGCGCACATGCCATTGAGGCTCCTCGCTGGCCCGGCAAGCATTTGCTGCCCAGGGGCAGCTCTCTGCAGCCATCGTCCGCCTCCCATGTCCACGGGCCGCGGTTGGCTCGCGGAGCTCGCGTGGGCCTCACGTGGGCGGACAGGGAGGATGGGAATGCGGCTCTCGAAGGCCGGGCCTGGGCCAAAGCGGCGCATCGCACCTGGACACGTGGACGAGTCTGATTGCTGTCCCTGGAGTGTGCAGCGCAGCAGGGGCAGGGGAGCAGGCCCACGGCCAGGAGCCTCCCTGGGGAGACCCCAACCCCACTCTGTCGGAGTCCCCAGCACGGACCTCTCTTCTCAGCCGCGCGCACCTGCTTTCTCCTGGATCTGACCCCAGGAAGGTGAGACCCCCAGCGGGGCGGGGGCGTCTTCACTGAGGTGAGACCCCCAGGCACCCTGTCTGGGCAGCCCCCCCAGTCCTCTGCAGACTGACATCCTCCAGCTCCCCCGCGGGCAGGGCCTCTAACCTTCCCTGCGCACTGCGCAACGCTGGCGGGGAAGGCTTTGGAATGCACAAAATATGACAAGGCAAACCTCCTCTAATAACGAAGTGCCACACCGAGGGGGTTAAACAACAGAAATTTCTTCCCTCACCGACCTGAAGCCCGAGACCAGGTGCCGCAGGCCCACGTTTCCTCTGCAGATTCCTCCTGCTGCTGGGGATCCCTGGCTGGTGGCAGCACATCTCTGATTCTCGCATGGCGTGTTCCCTGCGTGCGTGTCTGTGTCCGAACTTCCTCCTGACGCAAGGACACCCCTCATGTTGGATTAGGGCCCACCCTACACCAGTACGACCTCGTCTTAAGGAATTATGAAAAGTTTCCAAATAAGGTCACATCCTGAGCTACTAGGTTTAGGATTTGAACATTTTTGGGGCGAATACAAGTCAACCCATAACACCTATCACATATTTTTTAAAAACCAAATGTATGGCATCAAGGGCAGCACCGTGCACAACCTGCGTGCACAACCTGCGACATTCGCCGGAACCCCCGTGGCTCCCTGGGCGGGGCCGCCCACCTCCCAGGTCACCTGCAATTTGCAGGCGAACATTCCCACCTCCTGAAAGTGAGAGGCTGGGTGGAGCCACGGGGCGGGGCTGGGACAAGGTGGGTGGAGTGTGGGTGTTCCTTACTGTGCCAAACACCCACCTGGCATGACCCAGAAGGAAGGCTCTTTCCAAGTTGCACTCGCCAGACAATTGCTTCCTAAACCATTCCTTCTTCCCCCATCGTGCTTGACAGCTTTGGGTCTTGAGCAAGGGGTGGTTGCCACATGCTGTTGGGGTGGATGAGTCTGGACTCGCCCTCTCGCCAGCTCCCCAGCCAGGGAAGGGTCCTGTGAAGGCAGGAGCCTGGCTGGGCAGCAGACGGCCACCCCCTCCTCACCCTGGGGAGGGCGGCATCCTCCCCATGTTCCCAGCAGGCGCACAGGAGGCTGACCCCCACCCCCCATGGCCTGATCTCTTTCCTGAATTGGTGCCACAACCCAGGAATGCTCTGTCGGCCCTCTGTGACTGAGGTCCCCAGGGAGACCTCACCCATCGCTGAGGTGGAGGGCGCCGTCTCCCTTCCCAAAGCCCCATCCCAGACTCAGTCTGGTCCCTGGGAGGCCAAGCAACGCGGAGCCAGGCCTGCGGGGCAAAGGCTGGGGCTACCCTCCCCCCATGCAGTGCATGGATTGGGCTCAATCCCAGCTCCACGGCTGCAGTGTGGCGGCCACTCTCACTGCGCAAGGGCTATCCGGGCACCAGCGTGTGCTCAGTGCTTTACAGAACTTGACCTCAGCTCCTTACGCTGCCATCGTTAAGCCTGCATGAGAATGGAGTGGTTTAACTTAGCTCATACATGCAGGAGAGAGATCAGCCCCAAACCCAGCGGGCCTAGCTCCGGAGTCCTCACTCTGTGGATTGCAACATGTTGCTCCCCCCCTCCCCCTCCCCCCCCCTCCTCGTGTGAGCCCTGGGGCATGACAAACGCTGTGTGCACAGAGCCCGGATAGTGGCTCTGCTCCCTCCAGGGCTCCCGGGGAAGGGGAGGCAGGGTGGTGTGTGCAGGCTCCTTTCAACTCCCAGCCAGGCGTGCAGATGAAGAGGCTGCTTGCTACCTGCCTGATACCCATCTGCCCTATGTTTATTTAGCATCAGGGGCCCGGAGTTTAAGCTGGCACTTCCCTGCCTCCCTCGCAGCCAGGTGTGGATGTGACTCAGTTCAGCCCAGGCAGAAGTTAGGTGTGCGCCCTGGGCATGCCCTGAGGCGCTTGCCTGGCACTTCCTCTACTCCCCCTCCCGCTGGCTGGACTAAAGATGGGAGGGCAGGGGCTGGGGCAGGAAACAGCGTGGACCATGGCCAGGCAACACGGCGGGAGGAGCCCCGGCCTGCTCACATTCGCATTGGGACTGCGTGGCCAGGAGCCACCTCTCCTTGCTGCCTGGGCTGTGTCCACAGCAGTCTGCGTGACGCCCAGAGCGCAGAGCCCAGGCGGCAGCGGTCACCGTTGCTATTCCCAACACCGGAGCAGGCGTGGCAGTGCGAGGGGCAGGCCGGACGTCCCTCCCAGGCCATGCCTCTGGCTGTGGTGGAGGTAAGAGGACCTTTCTGCTCCCGGGCCTTCTACCCGAACCACTAACACAGGAAGATGACCACGTGACCTTGCAGGTGCTGTGATGGCCCACCTGGGCATGTGAAGCCTTTCTTCGCACTGCAAAAGCCCCGTGTGGATTTTGCGGGCCTGCACCCTGCGGAGCACCAATGCCACAAGGGCCACCGTGCGGTCACCGCAGAGGCTTAGGGCGCCCAGGGGTCCTGGGTGATAGCGAGACCATCTCACACCCTGGACCACACCCCGCGTCACCGCCTCCGCCTGCCCACTGTCTCGGGGCCCCTACAGGTGAGACCATGCAACACCGAACACCGTGTGCTTTACCTGCGGGGTGTTTCTGAGTTCACGGTTCATACTGGCCGGGAGGGTGTGACGAGTGCAGGTGAACCGGGTCGTGTAACTGACCAGGGCAACTACTCCGTGAGGTGTGCAGCGACCACGAAAGCCACCTACTGGGCAATCGCACCCACGCCGGGGGCACTTGGGTGATCCGTGCGATGGGCTCTGCCTGTTGGACGGAATTCACCACACGGGGTTTTCAGGAAAGAACGGTTCTCAGAGGGCGGGGGGACGGGATCAGGACTCCACAAGCCATCAACATCGAGGCTGCTCCAAGGTGACGTGAGAAACAGGCAGTGCTCGCATGGGGTGGCCCCTCTCCCCAACGCACAGAGGGGCTCACGCCAACAGGCAGCTCCGAGCCCAGCCGCGGGCGCAGAAACCCGTCTGCCCACACCTGCGTCCCTAAGATTCGTCCCAGCGCACAAAGCAGGCAAGGAATTTTGTCAACTCTTTTTATTAAGTTAGAAAACCGATAAAAGCAACACAACTTTGGGGGAAGCACCACGGCTGGGTTCTCTGTGCTATGAGAGAAGTGTGCTTTTGGCACGGAGGCAATCCCGTGGCAAGGGCCCTCCCGCAGCCCCGCAGCTTCCCCACCAGCCCCGGGGCCTGGGGCTCCTGAAGTCCCCAGCAGAGCTGTCCCCTGGGGCGGGAGCCAAGCGTCTTTAGACGGCTGAGATGGATCCCAGGAGCCAAGGGGGCCGGCCTGTGGGGGCTCTGCGGGATCCGAGGAGCCCTGGGTCGCACCTCCCGCTCCCGGCCACGCGCGGCCCGCGCCACACGGCTGGAGCGTGAAATGGGCAAACCCTGCACAGAGGTCCCGCTCCCCAAAGCAGCCCGAAGGACCAGTGCTGGCGCTTAGGTGTGAGGACACTCAGGGCTGATGAAATAGCTGGTGTGTCATGTGGCCCCAAATCTATCATCAGTGTGGCCCAGTCGGGAGCCCTAATTCTGAGCCGGCCACGCAGCGTGTGCACATGGCGGGCGGCCGGAAGCCACAGGTTTGGGCACCCAGCCCAGCCCCTCCCCAAGGCCCCGTGAGCCCCCCACCCCCAAACGGTGGCCTGGGGTGAGCGAGGGATGTTAGGGTGGCCACTGGAGGCGCTGACCCCCCCACACCCCAGATGCTGGGGACAGATGAGGGACCCCAGTGACTGGGGACGTGACAGCAATGAACAAATGCTGGGCAGTTCTCTTGGGACCTTTCTTAGTTTTGACCTCAGGGAGCAAAGAGGGGACAGACCCTCGTCACCAGCAGGAAGGCCAAGACGGCAGAGGATGGTGGGTGCTGGCTGGGGGCTCATCGCTGTCCTCCACACGGAGATGGCTGCAGCCCTGAGGGACCTGCAGGGGTGGACTCCCGGGCAGGGGCCCCCAATGCTGCTGACAGGGGTGGGCCTATTAGGAGATAGGTCATCACTGCCTCTAGGGTGGCTCTGAGGAGGAGAGGTGGGGGGTGGCCCCCCAAGTCATTCAGGGACCTTGAGCCTGCTGCATGACCCCAGCTTCCCCCGTGGGCGGGCAACTCGCTGCACCACCCTGGTCGATGGGCTGGGACTTGGGGCTTTGGGAGGGGTCCACAGGAGATCTCCTCTTTGACCTTGGGGGTCTAGGTGCTATTTGCTAATAAGGCCTTGCCGGCAGCGTTTTTGCCCCTTATAAAATCTGTCCTGGGCTTTATTCTTGGCGACTTTCTGCTCTCAGTCTCAGTGAACACTGCTTCCCTCTGGAATGCCACCTACGGCATGACACCCAAGGCTGTGCGGGCAGCGCTGGGGCCCTGAGGCCCACCCAGTGCCGCTCCCACTCCCAGGACCCTCCGACCCCTGCCGGCCCGGCCGCAGTCCAGGATGTGCTGACACGGGTGACCTCAAGACTCTGCAGCTGGGTGGTCTCTGAGATCGGGGGCACTCCTGGTGGCAGCCCAGGCCCCTCTGGAAGGGCCTCTCCTCCCGCAAACCACCGCAAAGCTAAAGAGGCCTCCGGGGGCACACAAGATGCGGGAGTCGCTTCTCTTCTCGTCTGAAGCTCAGATCGGCCGAGGCTGCTGCTCCCGGAGCAGGCAGAGCCGCTGCCGCCCCTCAGATGCTGGCCCAGGGCTGGCCGAGCTC
>VBSM01002223.1:7898046-7917238 GCA_008086735.1 Cheirogaleus medius | reverse complement strand
GGGGGGTGTGCAATTAGGGGGAAAAAAGGTCTAGAAAGGCTTGGGGGTGGGGAGGTGCTAACAAGAAAAGCCTGAGAAACTCTGCAGACAGAACTATTTCCACTTTGGCTCATTGTTTTCAGCTTTTATCAAAAAATAAACATTTTTAAATTGTTGCAATTACAGAACACTCTTTTACAGTTTTTACCTTAACCTTTCACATAGTTGCCACTTCCCCATCCTTCATTCACTACTGACTTGAGGGCCTACATGTGCAACCCAGTCTTCCCCACCCTCATGAAACAGTCTAGCATCTCTGTAGTTGTCAATCGTCAATTTCAATGTCTGTGAAACATAAAATCACCATGATTTACTAATTCATCCACCCGTAGTTTTTTGAATTTTTATTCAGAGAACAAATAATGTCTTTGTTTCTGTTAAATTGCTGTATTCTCTTGAGATAAATTCTTTGGAAAAGAATACATACTTTTTTTTTTTTTTTTTTGAGATAGAGTCTCACTCTATTGCCAGGGCTAGAGTGCCGTGGCGTCAGCCTAGCTCACAGCAACCTCAAATTCCTAGGCTCAGGCGATCCTCCTGCCTCAGCCTCCCGAATAGCTGGGACTACAGGCACGTGCCACCATGCCCAGCTAAATTTTTCTATGTATTTTCAGTTGTCCAGCTAATTTCTTTCTATTTTTTTAGTAGAGGTGGGGTCTCGCTCTTGCTCAGGCTGGTCTCGAACTCCTGAGCTTAAACCATCCACCCGCCTCGGCCTCCCAGAGTGCTAGGATTACAGGCGTAAGCCACCACGCCCGGCCAGAATATATACTTTTTTTGAGACAGGATCTTGTTCTGTTGCCTGGGCTAGAGTGCAGTGACATCATCATAGCTCACTGCAGCCTCAAACTGCCAGGCTCAAGCGATCCTCCTCCCTCAGCCTCCCGAGTAGCTAGGACTACAGGCGTACATCACCATACCCGGCTAAGTTTTCTAATTTTTTGTAGAGATGGGGTCTCACTCTTGCTCAGGCTGCTTGAACTCCTGACCTCAAATGACCTTCTATCTCGGCCTCCAGAGTGCTAGGATTACAGGCATGAGCCACCACACCCGGCTGAATGATAGATTTTTCGATGCCATATTGTCCTAAAGTTCTGTCTCCCAGGTAGGCCACCCACCAAGCCATGCTTAGACCACTCTGCAACACAGAGGTGTCCTTCAGTCAAGAGATGGGTGGGACAGCACCTCCAAATCCACCAGGGAGACGGAAGGTGCGCCTGGCTTCTCCCCGCCGCATCCTGCTCCCCCTCAGTGGGGGGCACCGGCCGCACTGCTCTGGCCCCCCGAGCTGGGAGTCACCTGCGAGCCCAGCTGTTGCTCCAGCAGGGCCAGTGAAACAGACACCGCTGCCATAACCACAGCGGGGACAAAGAACTCGGCGCCCAGGTTCACCCACCTGGTGAAGTCGCTTGCTCCCTGCACTTATCCAGAGCGAGCAGAGAGAGAAACAAAGAGGGGCAGAACGCGCAGCTCCCTTCAAAGCAAACGTTGCATCCCGACCAGGGCTCCTCCCTCTGCAGCAGGCGGCTGGCCCTGTCTGGGGGTCTGGAGGGAGGCTGTCTCTCCTCCTGTCTGGTCCCACAGATGGAGCCATTAAAAGCACTCTGGCCTAGATATCACTTTCAACCGGCCACCTGGAGTGACAGTCTTGGAGGAAAATGAACATGTAGAAATAGAACAAAAAAAAGCAAGAGCAAAGCCCCAGCCGTTTGCTGGTAGTGGGTTTCTCTCTCCCTGTTCCCCAGCTTTGTGTTGGTATCAAACCGGAATGAGAATGGCCCTCAATTCCTCAAGCCCAAGACACAGCCCTTCTCTCCCCGCTGAGACCAGAGCAAGAGGGGTGTAGTCGGTACAACCTCTTTGGACAACAACCGGGCAACATCTTACAAACGACAAATGCACGTGCCCTCTGCCCCGGCATTCCCGCTCCTAGGAATCTGCCCTCAGTCACGCCTGTGCACAGGCAAGGGCAGGCACCGCGGCTTGGCTGCAGGAGCAAAGGGCTGGAAACAAATTCAGTGTTCCTGACTAAGAGGCCCGTCAGGTAAACTCTGACATGGTCACAGAGCAGAGTACTACACAGTTATATACAAAAATTAAGCACTGGCTTTATGTGCTAAAGTGAGAGCTGTGTATAAGACAGTGTTATGCTAAAAACCAGACCACTTACACGCACGCATGCATTACACACACGCTCATTGGTATCTGCACCAACTCCCTGGCAGGCTGTGTAGGCGATGGGTTGATAATAGCTACTGCGGGTGGGAGAGCAGGGAAGATTCGGCTTTCACTGCACACCCCCTGGACCGGTTCAACTCCTCGTCCAAGGCAACATTACGTTTCGGACACCTTGCTCCACGCGGCCCTCGCGCAGGAGCGTTACGTGCATCCTTTCACTCAATCCTTCCAATATCCCTTCGCGGTCTCATCGTCCTGATTGCACAGAGGGGCGAACTGAGGCTCGGAGAAGATGAGTGACGTGCACACATCCTCGGTTTGGCTGGGGCCAAGATGAGGATCTGTGTCACTCCAAAGTCCCTGCTTAAACGGCAAAACGTGGGCTACTATGAAGAAGACCCATGCTCCTGGCCACCAGCACGCGTGTGCCCGAACGGGAGAACGCCACTACAAATGGAACACGAACCCATGCCTGCCCTCCTAGGACTCAGGAGAGGGGGAGCACGTGGACATGGCAGGCTGAGCATTGCCAGGAAGGTCACAGGAGGCCCAGGGCAGGAGGACACACGCCAGGGCTGTCCTCTGGCACCTGCCTTCCTTCCCACCTGAGAACAGTGACGCCCATCTGGGACCTCCCGCATGCCGGCACTCCCACCTCTGTGGTGCGAGACCAGTGCCCGGTACTCACATGCCCAGAGCCTCAGTTTCTTTATTTGTAAAAGGGTTGTGAAAATAATTACACTAACCCTAAAGGATAACTGAGGGACTAAAGGGGGAAAATGGGTGGACAGAGCCGGACACGGGGGCCCAACACTCAGTCCCCATTTTGGGGGGACTTTGGGTAGTGCAGCTGGTCTCAAACTGGCCTCAGGATCCCTTTATACTTTAAAAATGACTAAAGACCCTAAGGGGCTTTTGTACCACATTCAAAATTAAAACGGAGAAAAAACTGAAATGTTAAGTTAAAATAACTATAACAAACCCATGATATGTTTCCCTGATTTGATCATTATACAGTGTACACAGGCATCAAAATATAACACAAACCCTAGAACATGTACAATTATTATATACCAATAAAAAAATTCAAGAATTTTTACTAAAAAAAACCCAATTTTTTTTAAAAAATGTTTTGATTGAGAATAGTGGCTGGAGTCTCCTGTCCGCGTCTGCATTCAATCCGTTGAGATGTACTGTTCTGATACAGAATATGAAGAAATCCAGCCTTCTACAGATAGGGAGTTAGAACAGGGAGGACTTTTTATTTTCAGATAATTGTGGAGACCCTTCTTTGACACTACACTAGACTTGGCAAGTGGCAGTTTGTTACAGGTTAGTTGCAATGTGGAATCTGAGCCCGTATCAATGAACTTTTGTGCTCGGTGGCGTTCCCATCCGCTGGCCGGCCTGCGCTTTGAATGGACTGTCTACCCATACGTGACTTTGCAACATCGGGCATCAGTCATTTGGAAAACATTGGTTCACTGAGTTATGCACACATGAGAGAATGAGTGAAAAAAGCAAATAATGTTTCAGTATTACCATGAAAATAGTTTTGACCTTGTGGACCCTGAAAGACTTGATGCCCCAGACCACACTTTGAGAATACTGGGATAGCAGAATTTCCGTGTCCTCCACATTAACCGTGTTTTCTTTTAAGAACTCAGGGAAAAGGAAACTTCCATGGGAAGCGTGGGGGCCTGGGCGGGGGTCTCTGTCCCCGTCCCATCAGCACCACCATGCAGGCAGGAGCGCCCAGGGCCACAGGAGGCAGCTGGACCCAGTACCTCCCACCCAGTGCTGGCTGCCTCCCCTCCAATAACTGGCCCCGTTCTGCTCTGCCCTCCATTATCGGAAACCTCCCTCTTGCCCACGTTACCCCCTCATTCTCCTCCAAAATAACCGCTCTCGGCGGTTTGCAGAGGGCAGGCCCTGCAGCAGCAAAGTACAGGGGCCACGCGTGAGCTGCTGCACTTGGACTTCATAGTTGATAATTCTCGGTCTCTTGAAATTACATACGTACGTATATTTATAGCAAATACATGGGTGCCCATAAATAGCCACTCATTCACGTATGCATTTTTTGCATATCGTTCAGCCACCGAGTTCCAGTGTGTCTTCCTTCCAGGGACCCTTGTGTCGAGGCCTTTCCTAGTCCCGCCCTCACCACCGAGGCTGGGTTATGACAGGGCCACTGTCCCCCACGCCCGTCAACCCGGTGCCGAAGGGTTAGCTATGGACCATTTGATTGAACCACTCCTGCTCAAAAGCCTTCAATGAGGCGCTGACATCCAAGCCTTGCACAACCTGTTCCCCTTTCCAGCTTCGCCGCCCACCCCAGCCCCTCTCGCTCCCACCAGGGCTCACTCTGGGCTCCTCCTCCCCACCCGGCATTCACCCTGTTCCAGTCCCCCCCCAATAATCCCTCTTATCTCACAACCATACCCCCCTCTGGACTCTACATTTGCCTGGCATGGAGGTGGCTCTGTTCACAGTAGATGCTCAAAACAGGAACGCAACAAGCAATGTCTGAGCACCTACTATGTGCTAGGCAGTAAATCAAACTTTTGTCCCTAGAATGCACTTTATAACACCCTTTTGTGTCTTCGTGGCAGCAAAGCAATGTTCTCCTCCTGCTGTCCAGCAGTCTTCACTCCTTTAGGTCACTTCAGACTGTGCCCTTATCTAGACTGGCAACTCGAGGACAGTATTCTGCGTCACTTTTGCTGCCTATGACGTATTAGATGCTTAATAAAAATGGCTGAATGAAAGTGGATTAACCACAATAGCCACTGGAATAAGAATCAAAATGATCCAGAGATCTGTTGAACCCAGGTAGAGGTCCCTGGTGTCTTCCATATTATTTTTGGTATGAACAACATGTTTTACATTTACACATTTTAAATGCTAGATGGGAAAGAGCCACCTTCAGCCCTGTTCTAGATCGTGTTCCATAAATCACACAACCCCGATCTTGAGCAGCCTGACAGGGAGGACAGGTGTAAAGTCCCTGGTTTCAAATCCCATCACTGCTATTTCTACCTGTTAAGATTGGCTCAAGACCCTTAAGTTCTCTGAGCCTCAGTTTTCTCATCTGGAAAATGGGGATGAAAATAACTGTCCCTACCTCAAGGTACTGCCTTCAGAATTAAATGAAAGAATACATGTAAAGAGCTCAGCACAGTGGGACACATAAAATCCGCTCAATTCATGAGAGCTGCTGGTATTGATATTTATTGCTGTTGTTGCAGCCCCAGTCAGCATGAGCCCTGGGGTAAAGGGCCCTGACCTCCACCCACAGTCTCCTTCCCGTGATCACATTACCCTGCATGACAAATACGTCTGCAGATATAATGAATGTTCTCTGCATATGTAATTAATGATGTGACTAATCAGTTGGTCTTAAAAAAGGGAGATTATGTGGTTGGGTCTGACCTAACCAGTGAGCCCTTTACAAGCAGTTTTCCCGCTGGTCTCAGAAGTGGAAGTCATAGGTTTGAAGCAAGAAAGGACCTGGTGCACCACTGCAGGCCTGGAGAGGAAGGAGCCTGAGACTGGCCCTGGCTGTGGCCAGCAAGGACACAGAGACCTCAGTTCTACAACCACAAGGAACTTGATTCTGAAAGAGCTTGGGGGCAGATTCTTCCCCAGAGCTCAAGACAGGAGTTCAGTCCAGCCGACACCCTGATCTTGGACATGTGAGACCCTAAGCAGAGAACCCAGTAGCCAGCCCAGACTTCTGGCCTAGAGAACTGTGTACTAACAAATGGGTATTGTTTAAGCCACTAAGCTTGTGGTGATTTGTTATGCAGCAATAGAAACAAGTAATTCTGGCCTCTAGCCATAATGCATCGATATTAAGAACACATCAGGTGCTCACCTAAAAGGTCTGGGGACGACCCACACTTTCTACATTTCTTCGATGATTAAATGTGTGATTCTTGAAATCAGCAACTATCCTACATTGCATGGCCTACAGCTTCACAGTTGCACAACCAGCCAATGATGAGGTTTTCATCTGGGCAAAACCCAGCAAGGTTCTCTTTTTTTGCCTAGAGGAAACTCCAGACACGGGAAGTGGTTCAGGGGAACCCACCTGGCACTCAGGGTGTGTGTGTGTCCACGTGCGAACACGTCTTGCTTTACACAGCAAGCGACTGCTGTGCGTTGGCCCCCCGCCGCCGTCGTCGGCAGCAGCCACTCGGGACTTAGCCAACTGGCCAAACCCTGACATTTTGCTTGTAATTGTACCTTCCAGTAAAAAGTCCTGGTTGGAGTGGTAAAAATAGCAAGAGCAACTTCCTGCAACAGATACACCAGTTGATGGTGGTGCCTGAAAGGAAACCTGATGACCTCACTCTAACTAAGGGAAAAGCCTTCAAGTGGCGCTCAGGGTGGCAGTGGGGCAGAAGCCCAGCAAGGGAAGCCCACCCAGCCCTCCACCCCAGGCGGACCCACTCAAAACCAGCTCTGGAGCGAGATGCTTCCCTCACTCCCTTTTTTTGGAGACAGAGTCTCACTCTGTTGCCTGGGCTAGAGTGCCGTGGCTTTAGCCTAGCTCACAGCAACCTCAAACTCCTGGGCTCAAGCAATCCTCCTGCCTCAGCCTCCCGAGTAGCTGGGACTACAGGCATGTGCCACCATACCTGGCTAATTTTTTCTATTTTTTGGTAGAGACGGGGTCTCGCTCTTGCTCAGGCTGGTCTCGAACTCCTGAGCTCAAATGATCCGCCAACCTCGGCCTCAGAGTGCTAGGATTACAGGCGTGAGCCACCTCGCTGGCCTCCTTACTGCCTTAATGACAGACCCACCTCCCAGAATCAGGAGCTCTCTGATAAATGCAAAATCTGCTTTTGGAGGGCCTCCCCCCCCTGCCCTACCCACGTTCACTAGCCAGAGTTACAGAGGCAGGAGGCCTCCCTACCAAAGTCCTTTGTGTGTACCACTGTCCCCTTGGTGACCCTCTTCCCCCATCTGCATTTGTCCCAGGGCTGTTCCACCCAGGCCGGGCTGGTTGGGATAACAGGAGCCTCAGAGCTGGGTTCTGTGAGTCATCCCAGGGGAGCAGGGATCGCAGCCACACCTGGATGCTCCCACCAAAGGGTAGGGCGAGCCCACCTGGGGAATGACAGGTGGGCCTGGCTGAAATGTCTGCAGGCACCTGAGCCCATGCCCCCTGGCTGGTCCCCGTCTTGGGGGCTGAGGCCACCTGGGACCATGCAGGCCTGGTGTCTCCTGCCCCGAGAGTCTGCCTTTCTCCCTCAATCTCCACAGCTTTCCCCTCCTTCTGTCTCTAAATCAAGTCCAAGGGCCCTTTTGGCAAATCTTTTGTTCATTCTAAAGCTTCCCGTTACAGGAAAACAGACACAGACTCCCTAGGTAATAAACATGGAAATTCACAAAGTTCTTGGAGCCGCAGCCTTTGGCCTCTACCAACAGGTAGACAGGGCCCAGTCCGCGGTGGCCGATGCCCCTTTCTGGATCTCTTATGGACTGGCTGGGGACTTTTCTCTGCACCCTGGCTTACTTCTTTACTCCTGCAGGGGAGACAGGAGGCAGATCGTCACAGGCCAGCCCCCCCCCCCCCGGAGGTGCTCTCCCGCCAGTCTGACCACTCTCTCAGGTCAGGGAAGGTCCTTCGCATCTCTGGGACAGATGCCTCCCACCCAAAGCCACCTCCACCCCATGTGGGCAAAGTCACCCCAGCCCCTCCCCTGGATATGCTGGCTGTTCAGAAACACTAGAATTCACTCAAATGTGCCAGGTATTTCGCTTTCCCAAGTAAAACCCATGCCTCCTCGTGTTTGCAGAGCTTTTCAGCATAAAATGAACTTTCAGGAATGTTTTCCCATGGCCAGCACACAGCAGCCTGGCAGGGGGCAGGGCCGGGATTAGAGGGCCTCACTTCACAGATGAGTACACACGGCCAAGAGCTCCCCGGGCCCCAGCTGAGGTCAGGAGACCAACAAGAGACAGAACCGGCCCTCGCTAAACCTTGATCTTCTGGGAAAACAAAAGTGGACTGGAACCAAAAGGGAAAGCCTGAATAAACCAGATCTCTTTTCTTAAGGAATAATGAGACACCCTGCCCTGCAAAATCACATTAGCTAAGACTGTCATAAAGACACGGACGACATCAAATATGGGTGAGGACGTAGCAAAATGGGCACTCGGACGCTACTGTTAGTGGGAGAGTAAACTGAGTCTCTGCGAAAGGCACTTGGTTTTAACAATGAAAATTTGAAATGATCACACTTGCTCATAAACACGCGTGACTGAGGACATACGAGACCGTCACTGATCTCGGGGAAAGATCAGGCCTCACCCAAAGTCTCCCGTTAGGAGACAATGAGATACACGGTGGTTTGGCCACAGTATGGAGATCATGTCTGTGGAAGGGGAGAGAGCTCGCACACAGGCTAAGTGATAGAAGCTGTAGAGTATTGAGCATGATCCAAATTACGTAAAAACAAAATCTGTGCCTGCCAAGGGGGACCAGAAGGGTAGACACCGAGCTGTGGACAGATCCCAAGGAGGGGGGCAGACTCTCACACTGTGCTCCACTTTCCCTACATCTTTCATTTATGAAGGAAATCTGTCTTTCCTTAAAAGGAAATCCTAAAAGGATCCTTTTAAAACCTTTTAAATCTTAAAAGGACAATGTTTCCCTCAGCCCCCCCCCCCTCATGAACTTGGAGCCCTCACATTAGCTGAGCCCCGTCCCCCACCCCGGCACCACCCCACGGAGGCCTGCCTTCTTTGACCTCCTTCGCAGAGGGTCCTCCCCACTGGACCCTCCTCCTTACATGTCCCTGTCCGCTCCCCCCGCGGCTGCATATTCTGTCTACCTGCTGTCTGCCTCCCCCCGTGGAGAGGAGGCTTCAGGATGGGGTGGGGGTGGGGGTCCTTGCCTTGTTCTCTGCTGAATCCCAGAGCCCGGCGGAGAATTGATGGCAAAAATATTCATTGAACACATGTGGAATGAGGAGACTAACAACAGCCTAGGTCCTCCCCTCTGCCACGAGGACGGTGGGGCGGACTCCCTACACACTGGCCACTCGCACCCCCGTGCGGGCCATCATCACCACCTGAGTGGCTGTCTGCCTCCCACGCGGACACTGAGCTCCCATCCTACTTTCGACCTCACAGCCGACAGTCGAAGGCGGCACCCTGGTGGGTGGGGAGGGACCCTCTTTGACCCTGACTTGCTCTCCCCAGTCTCTAGCCCAGAATGGGCTGCTCAGAAGGCCGTAAATAAGTGTCTGTCGCATGCATGGAGCTGGACACCTCTCTCCCTCGGCTCTCCAGGGCTGTGAACGACAGAGGCGTTCATGGGTTACAGGACTTGCTGCCAAGGTCTCACAAGCTGGGCTGCAGCAGAGCCTGCACTCTGGACACTGGACGGCATCACCACGGCTTTCTAGAAAAAGCGCTCCTCCAGCTCTTGGTCCCACTCCTGCTCAGACCAATCGGCCTGGCCAACAGCAAACCTGGCTGGCAGCTGGTCTTAGGGTGTGAACAAGCAAAGCGTATTCTCTTTCTCTTAATTAGGAAATTAATTCTGTTCAGCTTAGACTGATCCTGTGGTCAGCCCAATGGGAGCAGGCAGAAAATAAGCAAGGCTGGTCTCCACCCTATCCCTGCATCCTACTCTCGACCTCACAGCCGACAGTCGAAGGCGTCACCCTGGTGGGTGGGGAGTGACACCTGAGGTGAGTGTGGTCCTCAGGCTGGTGGCAGCAGACGCAGCTCTCCCACGGCCCCCGCCTCCCCAGGGAAGAGCCATCCAACTGGTCTTGCAGGCGCCTCCTTGGCACAGCCTGGCGCTCAGCCACCTCCTCTCTCATGATCCTCCGTGCTCCTTGGAGCTCTCGGTCCATCTCTCTGCCAAGAGGTGGCCCTGGCGCTGTGCCCAGGGGACACCCCGCAGGCGAGGTCTCACCCTGTCAGTTCCAGAGGCAGGTCACCTGGGGGCTCCCCCAGCTGCTGCCCAAATCCCCACCCAGGGCCAGCCAGAGCAGCCTTGGGGGAGTCACCCACACGCCACCTTCCTTGGAGCCCACGCCTGTTCCTCCAGCCCAGTCTCCTGGCTTCACCAGCCCCTCCATACCGACGCCCCAAACTCTGAGGCAGTGGGCAGGGGCAGGAAGCTGTGAGCAGGGCTCGAGGGAGGAGATTCTGTTCGCTCTGGAGCTACTGGGAAAACCTGACTCAGTCTCCACTCCGTGAGAAAGGAAGGGAAACTGGGAGCTTGCCTGCTGCACCCCTCCCATTCTACAGGTAGAAACCTTAGGGCCCAGAGAGAGAAAGTAACTTGCCCAAAGTGCACAGCACACACCAGAGGCAGAACTGGAACCAGAACCCCGCTCCTGACTCCAGACTCAGCTCCCCTGCACTCTACTAGCTGCCTCTCAAGCCCATGCTTCCCGGGAGGGCTAAGCAAATAGCTGGAGCCTTATTTATAAAACCACTTAACGTCAGAGCTTGCAAGAACCTGTGAGACTATACAGTAAAACATTTAATAGAAGCATTATACAGAAAAGCACCCACCCGTTTTACAGACGAGCAAATCGAGGCCCAAAGAGGTAAGGGGACCTGCACAGAGCCACACAGCCACGCAGGGGCAGAGCGGGACTCCCACACTCCCACTTCAGTGCTTTTTGCCAACACGTTCCAGGTCTGAGGGTTCTGGCTATGCGATGTGAAGAAGTGGAGGTGGCCTCCGGCAAGGGGGTGGCCCCCGTGAGCTTCATACAGACCCAGCCCCGGAGCAGGAGGCCACTGTGGGGGAAAAGAAGGGCTGGGAAGATTTTTATGTATTTGCAGAAAATATGGTACAATTCCCAACTAAATTAAATTTTTGAACCACAGAGCTGCCAATTTAAAAAACAGGTCAATAAGCCTCACGCACCTACCCTTAACCATCCAACAGGGCACTGACACAGGGCCCGGAAGGGAAGGTTTGGCAGCAAGGCAGAGCAGCACGGAGCGCAGGGGCGGGGGCGGGTGGCGGCGCACCCAGGGGAGGGCTGCAAGTCAGAGGCCGAGCAACAGCCCCAAGCCCCAGTCTGCGCCCAGAGGACGGGGCAAAGGGAAAGGGGAGCCTGATGCCCATCGGGTGCCAGATGCCATGTTAGGGGATTCCACAGTGTGGCAGTTGATCTTCACAGTATCCCTGCGAAAGGCCAATGAGACTCAGTGAGGTTAAGGAACTTGGTCACAGACACACAAACGGCTGGGAACACTCTTGGACCCCAGACATGTCCAAAGCCCAGGTTCTTTCCACTGACCTTGTGTCAAATAAAGGGACTCGATAAGGAGCCCTTCCCATCCCTGGCCTTCCCCTCTGCACCACTAATGCCCACAGCACCTATTCCCAAGCTCCTAACAGCCTTTGAAGGACCTGGTGGCAGTCTGGCAAGGTGACAGCTTGAAGCTGACAGGTATCAGCTTTAGCTACCTTTAGAATTGGTATGAGGACAGTGCTGTGTGCTGCTTGGGGGATAAAGCGGGCTGGAACCTGCTGTGGGGACTGGGCTGACTTCCACCACCTGGGGACGATATGGATGGGTAAGTCCTGCTGGGATGCCGTGACCAGAAGCTGTGGCTGCTTAAGTTCTCCCTCCTCCTCCCCTAACCCCACAAGCTCTCCGCCCCTCAGCTTGTCCCAACTAAGTGTTTCCTGGCTGGAAAATGCTCCAATAGCCCTGGATGGCTGAGGCAATTAAATTATGAAATTTACCACATTAGCTGAAAACCAGCATCTTAATTAGCCAATTCATTTGCGTCTGGCCACTCTGTTTTCTTGCGCAGCTCTGCCCACCCTGGCCAGGCCACGCCACACTGCCTGCTGGTACAGAGGGACCAAGGGCTCAGGCAAGGAATGCACTGGTCTTTGAGATCAGGGCGGTGGGTTCTCCCAGGAACCTCTCAGAAGAGAGGCTGCATCTAGAAGCCGCAAATGCCCCGGACTGCTGGCTGTGCAGGCCAGAGCACCCTGGCTGAGAACGCACCTTTCCATCACCTCCCACCTGCCTCTCCCTGACCTCAGCCCGCGCCTGTCTCGAGGTCGGCAATGAATGGGCCTCTGGGTACAGGCAGGTGGCAGGAGAAAAGGTAGCTGTCCCTGGCTGGAATCTGGGCTGTGACATGCCTTTCCCATCATTAGTAGGGACATCCTCTCTCAAGGAGGACTTGACCGCCAGTGTCCCCTCACTCCCCTTGCTGCCTTCATCGCCGGGGCGCTCTGCACACTGTGCTGTGTCAGGCCTCCGATCCATGTGTCAGCACCCCCTCATCTAGGAGCTCCCCGAAGGCAGGGTCCCCAGCACCTAACCCAGGGCCTGACACAGAGCAGGTGCCCAATTAAGTCTGTTCAAACAATGAATGAATGAATCAATAAATCAGTCACAAACCACCCACTAAATAATACTCCCACTCATCCCACCCTCCCCCAGCAGTGCTAGATGGGAAGAAGCAAGCCTGCTTTCGCCAGGTAAGTGCTCTTTCTCCTTCCTGCTCTCCTCTCCCCACGCTGCGTGCTGGCGGGTTTAAGACGCTATTAGGGGGAACAGGCCTGCAGAAGCTGCCTCCAGTGTGGAGCGTGCAACTTGCCCACAGCTCTTCTCTCTGCACCACACACATAAATCCAGCTGCAGCCAGAGACCCAGGATCAAGGTTTCTTACATTTCTTTCCACCTTCCTTATCACCACCTCCCTGGAGTCACTGCCTCACAAATGACTCAAAACCAAAATAGCTGCCGGGCCTGGGAGACAGCTTAGAAGGACCAGGTAGGGAAGACCTCATGTCCTCCTTGTCCCCAGGCCCCAACACAGGCCTCACCAACACCCCAGGAATGCCAACAGCACACCTAGGTCCACTGAACACCAGGTTCCATCTATGAACGGGGAGACTGAGGCCCAGGGTCCCAAAAGGCATGGCCCCAAGTCACAGTCACCAGAATCTGTCCATGACAAGAACGTGGGGTTCTTGCCTCCTCTCCTGTGCCACCAGCAACTTCCTTCCCTCCCTCCCTCTGCTGCCCCGCCAGTGTGCAACCAAACGTCCAGACGCCTGGCACTCTCTGCCCTGACTACCAGGGAGAGTCAAGCCCGGCCAGCCTTTCCGGTGGCCAAAGCCACTGGGACCAGATTAAACCTGCAGGGGCCTGGGTCTGCCTCCACCCACAGTCCCCTGGGTCAGGTCTCTATAGAGATTTTTCTTTGTTCAAAGACAGTGGGAATGCACTTTGGGGTCTTTGAAGCAGCAGCATAAAGCAAGTGTCTGGCGCTCCCAGGGGCACAATTCCCCAAAAGAAAAGCTTCTAAAGCAACTATGGAGGAGAAAAGGGGGTGGGGGCGTGACAACGTGGGGTAGGGTCCTGGAACCAGAGCAAGACGGGGGAAGAGGAGAGTCAGGCTGGAGACGTGCCTTGGACCTGCCAGCTTGGCCACCACCCAAGTGAGCAGGTGGATATGACTCTAGGAGCGTGACCACAGCTCTGCCGCTCGACAGCTCGCTGAACAGAAACAAGGGTCCTGTCGGGCGGGAAGTAAACGGCCTGGCCCGGGGCCGGCCCGTGTGGACGACATGTCCCTGCTTAAACCCTCGGCCTCGCTCTACAGCAGGCAGGCGGCCATCTGGCCCTCGGCGCGCGGGGACTTCCCTCGGCCCGGGCGCGAGCTCCGTCGCTCACATCCTCAAAGACAGGCAGCCTCCTCTTTCCAGGATCAATAGTAATTTTTTAAAAAGAGAGTCTGCGGACTCAATGAATCAACCACTCCCAGGGGAGAGAGTAGCAGCTCCCGCGCGCAACATCCATTTGCAAAACAATTCATTCCCTCGCCGGGTCCCCGGGCGCGGGCGAGGCGGGAGAAGCGAGGCTGGGAGGGGTGGCTGACCGCAGGCCCCCACCATTGTCCCCGAGCCCAGTGTCCCGAAGCCCCCAGGGGACCCCAGCCGCTCTGCGCTTCTCCGGGACACGCGGCCCCGGGAGGCTCACTCGAGCGGGGGCTCCGAGCACCGGGTCCCAGCCCGGGGCGGGGGTGACAAGTCCCCAGCCCGGGTGGCCGGGGACGCGGGCGCAAGCTGGCCCGAGGGCGCCCCCAGCCCGACCCCGGTACTCACCGCTCGGGGCGCTGCCGCCCGGGCCCGCCGCCGCGCTCGGACTCCCCTGGCCGCCCGGTTGAGCTCTGCAAGCCCCAGCCGCCGCCGCCCCGCTCGGCCGGCTCGCCGCGGCTCGGATCGCGCTCCGGCTGCGCTGCCGCCGCGCCGCCGCCAACAAACTAGTTTCTCCGGCCTTCCCGCCCCGCCTTCCGGCCCGACGCGCAACAGCCAATCAGAGGCGGCGCCTCTGTGACGGATGGGCTGGCGAACCCGTAGTGCAGCCGCAGGAGGAGAAAGGGGAGGGCGCCCCGGCCGGCCGGTACTGCGGGGGCGGGGCGGGGCGACGAAGGGACAGCCACCGGATTCTTAAAGCGACAGGCGCCCACTGGGGGCCCAAGTTTGGGAGCACAAGGCGACAGCGTTCTAGAGCTTTCCGAAGGGGAGAGCTTTATAGACCGTATATGCCTCTTACTTCTGTCCCCGGATCACGGGCTCTGTAGGCCTCTTTGGACTCTCTGGAGCCGCAGATTTAGTTGTCCGAGTGTTAAAAGCAAACCCTTTCTCTTACTAGGGGCTTGTTTCAATGTTTGGGATTTCTGCAGCCACCAAACCCCACCTGGACTGGAAATCTGTATTTTTCGAGTCTCCTCTCTGTGTCATTTATCACTAAACTCCTTTTGTGAGCCAGATTTCAAATGTTCATTCATCCATTCATTCATTCCACGAACATTTACTGGGCGCCTGCGCTGTGTGCAAGTCTCGGAGGGAGGAGAAAGCTCTGTAATTCCTGTCTTCGCAACCCGGGTCTACCGCTCATTCCGCCCCTTCAGCATGCTGTGAATCCAGTGTCTTCATCTGTGAAGGGTCACTCATAGGATTATTTAGAGGATTAAAGGAGACAAACTCCTAGACAAAGTACTTACGCAATAAATGTCCTTTCTTTTTACCCTCCCACTGAAAATGGATAATTCAAGTAGGTCACTTAAGGGTACAAAGAGCCCTGATAAAGTATAAAAAGAGATAAGGGCGGTGAAGGCTGGGGCGGGGAGAACTCCAAGGAGTCAGAGGTCACACCCATGGGAGGTGCAAGGAACGTTTACAGAGGAGGAAGAAAGTGTACAAAGGATTTGGGAGAGGAGATTGTGAAACCTGGAAGATAGAGCCCATGGGCACAAAGCTGCTTAGACAGGACAAAAGAGATTCCAGGCTTAAAAGACTGTGAGATAATAAAGACACCACTATGGAAGACATTTGGGGAAACAGTTTGGTGTGGGAGCAAGCAGCCCAAGATCTGGGTTTGAATCCCAGCTCTGACTCTCAGGAGCTGGGTAGGACTGGAGGTAGACTGCTCAGACTTTCTGAGCCTCTGTATCTCACTGTGGAAAGGAGGATTCTAAAACCTTTCTAGGTCGGGCGTGGTGGCTCATGCCTATAATCCTAGCACTCTGGGAGGCCAAGGCGGGTGGATCCTTTGAGCTCAGGTGTTTGAGACCAGCCTGAGCAAGATCAAGACCCCGTCTCTACTAAAAAAATAGAAAGAAATTAGCTGGACAACTAAAAAAAAAAAAAAAATATATATATATATATATATAAAATTAGCCGGGCATGATGGCTCATGCCTGTAGTCCTAGCTACTCGGGAGGATCACTTGAGCCCAGGAGTTTGAGGTTGCTGTGAGCTAGGCTGACACCACGGCACTCTAGCCCAGGCAACAGAATGCGACTCTATCTCAAATAAAATAAAATAAAAAAATAAATAAATAAATAAAATCTTTCTTGCAAGGTTTTTGTAAATATTAAATAAGATAACATATGTAAAAGGCCTAGCACCTAGCAAGTGCTCAGTATAGATTTGTGTCCCCATTTGGCCCAGATCTGCAGACATCTAAGACACCAGGATTCTGATATTTAAAAACAGTATTGGCCAGAGGTAAAAAGCTGGCCAAGTGCACTGTTAAGGTGCCTTCAGAAGGGAAAAGGTGGCATCAAAGTAATTGCTTCATTAAAGAAACGACACAGATCACATTTGTAGTTTTAGCATCCTGCCAATTTTCTAATGCTAGAGTATTTATATAATTGTTGGTTGAATGAGGCACCACATGCAAAATTGATACTTAGCAAGTTCATAACTGTCACTTATTATTCCATACAGGTTTTCTGTAAAATTATAAGTGCCAACCATCTAAAATCTGATCCACATTATCATTTTTCCCCTCTTCAACTCCAAGGCTTAAATTAGATACTGGAATATATTAAAATCAAATACAGTATAGGCAACGGAACAAAATCAGACCAAGAACACATATTGAGCTATTGAAATTAGATACGATTTGAAAGAAGATGAAAAGAGGAGATGAAGCTTGCTTTGCCACCAGCCTCAGTCCTCACTGTAGACCCTGGGGAGTCGCCATCCTTACCAGCCAGCACTGTAATGACCTGCTAACCTGCTAGCCCACCCCTCTGGGCAGGGAGTTCTGGGAGGGCAGGGACCATGGCAGTCATCTCAGAATTCTTGGTGCCGCATAAAAGTTGTCTACGCAGTTTTGAAATACTATGAATAAATCTCATATCCGTTAGAATTAGCTTTTGCTGCATAAGACAGAAAACCCAAAATTAACTGTGACTTAAACAAGATAGAAGTTTGTTTCTTGCTCATGCAAAAGAAATTTAAAGTTAAGCAATTCCTGGTTGACAAATCCACAGTTGTCAGAAACATGGGCTACTGTATTTTTATTCCTCATTCTTAATGCTTGGTTTCCATTTACAAGGTTGCCCCATAGTACAATATGGCTGCTAGAGCTCCAACTATAACATCCACATCCCAGAGGGCAGGGAGGAATAAGAGCAGAAGAGCACGAGATGTGTGCCTCTCAGCTTTGTTAGCATCATGTAAACAGACTGCAGAAGTCCCACGCGACACTTCCACTTATGTCTTATTGGACAGAGCTTAGTCTACCTACTTGCAAGAGAAGCTGGAAATGTGGACTTTTATATGAGTACATTGCCTCCGCAAACAAAGTCAGGGTTCTGTTCATAAGGAACAGGGAATAACAGATGCCTGGTGTCAACCAACAGTCCTGGCCAACACCCGTTCCTCCCCAGCATCCGTCCAGTATTCCTGGTGGCCCAGAATCTAAAGTCTTGGAAATTCTGAGATGAAGTGTGGAATGCAATTCATACTTATTAGTAGATGATTGAACCCTTGGTTCTCCTACTACCTCTCTGGGTGTTCCTTTTTAGTCTCCTCTACCGATTCCTCCTCACTTCTCAGACTTTGAATACTGGGGTTTCAGGGAGGTGGGTGCAGATAGATAAGAAGACCTCTTCCCTACCTCCTTCTGCACTCCATGCCGTTTGTTTGTTTGTTTGTTTATTTTCAGAGACAGAGTCTCACCCTATAGACTGGGCTAGAGTGCCAGGGTCTCAGCCTAGCTCACAGCAACCTCAAACTCCTGGGCTCAAGTGATCCTCCTGCCTCAGCCTCCCCAGTAGCTGGGACTACATGCTTGCGCCACCACACCCTGATAATTTTTCTATTTTTAGTAGAGGCGGGGTTTTGCTCTTGCTCAGGCTGGTCTCCAACTCCTGAGCTCAAGCAATTCTCCCACCTTGGCCTCCCAGAGTGCTAGGATTACAAGTGTGAGCCACTGTGTCCAACCCAAGTCTTCAATTTTTGACCTAGCTTCCAAAAGATGGAAACCCTGGTCAGGCGGACCCACCCAGGGTGAGACTGTGGGAAAAGGTGGCATTGTCAGCTTTGGTTCCCAAGGGAGGGGTCGGATGTCAGTGGATGCCATCCTGGGGGAGCAGCCGGGATCAGTGTCACCTGTGAATCACTGCTTGGGCCCTGGGCACACAAAGGAGAAGGAGGACTGGTGTGGCGGGGACAGTGGCTGCAGGAGGTGGGAGGGTGTTGTCTTCACCTGGTGGCAGTGTGGGAACTGCACAAGGAAGAAGCCTTCTGACCCTTCCTGCTCCTTCTACTACCCCAAGAAGCTGCAGACACTCAGTGGTCTCTATTCTAGTGGTGCCCCTAGAATGAACCCCCTTTCCCCAAATCATTCCCCCTGCACCTCTGGAAATGCCACAGTGTAGACCTTTGTTTGACATAGAAAGCGTGCTCACGCACAGTATGCTCTGGTACAGGAAGGCAAATGGTGACCGTTTGGGTATACAGGGCAGCAGGCACGTGCAGAGACACCGGGCAGAGCTTCAAATGCCCAAGGCTCAGCCGGAGACGCCAGCAGTGGAGGAGCCGCCCAGTGGGGTGAGCTGCAGGGAGGAAGCCGAGGGGCATCGTGGAACACACACCTCCATCTGGGAACATTGGCCGGCCTGTCCCGCTCCCTTCCTCCTCAGAAACTAGAAGGAAAAACAGAGTAGTGAACGACAGTTAAAAAACAACTGTTGAAGATGCAAATCAGTGCATATAGTGTGCTACCTTTCAGCCCCCAAGTGGGAAAAATAAGAAAGCACTCTTGGAAATGCAGGATGAATAAAGACACCCTGGAGGACATTCAGAAGATGATGGAGTAGGCCCCTGTGAGCGAGGAGGCCCAGGGTGGGCAGAGGTGGACTCCCTGAGACTCCTCGTTAGATACTTTGATTTCTGAGCCTGGGAGTCTACCTCTTACTCAAACAATAACTCAAAAACTAAGTTGGAAGCTTGAAAATGAAATAAAACTCTATACCTCTATACACAGATTAGAGGAAGGAGAAGGATAAAGGAGGCATGTACTCTATCCATATGGTCTAGAGTTTTAGAAAAATGTATTCAGGGTTTCTTTGTATACTTAAAAATAATGTTTAGAAGGGAGGGAGGGAGGGAGGGGGGGCAGAAATGGTGTTTGGAATTAACCAGAATAACCTG
>VBSM01002223.1:7886494-7897946 GCA_008086735.1 Cheirogaleus medius | reverse complement strand
AAGCAAAGAATGCAGTAGAGATTGAAATAAAATGTTGTGGCAGAACTGGGGAGGAAAGGCAAGTTTTGGGCCTTTGTGCTGGGCATTGCTGGGTGGGCCAAGGTGTAAACAAAGAAGAGGAGCCTCTGGAAGGAATATGGAGTTTAACTGGGGGGATGGGGAGAGAAGGGGGAAGAGGTACAAAGGTGGGAAGGGAGGGGAAGAGAGTGCTCAGGAGGGGCTCTGGCTAGCAGTACTGCCAGCTGTCCTGCTACAGATCCCGCCCAGCCCCATCATGGAATGAAAACTCACCACGTGAAAAACCAGGCATGTGAATAGATAAACTGTTAACGTTTGTTCACACAAAGAATCACTGCACAGCAATGAAAAGCAATGAACTCTTTTTGCCAACATGGATACATCTTGAAAACATGATGTTGAGTGAGAAGAGCAATTTGCAAATGGATACATAGAATATGATCACATTTCTGCACATTATAAAATCTTGCAAAGCAATACTATAAAATATATACTGTTTATAGATAATTGCTTATTTGTATAAATATAAAAACACCATGTATACACACACACTCAATATGCAACATGTATTACAGAATATTTTGAGAACCTCGATGAGATGGAAGATTTTCTGGGAAAGTACAGGCTATCAAAACTGCCTCAAAGATTGCAGAAAACACATTACTGATAAAAGGGTCAATCTGCCAGGAAGGCACAGTGATTCTAAACGTGAACACATCAAACAACAGAGCCTCAAGCTACATGAAGTAAAAACTATAAAGTTAAAGCTGAACGGAGAAATAGACAAATCCACAGGTATAGTTGGGGACTTCAATACCCTCCTCTCAGCAACTGACAGTACTACTAGACAGAAAATCAGCAATGATGTGGGAGATCTGAACAGCACAATCAAAGAAGAGGCTCTAATTGACATTTATGAAACAATAAAACACTCCACCCAATAACAGAATATACATTTTCCCCCCAGGTGTCCCTGAAACATTCACCAAAATGGATTATATCTTGGGCCATAAAACAAACTTCAACAGATGAAAAAAAATTTATAAAATCCTATACAGTATGTTCTCTGACCACAGTGGAATCAAACTAGAAACCAATAATAGAAAGACAATCATAAAACTTCTAAACATAGAGAAGTTAATCAACACACTTCTAAATACTCCATGGGTCAAAAAAGAAATCTCAAAGTAAATAATAATTAACAAAAAACATACACAATCAATCTCAACACGATGTCTTTCAAGACAATGCAATCTTGAAAGTTGCAGAAGTCCAGTTCCCTGTAAAATCTGTTGTAGGTCGAGAAGCCAAGTTCTTCATAAGATGCTGTTTGTTTCAATATTGAAAGGAGGATTAGGGCCAGACGTGGTGGCTCACGCCTGTAATCCTAGCACTCTGGGAGGCCGAGGCGGGAGGATCGTTCAAGGTCAGGAGTTTGAAACCAGCCTGAGCAAGAGCAAGACCCCTGTCTCTACTATAAATAGAAAGAAATTAATTGGCCAACCAAAAATATATAGAAAAAATTAGCCGGACATGGTGGTGCATGCCTGTAGTCCCAGCTACTTGGGAGGCTGAGGCAGAAGGATTTCTTGAGCCCAGGAGTTTGAGATTGCTGTGAGCTAGGCTGACGCCAAAATGAGATTCTGACTCAAAAAAAAAAAGAAAAAAGAAAGGAGGATTGACTTGGTGTGTACCAGGTAGCAAATGTCCTGGACTTTCTCCTTCACACGAGAAGATTGGATTCTCAGGAAACCTACATGTGGCTGGGGGGCTGGGCTGATAGCGTCCCTATCTTACGATGTATTCCCTTCTTCCAGCATAAGTTCTTACTGACTTCCCCCCAGGATTGGCATGATGTTTTCAAATTGTTTTCAGATGTACACTTGAGTTTGAGAATGTTTCTGGGTGTTTTTGTTTTGTTTTACACAGGATATGACGGGTCAGAACTGTTGGTAAACTGAAGTTCTTTATGGCATTATTTGTACGAGAGTGGATCATGGATAATGAATAGGTATGCTTTTGACTATCAAAAATTACATGGAACTGAATGAAAAGAAAAATACAAGTTATCAAGATATGTGGGTGCAGCAAAAGCAATGCTGAGAGAGAAATTGATAACACTAAATGATTACCTTAGAAATGAGGAAAGGGTCTTAAAGCTACAACTTAAATTCCTAGCTCAAGAGACTAGAAAAAGGAGAGTAAAATAAACCTAAAGCAAGAAGGAAGGAATAAAGACGAGAGCAAAAAATCAATGAAATGGAAAATTGGAAAACAATAAAGAAAATCAATGAAACAAAAATCTGGTTCTTGGGGAAAAAATTGATAAAATTGATAAACCTCCAGTAAGACTGACCAAAAAAAAAAAAAAAAAAAAAAAAAAAAAAAAAAAAAAAAACAGAAGAAGAAGAAGAAGACACAAATTGCCAATAACAAGAGTAAAATAGGGGCTATTACTTCAGATCTTATAGATTTTTTTAAACTAAGATAATAAGAGTATTCTATAAACAACTTTATAGTGATAACTTTGACTACTTTAAAAAATGGACCAATTCTTCTAAAACCACAAACTACTAAAGCCCAACCCAGATGAAATAGAAAATATGACTAGTCCTATAGCCACTGAAGAAATTCAATTAGCAATTTAAAAGCTTCCTGCTCCCCATCTCCTGAAAAAAAATTTCCAGGCCCAGATATTATAGTTTCACTAGAAAATCCTACCAAACATTTAAAGAAGAATGGACACCAATTTTACACAATTTCTTCCAGAAAATAGAAGATGAAGGAGCACTTCCAAAATTATTTGATGAGGCAAGTATTACCTTGCTATGGTTTGAATGTCTGTCCCCTCGAAAACTCATATTGAAATTGAATTGCCACTGTAGCAGTATTAAGAAGTGGGTCCTTTAAGACGTAATCAGGCCATGAGGGCTCACCCCTCATGAATGGATTAATGTCATTATTGTGGGGGGGGGTTGCTATCTTGGGAGTGAGTTCATTATAGAAGGGTAAGTTTGGGGTCCCCTTTCTCTCTGGAGCCCTCTCACCTTCCCCCATGTGATGACATGCAGCAAGAAGGCCCCTGCCAGATGCCAGCACCTTTGTGTTGGACTTCCCAGTCTCCAGAACTGTGAGCTAATGCATTTCTGGTCATTGTAGATTATGCAGTCTGTGGTATTCTGTTACAGCAGGACAAAATAGACTAAGACGTATCCTGAAACCAAACCCAGACAAAAACAGTACACTAAGTGAAAACTATAGACCAATATCTCCCATGAACTTAGGCACAAAAATCCCCAACAAAATATTAGCAAATAAAATTCATTAATGCACAAAAAGAAGTGTCACCACAATCAAATGGGATTCATTCCGTGTCTACAAGGTTGGTTCAACATTAAAAAATCAATGTAATCAACAAGCTGAAAAAGAAAAATTACATCAATTGACACATAAAAGGCATTTGACAAAATCCAACACCTGTTTGTGATCAACACTCTCAGCAAGTCAGGAATGGAGGGAAATTACCACAACTCGGTGAAGAGCACCTACACAATCTTACAGCTAACGTTGCACTTAATGGTGAAAGACTGACCACTTTTCTCCTGAGACTGGGAACAAGGCAAGGACATCCACTCTTGTCACTCTTATTCAACATAGTATTGGAAGTTCTAGCCACTGTGCAAAGCCAATAAAAAATGAATACAAGGCATACAGATAAAAAGGAAGAAATAAAACTATCCGTATTGGCAGGCAACATGATTGTCTACATAAAAACATCTGAAGGAATTTAAAAAAAAACCCTCAAGAACTAATTAAGTATGTTCAGAAAGGTCACAGACACAAGATCAACACATACAAAAATCAGTTGCATTTCTATGTAATTACAATGAACATGCAGAAACTGAAATTAGAAAACTAATACCATTTATAGTCACTCCAAAGAAAATAAAATACTTGGATATCCACTTAACAAAACGTGGACATCATTCCCAGTTATTGGCCCCCAAAAAAGAAATATAAGCAAAAACAAAAAAAAAGATGAATAAGTGAAAAAAAACAAAAAACAAAAAACATGGACAGGATCTGTATCCTGAAAACTGTAAAATGCTGATGAAAGAAATAAAAGAAAAACTACATACATGGGGAAACATATTGTGTTCATTTACTGAAAACCTCAACATAGTAAAGATGCCAGTTCTCCCCGAATTGATAGGTTTAGTGTAATACTTATCAATATTTCAGCAAGGTTTTTTGTAGATGTAGACAAGCTTACTCTAAAATTTATATGGAAAGGCGAAGGAACTAGAATATCCAAAGTAATTTTGAAAAAGAAGAATAAACTGAGAGAAATCTATCCAATTTCAAGACTTATTATGTAGTTACAGTAACCAGACTGTTGTATTGGCAGAGAGGTTGACACATTGATCAATGAAATAGAATAGGGAACCCAGAAATAGACCTGCACAAATGTGCTCAACTGGGTTTGACAAAGATACAAAGGCAATTCAAGGGAGGAAGAATAGCCTTTCAACAAATGGTGCTAAAGCAATTGGACATCCACAGGAACAAAACAAAAAACAAAACAACCTTCATCCAAATCTCACCCTATATACAAAAATTAACTAAAAATTTATCACCAGCCAGGAAGAATAAGTTTTTTATATCTATTGCCCAGCAGGGTGCTTATTGTTAATAATAATGTATTTTCAAAATAGCTAAGAGAGTAAATCTCAAAGAACTCACCACAAAAAATAAGTGAGATGGCCGGGTGCGGTGGCTCACGCCTGTAATCCTAGCACTCTGAGAGGCCGAGGCAGGCAGATAGCTCAAGGTCAGGAGTTCGAAACCAGCCTGAGCAAGAGTGAGACCCCATCTCTACTAAAAATAGAAAGAAATTAATTGGTCAACTAAAAAAATATATAGAAAAAATTAGCCAGGCATGGTGGCGCATGCCTGTAGTCCCAGCTACTCAGGAGGCTGAGGCAGAAGGATTGCTTGAGCCCAGGAGTTTGAGGTTGCTGTGAGCTAGGCTGATGCCATGGCACTCTAGCCCCGGCAACAGAGTGAGACTGTCTCAAAAAAATAAATAAATAAAATAAGTGAGATGATGGATACATTAATTGGCTCGACTGAACCATTCCACGTCATATACATATATGGAAACATAACATGCACTCCATTAAATGCATATACTTATGATCTGTCAATTAATAATATTAATAAAAAACCCAAAATCGGTCATCGACTTAAATGTTAACATAAAACTATACATTTTTAGAAAAGAATAGGCAAAAATTTCCATGATTTAGTGCTAGGCAAAGAGGTTTTAGATTTGATACCAAAAGCATAAAAGAATAAAAAATGGATAAATCTGATTTCATCAAAATAAAAAGGGTTTGCTCTGTGAAGTCCATGTGAAGAGGATGAAGGCAAGTTACACACTGGGAGAAAATATTTGTAAACCACGTATCCAACCAGAGACTAGTGTCTAGAATACACAGTGGGCCCCTCCTTATCCATGGTTTCGCTTTTTGTGGTTCCAGTTACCTGTGGTCAACTATGATCCAAAAATATTAAATGGAAAATTCCAGAAATAAACAACTTGTGCATTCTAACTTGCTGTTTTGAGTAGCATAATGAAATCTCCCATCTTTCCTCTCTGCCGTGATGGGACGTACATTGTCCCTTTGTCCAGCATATTCATGTTGTCTGCATGCCCGCTCAATAGTCACTTAGTAGACACCTAGGCTTCCAGATCGACTGTTGCAGTATCGCAGTGCTTGTGCTCAAACAATTCTTATTTTACTTAATAATACTTTACTAAGAATAACTTAATTAGCAGCTATTGTTCATCTTTTACTGTGCCTAGTATATAAATTACACTTTATCATAGATATGTATGTATCGGAAGAAACATAGTATATACAGGGTTTGCTACTATCTGTGGTTTCTGGCACGAACTGCGGGTCTTGGAATGTGTCTCTTGGATAAAGGGGAGACTTCTGTACTAAGAAAGCCCAAACTCAGTGGTAAAAACAACAAAAACAAATAAGCCATCCAATTAGAAAATGGACAAAGACATGAACAGACATTTTATTGAAAAAGATATAAAATGACAAAATAAGTATATGAAAAGGTGCTCAACATCATTAGCCATTTAACTTGCATTAGAGAAATGCAAGTTAAAACCACAATGAGATATCAGTATGCAATCGTCCCTCAGTATCTGTGGGGGATTGGTTCCGGGACACCTCCTTGGCAGATGCTCAAGTCCCTGATATAAAATGGCATAGTGTTTGCATATAACCTATGCATATCTTCCTGTATACTTTAACTCATCTATAGATTACTCATAATACCTAATACAATGTAAATGATATGTAAATAGTTGTTATACTGTATTGCTTAGCGAATAACGATAAGAAGAAAAAGTCTGTACATGTTTGGTACAGATGCAGCCATTATTATTGTTATTTTAAAAAATGTTTGATCCACAGTTGCTTGAATTCAAAAATGTGGAACCCATGGATGTGGAAAACCGGCTGTATACCTATCAGAATAGCTAAGAATATGGCTGGTCGCAGTGGCTCACGCCTGTAATCCTAGCACTCTGGGAGGCTGAGGTGGGAGGATCGCAATACTGAGCCCAGGACTTTGAGGTTGCAGTGAGCTATGATGGTGCCAC
Organism: Cheirogaleus medius; assembly: GCA_008086735.1. Lineage (NCBI taxonomy): Eukaryota > Metazoa > Chordata > Mammalia > Primates > Cheirogaleidae > Cheirogaleus > Cheirogaleus medius. The sequence goes on along the minus strand of VBSM01002223.1, from coordinate 7,891,243 downwards.
TGTGCTCTAGCCCAGGCAATAGAGCAAGACCATGTCTCAAAAAATAAAATAAAATGAAATAAAAATAAAAACAAAAATAAAAATTGACAACACCAAATGCTGGCCAGGGAAGGAAGAAGCTGAATCACTCATGCGTTTACTGGTGGGAATATAAAATGGTACCACAACTCTGGAAAACAATTTGGCAGTTTTCTTAAAAAATGAAATATGCACTTACCATGCAACTCAGCAGTTGCACAATTGAGCATTTATCCCAGAGAAATGAAAACTTCTATTCTTATAAAAATCTGTACCCAAAGTTTATAGTGGTTTTATTTGCAATAGCTTCAAACTGGAAATCACACAGATTTCCCCCAGCAGATAAATAGTTAAACAAACTGATACATCCATACCATGGAAAACTACTCAGCAATAAAAAGGAATAACTTGAATGAATTTTCAGGAAATTACGATGAGTGATGAAAGCCCATCCCCTATAATTACATACTATACAATTCCATTTATTTTTGAAATGACAAAATTTTAGAAATGGAGAATTTCCAGGGATTAGAAATGAAGAGGGGGAGGGTGGTGGGAGGGAGCTGGGAATGATTATAAAAGGGCAACATGAGGGATCTTTGTGGGGTTGGAACTATTGATTATCTTGATTGTAATGGTGAATACATGAACTTACACTTGATAAAACTGTGTAGAACTTACACACACAAATGAGTATGATTAAAACTGGGGAAATCTGAACAAGACTTTGGATTGTGTCAATCTGAGTTGACGGATTATACATCAATGTCAATATCCTGGTTCTATTCACCCCAATTAAAATGGCTTTAATAAAAAAGACAGGCTGGGCGCAGTGGCTCACGCCTGTAATCCTAGCACTCTGGGAGGCCGAGGTGGGAGGATCACTCGAGGTCAGGAGTTTGAGACCAGCTTGAGCAAGAGTGAGACCCCTTCTCTACTAAAAAAATAGAAAGAAATTAGCAGGACAACTAAAAATATATAGCAAAAAAAAAAAAATTAGTCAGGCATGGTGACCCATGCCTGTAGTCCCAGCTACTCGGGAGCCTGAGGGAGGAGGATCGTTTGAGCCCAGGAGTTTGAGGTTGCTGTGAGCTAGGCTGATGACATGGCACTCTAGCTCGGGCAACAGAGTGAGACTCTGTCTCCAGAAAAAATAAAAAAAATATAAAGGCAGACAATAACGAATGCTGGTGAGGATGTGGAGAAAGGGGAACATTTTGTACACTGTTGGTGGAAATGTAAATTAGTGCAACTGCTATGAAGAACAATATGGAGGGTCTTCAAAAAAACTGAAAATAGAACTACCATATGACCCAGCAATCCTACTGTTGGGTATGTATCCAAAGGAGGGGAAATCAGTATGTCAAAAAGATATCTGCACTCTCCTGTTTATTGCAGGACTATTCACAATAGCCAAGATTTGGAAACAATGGATGAATGGATACAAAAATTATGGTATATATACACAATGGAACATTATATAACCACAAAAAGAATAAAATTCTGCCATTTGCAACAACATGGATAGAACTGGAGAACATTATATTAAGTGATATAAGCCAAGCACAGAAAGACAAATCTCGTATGTTCTCACTAATACGTGGGAGCTAAATATTAAAAACTATTGGTCTCAGGGAGACAGAGGGTAGAATGATGGTTACCAGAGGCTGGGAAGGGTAGTGGGGAAGGGGAGATAAAGTAGGGATAGTTAATGGGTACAAAAGTATAGTTAAATAGTAAATAGAATGAACAATATTTGATAGCACAACAAAGTGCCTATAATCAACAATAAGTTAGGGTATGCTTTAAAATAAATAAAAGGGTGAAATTGGAATGTTCGTAATACAAAGACATGATAAATACCTGAGGCAATGTATGCACCAACTACCCTGATTTGATTAATTCACATTGTATGCATGTATCAAAATATCACATGCACCCTATAAACAACTATTCTCCATTATAATTAAAAATGAAAAAGAAACAAGATCCTGGTTCTAACGTTATATTATAGTTTTACAAAATGTTGCCATTGGAGGAAACTGGGCAAAGTGTACAAAGAACCTCTATGTATGGTTTCTTACAACTGTGTGTGAATCTGCAATGATCTCAATAAAAATTTCAATTAAAAAATGGTATCAAAATGTTGCTGACACTCTCACTGTGCTCCTCCCATAAAAGGATCTGAGTTCAAATGATTTTAAAGAACAGATAACTTCCCATGCTATTTAAAGTGCTTTGGCATATATGAAGAGATGGAAAAGCATCTAATTTATTTTACTCAGATGATGTCAATACTAAAAACCACACGTGGAATCCCAGTGTACAAAAGAGGCTTTAGAACATGAAGCCTCTCTGGCTGAGGCACGCGGGGAGCTTGTGCTCACTGATTTGCTCTCTCCTGTCTTCCCAGCCTCCCACCACGACCTCCGCCACCGCCCCCTCCACACCCCCAACCACAGTCCAGGCTTCTGTGGAAACTAAGGGCTATGCAGCTCGCTGTTCCAAAATCACTGCTCTCGCACAATCCTAATTATTGAAAATGATAGCTGTGAAAAATCCCAGACAAAACACTAGCAAATTGAATTCAATTTAAAACTATTATCTACTATCACCATGAAGAAGGGTTTATTTCAGGAGGGTTAAAATAGCATGAAAATGGGAAATACGTTACGGTGATATGGCATATCAATAAGTCCAATAAGAATTCCATATGATAAACTTAAGATGCTAAAAAGGAAATTTATTTATTTTGTGCTTTTCCAAGAGCATAAAAAAGAAATGTAATCAAATTAATACCCATTCCTAATTTAAAAAAACAATTTACTAATAACAGAAGGAAACATGCTTCACCTGATAGACTATGGGGTAAGGAATATCCCTGTGTCTTAATGATGTGATCTGAGGCTTAGGGAGCTTCATGCTCTGGAGCGAGATGCATGACTAGTGGGGGCGGAGGCTCCAGGGGGACAGACCAAACAATCATATGCTCCTGAACTAGTCCAGGCAAGGATAACAAGAGTCAGAACTACAGTGCTTGCTGGGGTAGAGGTGGTTCACCCAACAGGTACCTTATATTGGCTTGAGCAATGAGGGTGAAATAGAAATTGAAACTGACTCATAGGTTGAATGAATGGGCAATGTCAGACTCAGAAATGGAGCAGAGGAGAAGGAACAGGTTTGGCTGGCAAGGGAGAAGATGCCCCATTTCTCTCTATGCTTCCGTAACTCTACAGAAGGTCATGTGAAGTGTGGGGAAATAGCGCCTCTTCAAAGAACTCTCATTGCTTTCCTCTGACTCAAGGTCTTTTAATATCCCAAGGAAATTTCTTTTTCATGAGCAAAATGTTGATTGATTAAATTGTCCTCTAAAAAATGCTAGAGATTGTTAATATGGATTCTAAAGTCCCAAGCGACTGCAAGAGAAATCCTAGATGTAAAGCGAGGCTCTTTTCTTACTTCAAACCAATTTTGCTACTAATGACCACACAATCAGAAGACTGGAGAAAGTTGGGTCAATAATGGTCATTATTGAATTTTCTGCAATGGCCTTTTTACTATAAAAATGTTTTCATTAAAAAAATAAAAATTTTAACAACTTTACAGGAAAAAGGAATAATTATCATTATCATCCCCAGCCCATGAATTAACAATAATAGAGAGAAGCTCCTGCTTTTGTTGGAAGGAGTTTTCAAACTCAAAAGATAGGGAGGAAGAGAGGATTAAATTCCCTTTCCCTCCATCATGGAAAAATCTGAGAGTTAAATACGTCAGGAATGTCCTAAGGGGTAAAGGGAAGAAGGGTTCAGGCGGGACAGATGACGGTGGGAGGTGAGGGAATCGCAAAGACACACCTGTCCCCAAACTTGCCCCTATTGATCCTGGTTCCAACATTTTCCTTAATCCATTACTGACACCCGTGGCAAGGACAGCTTAATGACATTTGTGAGACTTAGCAAAAATCAAGTTTATATGGTGCACACACAAAAAATGACAAAGAAAATTTTCCCAGACTTGCATTTTGTCGAGGCCCTGGTGGCAGATTGAGAGTGGGATTGGGTGTGTGGAGGAGACAGAGTAGGAGTTGGTGAAGGGGTTCTAGAGAATCGTGACTCATTCCCTGATGTTGAGAAAGGAGAAGACAAAGAATGACAGGAGAAGAGGTCCTCAAAGAACCTTAAAAAAATCTATCGGTATTTGCACAGATATGCCATGTTCTTTCAGAGTAGTTTAATTTCTGCTGTCCCACTGAATCTTCACCCTGTGAGGCTCCCCCAAGGTGTGCTAACCTGCAGCCCCCCTTGGGAACTGTGCAGGGGCAGCTGAGAACGCAGGAGGCTACAGGCTCTCCTCATTTTAGAGGCTGCGTCTCCCAAGAAAGCACAATTGTATGTATCTACCTGCCACAGTAAGTGTAATTCATACAGAAAGAGGTAAGCGCTGAGTTGAGCAGCAATTGACTACCTGCCTGGTGTCACATTTCATAGACATTTAAGTGTGCATTCCTATTGATTTTTGAATTGCCTTTTTACATTTTAGAGCCCATACATTCTTCCTGGCTTCTAACATTTCTAACATTCCCTTGATTTAAAAGCTTTATTTAGTCACTTCAACCACAGAGCACTGTGGATATGAGGCCCTGGAGCCCTGACAGGCCAGTGCGGGCTTCTGAAGTCCCAGAGAATGTCCTTGCAGAATGTGACAAAGTACTAGGACAATTCCCAGGGCTAT
>VBSM01002223.1:7873773-7885277 GCA_008086735.1 Cheirogaleus medius | reverse complement strand
TCCCTCCTGTCGCCCCCCCCCCCAACTCTAGCTCCTTGGGATTGTCTCAGGCTCAGCTATCTGCGCAGCTCAGACCAAGACCCTAAAAAGCAGACCCTTAGGAAAGAATTTTGGGGCTGGATTATTCACCTTAAGGTCACCTTAAGGACCTGATCATTAGTGATGGGAGGCAGGCGTGATAATACCTGGCATGCAGTGGCGTCCAAATTAATACGCTTTTTACCTGTGGTTAGTTTGGACTCGGCACAGGTGGAAAGCAAGGCGTCTGTCTCTGCGGTGGCTGCGGCACTTGAATGCCAGGAGCAACGACAGAAGCATGAGGATCCCGGAGCACATTTCTTATTGTTAACGGTCGGCGCAGGGCAGCCAGCTGTCATCTCCAGGCACGCTCTGGAAGTGACAGATGAGACGCTTATCTCCTAAAGTCACAGGGAACGGGGCTGAAAATCAGTTCCATCGATTTTTGTTTCGTGTATCTGGGAGCCAGGTTATAAGGTGTATGCACGGTTAAGATTGGTACGTTTTCTTGACGGATCCTATTAGAGCGAAATGCCTTTCTTGCTCTTTAGTAATACTCCTTCTCTTGAAGTTTACTTTGCCTGTCATTTTTATGGTCACGCCAGCTTTCTTGGGCTTCGTGTTGGTGCGGTAGATCTTTTCCCATCCTTTTTCTTTCAACTTATCTTTATGTTGAAAGTGTGTTTCTTGTAAAGAATACATCCATTAGCTGGGCCTTGCTCTTTTATCGATTCTGCTGACCTCTGCCTTTATTTATTTATTTCAGCATACTATGGGGGTACAAATGTTCAGGTTACGTATATTGCTCATGCCTCCCCTTCCCCCTCGAGTTAGAGCTTCAAGCGTGTCCATCCCCCAGTTGGTGCGCATCACACTCATTATGTACGTATATACCCATCCCCTCGCCCCCCACAGCCCGACACCCTGCAAATGTTATTCCTATATGTCCACTTAGGTGTTGATCAGTTAATACCAATTTGCTGGTGAGTACATGTGGTGCTTGTTTTTCCATTCTTGGGATACTTCACTTAGTAGAATGGGTTCCAGCTCTATCCAGGAATATACAAGAGGTGCTATATCCCCATTGTTTCTTAAAGCTGAATAGTACTCCATGGTATACATATACCACATTTTATTAATCCACTCATGTATTGATGGGTACTTGGGTTGTTTCCACATCTTTGCAATTGTGAATTGTGCTGCTGTAAACATTCGAGTGCAGGTGTCTTTTTTATAGAGTGACTTTTGTTCTTTTGGGTAGATGCCCAGTAATGGGATTGCTGGATCAAATGATAGATCTACTTGTATCGCTTTGAGGTATCTCCATATTGCTTTCCACAGAGGCTGAACTAGTTTGCAGTGACCTCTGCCTTTTAACTGACGTATTTAGGTAAGCATCTTTTTAAAAAATGGTTTTGTTTTATCCTTCCATTGTTTATTCCAAAAATATGAGTATGCTTTTATATTCACATTTCCTCCCTTCTTACACAAAAGGTAACATACTTTGCTTCCTGCCCCACTTAACAATATTTCATGGAGATGAACTTCACAGCAGTTTATAGATGTCTTCCTCTTTTCTTTTTATAGTTGCAGAGCTCTCCTTTGTTTTTATGTGCCAGTGTTTATTCAGCCCATTCCTTTTGACATGTGGATCCACTCTTTTGCTATTGCAAGTACAGTTGCAATTAATACCTGTGTGCATATGCCTTTTTCATGTTTTTGCCAATATATCTTTTGGGTAGATTTGTGACTGTGGGCTTGTTGGTCAGAGAACCAATGCATATGTAATTTTGCTCCATTTTGCTAAATTCCTCGTCATTGTACCCTTTTGAATTTTGTAGGTGGGGCTTCTCACATACATGGAAGGATCTGTGTCAGGGTGACAGGGAGGGGTGCTGTCCATTATCCTGGGCCCCTAAATGTCAGGACACAGAGTTCTTTTCCCTGGAACATGCAGTTTCTTAAAAGAGAGGTTATCTGATCATTTGCCTGGAGGAAATATGTATTGTTTCTAGATGTCTGTGTTCCACGTGTGCGTATAAAGTGGGCAAAGGACAGTGGCGGTGAGTCCACTTGTTTTATATGTACGCCTTCTATAATTTGCTTTCTTTCTTTCCTTTTTAGAGACAAGATTTCAATCAAATAGCTCACTGTAACCTTGAACTTCTGGGTTTGAGAGATGCTTCTGCCTCAGCCTCCCAAGTAGCTGGGCCTGCACCACCATGCCTAGAAAATTTTTATTTTTTATTTTTTGTAGGGATGGGGTCTTGCTATGTTGCTCAGGCTGGTCTCAAACTGCTGGCCTCAAGTAATCCTCCTGCCTCGGCCTCCCAGAGTCTTGGGATTACAGATGTGAGCCACTGTGCCCGGTCCATCTTCTATAATGTTCCATTTCGGCTCATATTTATTTCTACCAAACATTTCTGAATCCCAAGTCTCTCTGGGTTTCTGCAGGCCATGGTGACATCCTTCCAGAGTGTATTGCTGGACACCTTGGCTGGGATTTCTTCCGCCGACCTGGTAGTTACTCTTCCTAATCGTGCAGAACGTTGCTGAGACCTGTTGTCGGTGTCCCACCTTCTATTCCTTTTACTATCGAAGGTTTCACTGAGGAAACTGCAGTGTGCAAGGTTAGGAAGGGAAAGGGCTTTGTAATCAGGGCTGCTTGGGATCATGTATTTAGCTCCCCTTAATGGCTTTTGAGAAACACATGTGAAGAATATGAATTATTTTGGTTGTAATACAGGCGTTTAACTTTTGTTTTCGACTGGACTACATAGCTTCTTGATACATAAAGGATTAATGAATAACTAAGTTAATTTTGAAAATAAGGCAAATACTATGCTTAGAATTTGGGACATGTTGAAATATTTGATTCAGCCCTACCTTGCTTCCTTTTGTTTATTTTTTTCAAGGGTCTTCATGAGGTACAACAGCCGCCCTGCTTCCTGACATACATATGTGGTTTGAATTTTGTTATCAAGCAAAAAGCAAAGCAAACAAACAAGCACAACAAATCAACCCCCCCTCCCCGAAAAACAACAAATAAAAACAAGACAGCTGCAGATTGTGTTTTGCTCTGACAGTGCTTGGGGCCCTTGCACATGCTGTAAGTTTTCTCAGATGCTTCTTCTAAGACTTAGCTATGAAATGAATGTCTGTCGTTACAAATTGTACATGTCTCACCTGCACAGTGACCCAACTACCGTCTACGCAGGGTCACGCTTGTATCAGGCAAGGAGTTAGGTACTGGGACCCAGACTGTCCCTGTCGTCAGGAAATGCACAGGCTAGTGGGGGAGGATGGGGGGGACCAGCAGAGAGACAGTTAACAAAATGATGTGATCTTTGCTATCACAGCGGAGTGTGCAGATGAGTCAAGGATTTAATTATCATAGCTAACGATGTACATTTTTATACATGCTCACTTTCTGACAGTGCATATATTAAAACCGAAGCATTACAGAGAAAATTGGCTTGGTCCCTGAGTAGAGATGACTTAGAAACTCATGAGGCACTTACGCTTTTGTGAGGCAGCCTGTTGCAGTGGAAATGTGTCTGGGCGTGGTCCCCAAAGGCCTGGGTTTGGTCCTCCTTTCTACTTCATATTTCTAGTAAGCGTGTTCCTTAATCCTCTCTAGGCCTCTGTTTCCTCATTTTTAAAAGCAAGAGGGAGGACGAAATGATTGCTGTGGCTCTTCCATGACAAACGTGGGGTGATGAGCCAAGTATGATGGCTCACACCTGTAGTGGCAGCTACTCAGGAGGCCGAGGTGGAAGGATCACTTGAGCCCAGGAGTTTCAAGCTGCAGTGAGCTATGTCATAGAACGGCACTCCAGCCTCTCTCTTTCTCTCTCTCAAAAAAACAAAAAACAAAATAAAACCATGGGGTGACATTGGGGTGAACTCTAACTGTTCTTTGCTATGAAATAGCTGGTGAGGACATCCCTGATTCTGTTGCAGAATTGAGCTAGATGCATCAAAATAACCAGCTAGGGTCTTCCTTAGGTGTCAGTGTTAGATCCGTGAAGTACTTGCTTAGGGAATAAACTTGACAAGTTTAATAGCAACGGAATTACATTGCTCTTTATTTCTGAGATCAGAGGCATGGTCTCCTTGTATTTAATAATAATAAAATGCGGTCTGAAACATACATGCAGAGCTGTCCAGCCAACAAGGTGGACTGGTCAGAGACAATGCACACTCTCAAATATTCATTGGCCAGTTCAGATAACCAACTCCTGCTTAGGCTGGGAAGTCTAGTTAGGGCCTGCTAAGACAGCCTGACCACTGGACATTTAATAGAGTCCCAATAGAGTCTATAAGGAACTTGGTGCGCAACAAGATTTAGTCACTTGAAAGATAAAATGTGCATTTTGTTTCAAAAAATATTTTTGGACTGGGTACGGTGGCTCACGCCTGTAATCCTAGCACTCTGGGAGGCCGAGGCGGGCGGATCATTTGAGCTCAGGAGTTCCAGACCAGCCTGAGCAAGAGTGAGACCCCATCTCTACTGAAAAAATAGAAAGAAATTAGCTGGACAAGTAAAAAAAAAAAATATATATATATATATATATATAAAATTAGCTGGGCATGGTGGCGCATGCCTGTAGCGCCAGCTACTCGGGAGGCTGAGGCAGGAGGATCGCCTGAGGCCAGGAGTTTGAGGTTGCTGTGAGCTAGGCTGACACCACGGCACTCTAGCCCTGGCAACAGAGTGAGACTCTGTCTGAAAAAAATATATATATATATTTTTGAAAGATGAACATATACCATGTGCAGGTCTGTGGAAAACTCAGAGGTGAACTCAGGTCTGTCTCATTTCAAAGTACATGCTCTTAACCACTTCAGTACCCTGGGTGGGGCAGGAGTTGAGTAAAGCTCCTGGTGAGGCTCTATTTATTCCTTTATTATTTTTAATTGATATAAAATACACATAACATAAAATTCCCCATCTTGACCATTTTTAAGTGTATGGTTCAGTGGCGTTAAATACATTCCCATTGCTGTGCAACCATCACCGCCATCCATCTCCAGGTCTGTTTTCATCGTGCAAAACTGAAACTCTGTATCTATTAAACAATAACTCCCCCTTCTCCCCTCCCCAATGCCCCTGGTAGCCGCCATTCTACTTTCTGTCTCTGTGAGTCTGACTACCCCAGGTACCTCATAAAAGTGGAATCCTACAGTATGTATCCTTTTGCGACTGGCTTATTTCACTCAGCACAATGTCCTCAAGTTTCATCCACGTTGTAGCATGTGTCAGAATTTCCTTCCTTTTTAAGGCTGAATAATTGCTATGAACTGAATGTTTGTGTCCTCCTCTTCCAAATTCATATGTTGAAGCCCTAACCCCTAGTGTAGTTGTAACTGAAGTCAGGAAGTAACTAAGGTTTAATGAGGCCACAAGGGGGGGCCATGAACGGTTAGAATTAGTGTGCTTTAAGAAGAGCATCAGAGAGCTGACTCTCACTCGTCACGTGCGTGCACCAAGGAAAGGCCATGTGAGGACAGAGTGAGAAGGCAGCCATCTGCAATCCAGGAGGACAGCCCTCACCAGAAACTTGATCTTGGACATCCAGCCTCTAGAACTGTGAAAAGATAAATTTGTCTTCCACCCAATTTGTAGTATTTTATTACGGAAGCCTGAACAGACTGATGCAGTAATATTTCATTGTATGTATATATTATATTTTGTTTATCTATTCATCCATTGATGGACACTACGGTTGCTTTCACCTTTTAGCCATCGTGAATAATATTGCTATGAGCACAGGTGTGTACAATCTCTACAGAGATTGCACGAGAAGACGGCACCCACGTCAGATGCCCAGGGCTAGTGAGCGCCTTTCTGGAACAAGGCACATATTTTGCAATACTTGACTCTGCCCAAGCTTAGTGACAGATGCCCAGTCTCTGACCTTTGGATACTTTCTGGAATTCCTGGGGTTCCCAAAGCTCCCTAGTGCTTTAGTGACAACATTTCTTCTAGAAGTCCAAGGAGGTGAAACTGTTTCATCGAAGAGGTCAACAGAGGAAGACTATCTAGAACCAAATCAAAATGCCCTGTTTGATTTAGGTATATCAGAAGTAGATGTGGGGAATAAAAAGAAAAACAATGTGAAACTTCCTATTGCCACTTCTGCTACCATAACTACCACCAAGGATTCATAGCTCTTGAGGTAAAGCAGGTATAGTCTGTGCTGAATCTACTAAAAAATTAAGGAAGTCCCTCGACCCTTCCGAGGGATACCCATTTCCGTTCGTATTTTACAAACGGTCGCCAGCCATTATGAAGCCACACTATCATCTACTGGAAAGGGGCACTCCTTGGCCTTGGACTCTGAGGAGGGGGTGTCAGGCAGGTTTTTGGCTTCCCAGACAGGGCGAGTGGATTTGGTGAATGCAGCCACTGTTTATTGCTGCAGTTGTTCCACCGTATGGGGCTGCAGTTGTGCTTGGCCAGATGCCGAATGGCTGTTAGATACCACCCAAGAACACTGTCATCCACGAAGCCGAGCTGTACAGGAACTAACCCAGAAGCCCCGACAGTTGTCATGGATGTTAGGAAATGCCACCACCACTTCAAATAATAACGCTATCTCACAACTATTAAATGCTTATCACATGGCGGGACCGTGCCAAGCACTTCATGTGGATTATCAGCTCCTTACATCCTTGCAACAAGCTATCATTTGACTTTCCAGGATCTCTTCTAAGAGTAAATCTACACCTCGGATCACAGCACTGTTTTATGAATTGTGTGACTTTTCTCCTTTGACCCAACTGCTGTGCTCTGTTATAGAATCCTTGAAGAGCTACAGTGAATGTGGCCCCATAATGTCCTCAGCAACACACTCGCCTTCCCAGAGTGGGCTCTCCCAACCTCACGGGATGCAGGGATCCTGGGAGACTTACCTCATCCTCTCTTGAAAAGAAAAGAAAATTTCACAGTTTATTGCCTGCACGATGCTAGACCAGCTTGTGTCTTAAACTTGGTGTCGAAGGGGTGACCTAGAGAGAAACTGCCCAAAGAGTGGACACTATTTACTAATAAATATGAATTGTCTGCCCACAAAGGATGCTTTTATTGGAGAAATTTGTCATTTCAACATGTTTTTACCATATTATCTTGGGTATATTATAGCAGTGTACTGGGAAATTATTGATAGGAAAGCATCCATGCTTGATGTAAGCCATCATGGACCATAGAATTGGTCTGCCATTGAAAAGGCTGTAATTTGTGGTTACTATAGGCTACTTAAGAAAACCTCCCAAAGGAACTTTCTTTGCCAAAAGAAGTGACCTAAAATATTTTTTTAAAAAACATACTAATAGTGTAGGAACATTCTTGGGGAATAACTTCATTTAGTTCTGCTCTGACCTTAGTTCTTTTCTTCTGCTGGCTTGAGGTTTGGTTTGCTCTTCCTTTTCTAGTTCTTTGAGATGTGTCATTAGATTATCAATTTGTGATCTTTCTGTCTTTTTGATGTAGCGTATGAATTTTTGTCTTAGGACTGATTTTGCTGAATCCCACTTTGTCCCCTTTGTCATTCAGTTTGAGGACTCTTTTGATTCCATTTCATTATTGACCCAATAATTGTTCAACAGCAGGTTATTTCATTTCCATGACTTTGTGTAGAATTGAGTGTTTCTTTTGGAGTTGATTTATAATTTTATTCCACTGTGGTCTAAGAAGGTACATGATATGATTTCTATTCTTTTTTAATTTGTGGAAACATGTTTTGTGGCCTAAGATATGACCAATTTTGGAAAATGTTCCATGTGTTTATGAAAAGAATGTATATTCAGTAGTTTTTGGGTAAAAAGGTTTGTAAACATCTGTTAGGTTCATTTGTTCTCAAGTCCTGTTTAAGTCCATTGTTTCTTTGTTTATTTTCTGCTTAGAGGATCTGTCCAGGTCTGTCAGTAGAGTATTGAAGTCCCCAGAAATTACAATGCTGCTTTTTATTTCTTTGGTTAGATCTAGTAGGGTTTGCTTTGCAAATCTGGGCATTCTTATGTTAGGTGCATAAATGTGTAGGATTGTTATGTCTTCTTGTTGAAATGCTCCCTTTACCATTATGTAATGACAATCTTTGTCTTTCTTTATTATTGTGTTTTAAAGTCAATTTTATCTGATATGAGAATGGCTATACCAGCTTTCCTTTGGTTTCCATTTGCATGGAATATTTTTTTCCATCCCTTCACCTTGAGTCTGTATGAGTCCTTGTGGGTTAGATGTGTTTCCTACAGATAGCAGATAATTGGGTTTTATTTTTGCATCCATTCTGCCAGCCTATGTCTCTTGAGTGGGGCATTCAAACCATTTAGGTTGATTGATAGAATTGATATGTGGGATGCTGTTCTCTTCCTTATTGTGTAGTACCTTATGACTTTGTTTTATCTCTTATGCTGTTGTTTTATATGAGCTCTGAGCTTTAGCCTTTGGATAATTTTACACTGGTGGGTGTCTATAGTGTTGATTGATGTATAATGTGGTTCTGAGTATTTCCTGCAGGGCAGGTCTAGTCTTGAAAAATTCTCTCAGTGTTTGCTTGTCTGGAAAAGCCTTTATTTCTGCATATATGAAACTTAGTTTTGCAGGATACAAAATTCTAGGTTGGCAGTTGTTCTGTTTAAGAAGACTGAGAATGGGGCCCCAATTCCTTCTGGCTTGGAAGGTCTCCATTGAGAAGTCTGCAGTTAGCCTGTTGAGTTTTCCATTGTAAGTTACATGATGTTTTTGCCTCCCAGCTCACAGGAGTTCCTCCCTTGTGTTGACTTTGGCCAGTTTGATGACTATGTGTCTTGGTGATTGCCTCCTTGCAATGAATCTCACAGGTGTTTGTTGAGCTTCTTGTACCTGGATGTTTAAATCTCTAGCAAGACCAGGGAAGTTTTTCTCAATTATTCCCTCAAATAGGTGTTCCAGCCCTTGTGCATTTTCTCCTTCACCCTCAGGGATGCCTATGATTATTAGATTTGGGCATTTTACATAATCCCATATTTCTTACAGGCTTTATTCATTCCTCTTAATTCTCTGTTCTTTATTTTTGACTGACTGAATTAGTTTGAAAGAGTTGTCTTAAGCTCTGAGATTCTTTCTTCTGCCTAGTCTATTCTTAAAACATTCCACTGTGTTTTGTATTTCCTTAAATGAAATATTCATTTCCAGAGTTCTGTTTTATTTTTAATATGTTGAATTTTCCATTCATTTCCTGAATTGTCTTTCTGGTTTCTTCGAATTGGTTTTCCATTTTCTCTTGGATTTCACTGAGCTTCCTTACAATCCATATTTGGAAGTCTTTATCTGTCATGTCAATATTTTCATTTTGGTTGGTATCTATTACTAGAGAGCTGGTGTTACCTTTTGGGGGGTGTCCTTTTGCTCTGATTTTTCATATTTCTGAAGTTCTTTTACTGATTCCTTCTCATGTGGGGCGTCTGTCACTCCTTATTTTTGGATTTTGTTTTGTTTAGATGGGGCTTCCCTCCTCCCCTCTAACTTGGAAAGGAGCATCTGTAGCATATGTTAAATAAGAAACTTTGGCTTTGCTTATGGGTGCTTTGATGGTGATCTATGTTCTGGGTGGATGCCTTGGTTATAGATATCCTTAGTGTGTTGGTTTTCTCAGTTGCTAGTTGTTTGTAGGCTGTAGCAGTGGTGAGCTGTGTGTGTGGGTAGATTCCCTGTCTCTTTTTGATGAAGGAGGATGGAGGTCTTTGAATCCTTTCTCTTTCCCCAACCCAGTGGTCTTCTTCTTAACAGTGTGAATTGTATTGGCACACCCAGTTTAACCTCTGAGACAGTAGGTGGTGCTTGTGGGTAAGAATCAACCATACCCTGTATGATTGAGTCAGTAAATGCGGTAAAGGGCTGTGTAAATTGACCTCCCTGTCAGTACATAATGCTTGCCAGAAGGAACAAATACAGTGTTGTTTTTGGACCTGTGACCAGCTCTAGCCCCTCAGGAGAAACACCTGATTGCCCCAGGTGGTGGGTGGGGCCCTGGAACTTCAGGTGAGTTTTTATTCTCCACTGAAGTGGAGGCAGGTGGGGGAGTGAGGCTGGGTGGGGCTGCGTTGGGTGAGCTTGTCCTCAAGCTCCATAAAAGCTGGTAAGGTAGCTGTTTCAGCAGGGGTCAAAGGTCTGCCATTTATTGAATAACTATCTAAGGATAACTGCAGTGGACACTTGTTACTCTAGAAATTCCCCTCTCTCTTGTTCCCATCCACATGGCTACTTTGGGTTCTGCCTTCTTGGTTCAATGTCACTCTGCCGTTGGCCACAGTTGATTGGCCCAAATTTAGCTTGCAAGTCAAGCTGGGCCAATCAAAGTTCTTGCCCAGAGAGTTGGATTTAGAAGGCAGAGAGTACTGCCTCTCTTTCTTGAAGGCTGATTGACAGGTATTAAATCTGCAAATTGTTGGCAGCTCTGTGGTTTCGGGAGTACAGGTGTTGGTCTGTAGCTAGAGGGAAAAGAGACAACATAACAAAGAGGAATAGAGACTAGAGACAGAGAGTGTTTTTCACCCCGGGGTGGCTCTAGTAAAGTAACATAAACTGGGTGGCTTAAAAAGACAGAAATGCATTTGTTCTGGAGATTAGAAGTCTGAAATCCAGATGTCAGCAGGGCCATAGTTTCTCTGAAGGCTCCAGGAGGGGATCCTCCTTTGCCTCTTCTAGCTTCTGTGGCTGCCAGCAATCCTTGGCATTTCATGGCTGCAGACGATTTACTCCAACCTCTGCCTCCATTGTCATATGGCATTCTCGCCTGTGTGTCTCCTCTCCATCTCTCTGCCTATCTGTGTGTCTCTTCTTATAAGGACGCTAGCCATTGGATTAGGGCCCACCATAATCCAGATGACCTCATTTTAACTTAACTAATCACATCCACTAAGATCATATTTCCAAATAAGATCATATTCTGAGGTCCTAGATGGCCATGAACTTTTGGGGATACTACTCAACCTAGTACCGAGGGGATGTCCATTGGCATCTAGATCCTGGGTTCCAGTGTGTCCTCAGAACTCAGTCACACTCCAAGCTTATGGTGCTATGAGACAGGCCCATATACTTAGGACACGTTCTCACTTGTGTTCAAGCCTGGTTCAAGTTGGGTGACTGTTACATGCAACCAAAATAATTTTTAAAACATAAAATAATACAGAACTGCTTTGTCGCAATTCTACTAACTGCCACTTGGTGGGTGTGGCTTGAGGAGAGCAAACCACTTTTATATATTGTAGAAAGTGAGACCCGGGAATTCCCCAGCACACTTTCCCTCGTGTCTTTTTTGGCCAGAGAGATATCACATGCCCACATCCAAACCAATCACCCACGGAGGGCACGGGAGTCCACGATCGGCTGGGCCTACGGGAACTCAGCCCGTGCGCTGGGGCTGCGATCAACCCCTCTAGAAGCACAAGGCCGAGTGAAGGGCAGACACCTGTTCTGACTCAAAAGAGGAAAGGAGGGTGGG
>VBSM01002223.1:7856927-7873673 GCA_008086735.1 Cheirogaleus medius | reverse complement strand
GCCAAGGGATACCTTTAATTGTGAGATGGTCAAATTCAAGACCAGCCCTTGTTGGAAATTGCAACAAGGCCAGGCCATGTGGGAACATTTCCGGTGGAAAGGAGCATCTGCTCTCCATAAGAAATGCAAATGACACTTAACTGTGCCTTCAGAGGACGGTTTCCGGTCCCAGCACAGTGCCCACAGGCAGGATGGTCTGGCCATGGTTCAAAGTCCTCAGCTCTTTACTGAGACAGAAGCAGCCAAGAACCCACCCTGCAAGCTTCCCAGATTGAGTGACCCAACCAGCCAGCGCCCTCTGCTGGCGTTTTCACTCTTGTCCTCAGGGTACCCAAGGGGACTGATCCCATACTTGCTGAATTCTGTTTCAGATTCTATGCAAGGCTTATTGTTTCATTTAATGTGGGCACTCCCAGTCCCCATGGGAGCTCCTGCTTTATAGACAAGGAAATCCAGGCTTAGAGAATTTATATAGCTTGTCTGATGTGTTGTCTAACATGTGGTAGGGCTGAGATTCACAGCCAGGTCTGGCCGTTTGAAAAGCCCCTCAAACGTCTTCTGACACTTACTGGGTGCCTAGGTCATGTCTTTAACAACCTGCCCTTATTCTGTCTTCTGTCTGCATACCTCTGCGCTCTCTGTCTGTTTCTCTTCCCTGCCTCCCTCCTATGAGTGGCTGGATAAAGGGGGCCTGCATAGGAAAGCATTATTCTTTCAAAATTAACACCTCATTAGCTTGAAATATATTAGAGGCATCTTAAAACAAAAAGCACTTATAATAGGACTGGTAAAATGCAAGTGAAAAAATTTTTAAAAGGCCCAGGTGTGGTGGCTCACACCTGCAATCCCAGCACTCTGGTAAGCTGAGGTGGGAAGATCACTTGAGGCTGGGAGTTCATATCCAGCCTGGGCAACATAGTGAGACCCCCATCTCTTCAGAAAAAAAAATTAGCTGAGTGTGGTGGCACACACCTGTAGTTCCAGGTACTAGAGAGGCTGAGGCAGGAGGATTGCTTGGGCCCAGGAGGTTGAGGCTGCAGTGAGCTATGATTGTGCCACTGCACTCTAGCCTGGACAACAGAGCGAGACCCTGTCTCTAAAAGAAAAAAAAAAAGAAAGTTAAAAAAAACCCATTTAGAGGACCCAGTCATTCCCTCAGGTAGTAGAGGGACTGGGAGTGATTGTACCACCACCACCGTCGCCAGAATGGATGGCGATGCAATGCTATCCGCTGCACTTCGTGGTGTATGAGGAGCTCTGCAGAGCGGCGAGGCCGGGTGGGAGCACAGTCATGGATACTGGAGTCAGCCCGTGTGAGAGGCGATTTCCTTCTCTGCGATCCCCTTTTCATTGTAAAATGGGGATAATAGTTCCTGGGTTTGTTGCGAGAGTTTTGAGAAGGTGCTAATGTTTTGAGAAGGGTGCTTAATAAACACTAGCTGTTATCACAAGATCTCACAGTGAACCCCACATGGTGCTTTGAGGACTCCCTGAGGTCCTGGGTGAGACTGGTCACCGCCCCGGGGGCTTCTTCAACCCGGAGACAGCAGGGCTTTTACCTTTTGTATGCGTCAGACTGCTACAAGATGTTTGGAAAACTGCTTTAGGTTTTAGGGCTCATTCAATGTCCTTGAGCTCCTAGGAAGCAGGGAATGTCTCCTTCTGTATCCTTAGTGCCTAGACAGTGCCTGGCACAAAGTAGATGCTCAATAAATCCATATGGAATTGAATGGTGCCACTTTTTTCTTTTCTACCAAATGTGAGAAGAATGACTTTTAGTGACCTCTTTAAGAGAGATGTTTGTTCAGTGCTCTGCCCAAGCCCAGGGCATGTGCCTGGCTTATGGGGTGTAGGTAGGGAGTAAGCCCTGGCTGTGTCTTTGAAGCCAGAGGGAGTGGGAAGTGGAAGTGGAAGAAGAGGGAGGAAGAGGGGCCGGCATCCTTGTGGCATGGGGGTAGGTGGGAGAAGAGGCTGGGAGAACCTGTGTCTACTCAGAGCCTGCCAGCTGGCTCCGGGAGGACATGGCAGAGCTGCCTGGCCTGGCCCTGGTGCTTGGTGATGCTCAGGACTAGGGGTCCTTGGACACCCCTGCGGGGCGGGCGCGGGGAGTTGCTAATGGCCAAGATAGTCCTTGGCATAGCTGCTCTTATGGGACACTCTCCTTCCTGCTAGAAACGAGGGGGTCTGCTCCTGCCTGGGCATGCACAGGGAGGCTGCTGTCCAGCTGCAGAACGAGAACTTGCTAGAAGGGCCTCTGCAGCAGCCGCTCCCCACCGCCCCAGCTGCGCCCCACTGCCCCAGCCGCTCCCAGCCGCGCCCCACCGCCCCAGCTGCGCCCCACTGCCCTAGCTGCGCCCCACTTGCCATGTGCTGTGGGAGGAAAAGTCACATCACTGAGGCTACTGTCCAGCTGGCCGGTGATTCTGCTCTGGGACCTTCCGGAGCCGGACGACTTTGTTCTCCAGATGTCATTCCCCAGAGAAAGGTCGTGGGGGTGTTGGGGGTCAGGACGGGGGGTGGAGGTTGTCAGATAAATAGACCTCCCTCCCTCCTTGTTTGTGCCGAGGAAGAGAATATTCCTGTTTTACAGGTGAAACAACTGAGGCTCAGAGACAGTAGGTGACTTGTCCAAGGCCACACAGCTAGACATTTGCACCGAGTCTGTCTGGGCTCTTTTTTTCTAAACACAACCTAGCACTGTAAGATCTCCGACCTGCAAGTGGGTATCCTGTTTCCCAGCCCTACCTTCATGGGTGAAAACCTCCCAGGGAGTGAATGCAAGGCAGCCCTTCCCTACCCCTCTCACCATTCCTGTGGGGGGCCTTGAGCTGTCCCATCGTGGGATCTAAGTGCTGACCTTCCCCAACCCCTGGTCTCGTCTCTCCAGCTGCCTCTGACTGCAAAAGGAGGCCACCCTTACCCTTGTGCCCAAATTACAGGTTCTGAGCCACTTATCTCCCCAGATAAGAACATTAGCCTTCCCCATCCAAGTGTCTTCGCCATGCATGGGAGATGTCAAAGGGAGCCTCACACACAGCCACTCTGCCATTTGCAACCCCAGACAGTGTCCGCTCCTCTTTCCTGTCCTGTCCTGGTTTCCACTTGTCCACTGTTCACAGTTTTCCTGCCATTATAGCTACGAAAGGGGGCTGCCTGCCGAATGACCTGCCCGTCCAGTGTTCGAAGGTCCTCAGTGATTGGCAGAATCTCACAGACTCTCATGAAGACAGTTTGAGCCTCTACCTCCAAGGTCTCAAAACTTGTCCAGGGGGCTCGAGTGAGCACAGATGCTCTGCTGTCTCCCCAACTAACCTCCATGTCGTGTACGTGGTAACCACAGTCACATTCCTTGTCTTCTCCAATCACCCCCCAGCAGAGTGATGGATGCAAAGAAATATTGGTGGTCGTGTTATTATTATTGGTGTGGGTCTCTAATGATTTTTTTTTTGT
Source organism: Cheirogaleus medius (assembly GCA_008086735.1). Classification (NCBI taxonomy): domain Eukaryota; kingdom Metazoa; phylum Chordata; class Mammalia; order Primates; family Cheirogaleidae; genus Cheirogaleus; species Cheirogaleus medius. The sequence continues at coordinate 7,870,223 of VBSM01002223.1, read as the reverse complement.
GTTGTGCATTCCCATCAGTAAATTTTAAAAATCACTCATCCTGGCCAAGCGTGGTGGTGCCCACTTGTAAACACAGCTCCTTGGGAGGCTGAGGCAGGAGGATCGTTTCAGCCCAGGAGTTTGAGGTTACATTGCGCTAAGATTGTGCCACTGTACTCCAGCCTTGGTGACAGAGTGAGACCCTGTCTCAAAACAAACAAACAAACAAACAAGCACACACCAATCAACCAAACCACAAAAACAAAAGACAAAAAAATGACTCATCTCTACTATATGCAAACCTGTTCATTCACATATTATACACATCTAGCATTGCATTTATATATTATGTGCATTAAAACCATACACAAAGTAGAAATTAAAAGGATGATGCTTTTTCATAAATGATAAACATTTGTGTATTATGTCCATTAAAACAATATATAAATAGAAATGTAAAAAGAGGGTGTAAGAATAACTATTAAAAAAGTTCTTATCTTTTCTTCCTCTACCCCACTGAATTTTCTCTCCTCCTATTCCCCAAGGTGCCTGTACCTCATTTTAGAAGCGACACTCTTCTGCTAACATCTGCATACTTGCTAGATGCCCGTTTTACATGCACAAGTTCACTTAAGCTTCGTTGCTCCCCTGGGAGGAATGTGTTTCTACCTTTGCTTTACATATCAGACCAGGAAACAGACTCAGAGGGGCTGAGGGATTCATTCAGGACACGCAGTGAGTCAGTTTGGATGCTGACTCCTGTATTCGTTTGCTAGGGCTGCCGTCACAAAGTCCCGCAGACTGGGTGGCTTAAGCAACAGAAACTTACTTTCTCATGGCAGGATGTTCAAGACACAGGTGTTGGCAGGTCCAGTGCTCAGGGCTGCCTGCTCACCGTGCCTCCACGCGGGCTGTTCTCTGCGTGCATGTACGTCCCTGCTGTCTCCTTGTGTTCTTGTAAAGAGAGCACACCCAACTGCTTCACTGATTCAGAGTCTGTGGGGGCTCTTCACTTTTCATGGCCTTTGGGTTATTTCATAATTCTGTAAGTTATAGAGAACGGACAGCGATGCGTATTGTTCTTTAAAGGCACACAAGTAAATTCCATCTGATGGAGGTTCATGGGACTCCGTCCACCCAAGTGGAAGAAGCCACCTTTGTGTCCATTTGCAAATCCATTTTCGGGATTCCTGATCTATAAATGTCTGGGCTTTTTTAATTCCTTCTTTGAACTAGTCGTAACCTCTTAATGGTTCTTTCATTAATAATGAGTTGAATAAATTTTTCAACACGTGTTCGCTTTATATCTTTAGGAGAGTCATGATTTTGCCTTTTCTTGAAAATTATTCTTTAATCATTGAAAGGTACTTGGGATTATTATTAAATGATAAAAGGAAGTTACAAATAGTGTGTTCAACATAAGCTTTAACAAAAAATGACATATGTAGCAATAGATGTGTAGAAATAAAAATTTCAGTGGAGCACACACCAAAATGTCATGAGTGTTTACCTCCGGATGGGTTCATGAGTGAATTTAATTGTTGTCTTCATGCTTACTCATTTCTTAGGTCTAACATGTATTACTAGTGAATAAAAATATTTAAAACAAATGAAGAAATACTAGTAGAAATCTGGGCCATGTCATCCTCTCTACCCAAATTCCCACAGGATTCAGATCCCCCCTGCTCCCAATGTGGCAGGTCTGAAGTCAGGAAGTGACTTTTTGTATATACTCCTGCTTCCCTTCCAGGGGAGGATAACACCTAGGGAGTCCCGAGAGGCCTTGGGGACCAGGGCCCCTGGCTGGGCTGCAGGCCCTGGTTGCTCCAGCTGGCCTGTTGGGGGTGGAGAGATGGGGGCACACGGCTGAGCTTTCTAAGGACAGTGTTTGAGACTTTAGGCTTTGGCTAAACAAAAAAGGAAATTTTGAGGGGAGTACTGGTGTATAGAGTGGATTTGAATGATTATAATTTTAAAGTACTGAGTGACTGATTATTTATGCCTGGGGAACCAGACAGTCTCAGAAAATACTTTGGCGGGTGGGAGTGGTGGGATGGCTTGAGCCGAGGAAGGGTTCAAGGTGGGAAACTAAGTTTATGAGAGGCCACTCTTTGGACCAGCCTCCTGTGCTAGACCACAGCAGACCAGAGTCACCTGTGCTAAGTGCCATGTACCGTGTAAGCAGACTGAACTTTGAAACAGGCTAGTTTTCCCGAAACATTCCAGCCAGCCTGAGTCAACCTGTGCAATAAGGAAGTCCCCTTTGTTTTAACCCTACAAGGACAATAACTTGGAAATGACCAGTCTGCTTCTGGTTCTCCATTTTTGCTTCTTTCAGCCCGTGTCAGCCTACAAAGCCAAACTCCTCCGCTCCACTCATTGGAACACTCCGATTTTATAGAATGAGGCGTTGCTCGATTCTAGAATTGCAAATCAAGGCCAATTAGATCTCAAATTTGTTGTGATGTTGTCTTTTAGTGAAGGTTAACGTACTCTCTAGGCCCGCACGAGGAAGCCGGTGGGGGCGCGGTGGGCAGGCTCCTTGAAGATGCCAAGTGAGGTCCCAGGACACTCTCAACCGAGGGGACACAGTGTCTCCGAGCCCCTTTTGCTCATGGGGCAGTGAGGCATGTCACCCCACCCCCCAGAGCTGCTCTGTCCCCCCCCCCGCCAGGACCAGGAAGCCCCTACTGGGCATCGTCTGCCAGGAATGAGATGTATATCCTCCGCACTTCAGCTCCTGTTCTATTTTCAGGCCGATTCATAACTAAAACATGAAACGGGGGATGCGACAGCATTTAGCATTGTCTGACACTTTCGCAGCAGACACAACTTTCCTTCCTCCCTCTTCACCGGAATCGCTGCGGGGCCAGACAGCAGGTGCTGACTCCGGGGCTGGGGGGTTGGAAGACCTGTTTTCTGCAGGGAATTGCGGAGGCCTGGGTCGCCCGGGTCCCTCGTCCGGCCAGCGAGGCAAGGTCGCCTCCCGAGCCCGGCTCCCGGGCGCAGGTCCCCCAGCCCCGGGCTCGGCATGCGCGGGCGCGCCCCCTGGCGGCCGCAGTCCCGCACGTCCTCGGGGCGCGACCGAATCCCTCGGCAGGACCGCAAGGTGACCTGCTAACGCTATCGGACAAAAGGAGAGCGTGGGGACTGCAGAGGGAGGGGACAAGCATTTTCAAATTTCATAAAATGCAAGCGGCGCCTCTCCCCCTTCCCTCAAAATTTTATGAAAATTTTCAAAGATACCTGCAAGTTCAAAGGATTTTACAGTGAACACACATTTATCCATCACCTAGATTCTTTCACTAACATTGCACTCTGTTTCATTTCATAGATATGCACCTGTCCATCCCTCTCCCCAGGGTGGCGGATGTCAGAACCTTTCCCCCTAAACGCCTTGGCGAGCACATCGGCCCTCAGTGCTTAAAGAAACAAATAGAAGAGTTGCTGATACTTATTTTGTTACATGGTTTATAATTCTTTTTTCATGTTTTGTTCTTGTAACCTTGTGCAGTAGGTATTTTTAATCCCATCTTACAGGTGAAAAAACCGAGGCTCAGGAATGCTAAGTCATTTGACAGAGCTGTGATTCAACTCATGACTGACCTGACAGCCCGGGCCCTCTCTTCCCTTGTTCCTGGAATAAAAGCCGACTCCTCACAAGGCTTTGGGGCCCTGCATCCTGTCTCCCCTCCCTCCTGCCACCGGCATGCACTCTCCTGGGAGACACATTCCCAGGCCACCCTATCTAAAGTCACCTCCCCAAATGGCACTATATTATCACCCTGTTTTCTTTCTTTCTTACCGATTTTCACAGTTTGGAATTAATCTTTTCCCCCAATTTAAAAATCATGTTAAAAATACACATAACATAAAATTTACCACTTTAACCGTTTTCAAGTGTGTAGTTCAGTGGCATGGAATACACTCATACTGTGGTGCAACTGTCACGCCATCAATTTCCGGAGCTCTTTCATCCTGCAAAACAGAAACTGTGCACCCGTTAGAGATAACTCTCCACCCCTCCCTGTAACCCCAGCAACCATATTCCACTTTCTGTCTTTATGAATTTGACGACCCTGCATACCTCATATGAGTGGAATCACACAATATTTGTCTTCTGTGACTGAATTATTTCCCTTAGCATAATGTCCTCAAAGTCCATTTATGTTGTAGCCTGTGTCAGAATTCCCTTCCTTTTCAAGGCTGAGTAATATTCCATTGTATACATATACCACATTTTGCTTATGCATTCCTCCATTGATGAACTGTTTGTTTTTATATTTGCTTGCTCACTTTCTGAGTCTCTAGTCCCTAGACTGGATCTCTAGGATCTGGACCTGGGCCCAGAACAAAGTCAGTGATGAGTGAATACATTCACTGAACGGATGAATATAGCATTTTGCTCCATTTACTTCTCTTAGTAGCTGGTCTCCAAGATATCAGATGGGATGTCTTTTCTGTTTGTTTTGAGACAGGGTCTTGCTCTGTCACCTAGGCTGGAGTACAGTGGCATCATCATAGCTCACTGCAGCCTCAAACTCCTGGGCTCAAGTGATCCTCCTGCCTCAGCCTCCCGAGTTGCTGGGACTACAGGCATGCGCCACCACGCCTGGCTGATTTTTCTAGTTTTGGTAGAGACGGGTCTTGCTCTTGTTCAGGCTGGTTGCAAACTCCTGGCCTCAAGCAATCTTCCCCCTCAGCCTCCCAGAGTACTAGGATTATAGGTGTGAGCCACTGTGCCTGGCCAGATGCGATATTTTTAATGGATGAATTTCAGAGTGGTGCCACTAGCTAGATGGTAACTTCTAGTCAAAATCATTATTATGGTCATCTGCATAGTGGCTCTTGAAAGAAAATAATAGAAAAAAAAGTTCCAGGAAGAGAAAGTGAGTTGTTCTACTGTTTTGCTCCAGTGGACATGAACCTGCTCCTGAATGTGTTAGTCAGTTGAGAGCCTCGAGTTGTCCTTTGCAGTGGACATTGTTGTCCTCCTGACATCCGCTCTACCCCTTGCTGTTGTTTTGCAGACACTGTGGTCTGCGTTGTCCAAAGCCCTGGGGTGAGCTGGCCTAAGCCATCGGGATGATCCCTTCCCCTGGCCATGATGACTGGATCAGGGATGAGCAGCCCAGGCCAATGGTCTGCCCTGGCCTCAGTGTCTTCCTGGGCAGAGATGTGGTGTCACTCAATATAGCCAATGAGAAGAAACTTGGGGGTTTCTATGAAGGAAGTTTCTGGCTGTTTTGTGACTGTCTTAGTTTGTTTCGTGCTGCTATCATGGAATATCTGAGACTGGGTAATTAATAATGAACAGGAAATTTATTTGGCTCATGGTCCCGGAGGCTGGAAAGTCCAAGATCGAGGAGACTGCATCTGCTGAGGGGCTTCACGCTGTGTCATAACATGGCAGAAGGCATCACATTGAGAAAGAGAGAGAGGGAGAGGGAGAGAGAGAGAGAGAGAGAGAGAGGCTGAACTCATCCTTTACAAGGATGCTGATCCTCTGGTAACAAACCCACTCCCATGACAACAGCATTAATCTGTTCATGAGGGTAAAGCCTAATCATCTCTTAAAGGTCCCACTTCTCAACACTGTTGCCCTGGGGATTAAGTTTCCAACACATGAACTTCGGGGGACTCATTCAAACCATAGCAGGGGCCTCTGGGAAGTCATGCTTTGTCATCCTAGGGATGTTGGAATGCACAGATGTCACGTCTAGAAATGCTGCTGTAATTGGCTCCATGAACAAACACAAAACGACCCCCCCCATAGGCTTTCCCTGTAGCTTTCTTATCCTTTGGATTCCCAGGCCTGTGGCAGCCAACAACCAGAACACTATAATCTTTCTGTTTAACTAACGCTTTTACCTTTTGAGCTGTCTCCTGGAAACAGCAGGCCCTTTGCAAGATAACCATGCCAAGACTCACCGTCCATCACCAACCTGTAACTTCTGAATCAGACCTCCTGCACACGTTGCTTTCAACACATCCCGCCCTGATATACATAGCCACCTTCCTGAACCTCTGATAAGACCCCCTATGCTCAGTTGGTCGGGGAGATGGATTTGAGGTATTTCTCCCATCTCCCAGGTAATGTCATCTGTAATAAATTACTGTTCTTCCCTGGCAATCCTCATCATCTCAGTAATTGGCTTTCTATGCAGTGAGCAATAGGACCAGGCCAGACCCCCCTTGTGGGTTCGGTAACATTGCCACTGTCTTCCTTTCTGTCCGGGGAAGGAGCCAGTCCAGAGACTGGCTCCTGCTTTCAGGAGGAAGAAGGAGAGGGTCAGAATGCCCTTCTGGCATCTGTTGTTTTTTTTTTTAAGTGCCTTTAGCTCAAAAGAATCCCAATGCCAGAGCAGCATATTTTGAAGTGGAATGTTCTGCCACCCTTCAACACGTAGGTAGATAGTTGAGTATCGGAATACTATGGGGAGCTGGGGTTTAAAAGCTGTGCCAGCATCTTCTATGTCTAGACAGATATAGAAAGTCACTTTGAGATGCATAGCCCCCATCAATATGCATGAGGGGGGATGGTAGACGCTTCTGTCCTGGGAGCAGAGGGTGGCAGGGTGTTTTGCCTCTTCATTGCTGCTTCCCCCCTCCGGTGCAGGTCTGCAGGGGGCAATGGCAGTAGTCGGGAAATGCACCAACTTGCATTAGAAGCCAGAGGGCCTTGTGGAAGGAGAAGGAATGATGATCCAACCCCCCTCTGGAATGGATCTGGAGGAGTGTAGGAGGGGGTCCTGACCAAGGCCTTAGGAGAGGAAAGGACACCAAGGGCCTCAGAGTGTGAACTCACTATGATGGAAGGCGAGATGGTGACCAGTTTCACCCCAGACCCTCAGGTCTGTGAGCAGGCGTGGGGCTGGCCCTGAATGTTGCAGTGGCTGTGGAGCCAGTGCCTTGTGCTTTAGGGAACAATGGCAAAGCTCGTGACCATGCGCTAGGACAGCATAACTTGAAGTTCAGCTGTAGAACACCACGCTTGCTTGTGCAGATTTGGGCCATCAAGGGTCTTAGCTGGAAGGAGGCCAATGGGCCTTGGGCTATGTGGGGACAGTATTCGATAGGGACAGTAAGTGATGGGACAGAGCCCACTGGGCCAATGGGCCAGTCAAACTCTCTAGTTCTCTTTTCTTCTCTCTTCTCTTCTCTACTTCTTCTCCTTTCTTTTTCTTTCTCCTCCTTCTCTTCCTCCTCCTTTTCTCTCTCTTCATCTGATGTTGGGAAGCGGATCTGATCCCTTTGGACCCAGTAAGCCCTTAAGGCCTTGGGCAATTTACACTGGGGACGGGGAGGGGCAAACCTCAAGGACATCTGTTGGGCTTCCCGCTAATAGAGTCAGGTGGATTCTCAAACAGTTCATTAGGAAACGTGTATGTATGTGTGTGTGTATGTGTGTGTATACATATATAAAAATCATTGTTCTCGCCCTCTAGGAATAGATCTTGCCAAAAAACCAGGTCAGCATCTGATCAAACCTATAGATCCAACCACCAACTTATAAGATATGCAGAGGAAAAATGAAAGTCTACATGACACCATAGGTAGGCAATCAGTAAAATCCAGATTGTGACAACATCTATAGAACAAATGATCTGATTGGTTCAACAAATAAACCATTGAAAAATAAATAGAGGGGACCAAAGAAATGAAAGCTCTTTACAATGGAAACAACAAAACACTGATGAAAGAAATTGAAAAGAACACAAAAAAATGGAAAGATATCTCATGTCCCTGGATTGAAGAATTAATATTGTTAAAATGTCCATATTACCCAAAGCAATCTATAAATTCAATATGATCTCTATCAAAATACCAATGACATTCCTCACAGAAATGGGAAAAAACAATCCTATAATTTGTATGGATCCACAAGAGATCGTGAAAATCCAAAACAATCCTGAGCAAAAAGAACAAAGCTAGAGGCATCACACTACCTGACTTCAAAATATACTACAAAGCTGTAGTAACCAAAACAGCATATGACTGGCATAAAAACAGACACATAGGCCAGTCGAATAGAATAGAGAACCCATAAATAAATCCATGCATTTACAGACAATTCATTTTTAAGAAAGGTGCGAAGAATACTCAGTGGAGGATGGACAATCTCTTCAATAAATGGTGCTGAGAAAACTGGATATCCATATGCAGAAGAATGAAACTAGACCCCTATTGCAACATATAAAAATGTCAACTCAGAAGGATTAAATACTTAAATATAAGATCTGAAACTATGAAACTACTAGAAGAAAACATTGGGGAAATTCCTTATGACATTAATCTGGGCAAAGATTTCTTGAGGAAGACCTTAAAAGCACAGGCAACCAAAGCAAAAATTGGCAATTGGGATCACATCAAACTAAAAAGCTTCTGCACAGGACTCAATCAATAAAGTGAAGAGACAACCTACAAAGTGGGAAAAACTATTTGCAAAATATTCCCTTGACAAGGGATTAATAACCAGAATATAGGCTGGGCAATATAGGCTCATGCCTGTAATGTTAGCACTTTGGGAGGCTGAGATGGGAGGATAGCTTGAGGTCAGGAGTTCAAGACCAGCCTAGGCAAGAGCGAGCCCCCATCTCCACAAAAAATAGAAAAACTAGCTGGGTGTGTTGGCACATGTCTATAGTCCTAGCTACTTGGGAAGCTGAGGAAGGAAGATCTCTTGAACTCAGGAGTTTGAGGTTGCAGTGAGCTATGATGGTGTCATTGCACTCTACCCAGGGTAACAGTGTGAGACCCTGTCTCAAAAAAATACACACCGAAAACTGAAAAACCAAAAACCAAAAACAAAGAATAAAGAACAAAAAACCAAATAACCAGAATGTAAAAGGACAACTCAGTAGCAAAAAACCAAATAATCTGGTTTAAAAATAGGCAATAGACCTTAATAGGTATTTCTGACAAGAAGACATACAAATGGCCAACAGGTATATGAAGAAATGCTCAATGTCACTAATAATCAGGGAAATGCAAATCAAAACCACAATGAGATATCACCTCCCTCTGGTTAGAATGAGTACTACAGAAAAATCAAAAGATGAGAAGTGCTGGCGAGGATGTGGAGAACAGGAACCCTTACACGCTGCTGGTGGGAAGGGACATTAATGCAGCCACTGTGGGTAACAGTGTGGAGTCTCCTCGAAAAACTAAGAATAGGCTGCTAGCCATTTCACTGCTGGGCATATATCCCAAAGAAAGGATCTATCCAAAAATTAGTATATTGAAGAGATATACATGTTTATTGCAGCACTATTCACAATAAGATACAGAATCAACCTAAGTGTTCATCAACAGATGAATGGATAAAGGAAATGTGGTATATGTATATACACAATGGAATATTATCCAGCCTAAAAAATGTATGAAATCCTGTAATTTGCAGCAACGTGGATGGCACTGGAAGACTTATGTTAAATGAAATAAAGCAGGCATAGAAAGATAAATGTTGCATGTTCAGCTAAAAAGTTGATTTCCTGGAGGTAGTGGATGGAATGATGGTTACCAGAGGCTCAGACAGGGGTTGAAGAGGAGTTGGTTAATGGGTACAAAAATACAGTTAGATAAAAGGAGTAAGTTCAGTGTTTGATAGCTCTATGGGGTGATGATTGTTAGCAGTAATATATTTCAAAATAGCTAGAAGAGAAGATGTGGAAAATTTGGAACATTTGGGATGCTCCTAACACAAAGAAATGATACATATTTGAGATGATGGATGTCCCAATTACCCAGATTTGATCATTACACATTTGAACATTATATGCTCAGATAAAAATAATTATTACATGTTATATGCTTGTATCAAAATATCACATACACCCCAGAAATGTGTACAACTCTTATGTATCCATAAAAATTTAAAAAAAAACAGAGGAGGCATCTATAGATTAAAAGAGACCGAAGAGACACATTAATCAACTGTATTGCAGGCGTCTTATTTGGATTGCCATTTTCATGCCAGTTTTTAAAAATTATGAGACAATCAGGGAAATATAAATACTGATTGGATATTTGATTGTATTTGGGAAATGTTAATTTTTTTAGACACATACAGAAATATTTATGGGTAGAATGATATAATGTCTGAAATTTGTCTCAAAATAATTGAGGGGTAGGGAGGATAAATGAGGAGAAGGAGAGAGAGAGAGAGAGAGAGAGTCAGTCACTGGCCATGAGCGTTATGCATTTTTTTTTTACTTTTGTATGTGTTTAAAATTTCTATCATAGAAAAGTCTGAAAAGAAACAACCTCTGTGTGTATGTGTGTGTGAGTGTGTGTGCACATGTGAGTGTGTGCAAAGGCTTCTTGGACGTGTGCCCCCTGAGGTGGGTATGAATAGGATTTTTTAGGTGAAAAGAGGTGAGGAGGAAGAACATGCTAGACAGAGAAGGTGGCAGGAGAAAGACGCGGAAGTTAGGAGGCTGCGGTGTATGTGGGGAAGAGCAAACTGTGGAGTGATGCTCCATCCTCACGTGAAGGCGGTGAACGGTGAGAACTGAGGCTGAGGACGTAGATGGGGTAAGACTGAGGAGATCTTGTATGACACATCAGGGAGCTTGGGACTTATTCTACATGTAATGGGAGACCATTGAAGGGAATGACATACTCAGATTGTATTTTAGGTAGTGCTGATTCTTCAGCACTTGGGAAGAATATTAACTATTCATAATAGAATCAATCATGTTGAGACACAATATTAAATAATAGGTGTTTTATTCAAGGAGCACATTGGGTCATAAAATGTGACATTGGAAAATTCTTTGCAAGCAGGGTTGAAGTCCTAAAATTCTTCCCAGCCAAGCAAAGCCTGTGAAGATTGCTAGTCGATAACTGACTCCATTTCTCCTAGAGTAGTACTTTTCTGCTTCGATCCCAACCCATTTTCTGTTTTTTCTGTGCTTTCATATTATCACCATAATACGACCATATTATCACCAGCGTGACAATGATAATGCTTTAGCTCTCTTAATACTGCAAGGTAACCGCTCACCGTGATTGATGCCGTGGAAACTGATCATCAAGGTTACTGGACATGCATAGGAACAGCTCCTTAGAGTGACTGTAGAGAAGAATTTTATTACAACACCTCGGCATCATAGTCTGTCTTATCTTTGCTTCAGGTTTCTCCATCTAATCCTCTTCCAGCCCCACCAAACGCAGACTCCTCAGTTACGGAGATAACGTGGGAAAGCGCCAGCATGGAAAAGTGCAAACTCAAAGACAAAATCCCACGTGAGATCAGGCCATCCAGTACACGAAGAGTTTAAATAGGTGGGAAACAAAAGGGGAGTCCGGGTGTCTAATACTTTTTTTTCTGCAAAAAGCTTTGGAATTTCCCTGTGGTGGGTGCAGGATGGCCTCGGAATGTCAGCTCAGCTGTTCAGTCTTGGACGTCTTCTCCTGAAGATGCTTTACCTGTAAAGTGACTCCCCGGGCGTCTCGGGCTTGATTCTTTAACACTCCAGGGCATGGGTGTCTGAGGGGTGCTCGTCTCTTCCACGCCCCTTCTCAGATTTATTCAGAGTCATTTGCAATGCCTGTGATACAAACCACGATATTTATGGAATATTTCCAAATATGTGCACAATTGACATTACGGTATCAGAAGAATTATCTTAAATATTCATTTCTCACCCAGACACTTCAGTATTGTGTGACTCTCCCATTATTGCCATGTTAACCCAGACCTTCAAGAAATAATAGGTCACTTTTGTTGAGCTCAGGGCCAGGTACTTTACTCAGGTTGATAGGATGGCATTGTCTTCATTTTACACATGAACAGAGATTCAGTGAGTTTAAATGATTTGCCAAAATTCACACAGGAAGTTATCAAATGATCCAGAATCCTGGCTCTGTATACCACACCATGCTGCCTCAAAGTGGTAAAATGGGAATTTGTAAGTTTGTTGATTACACAAATCAATTGATTTGGCCTTTAATTAATTACGAATCATTAACTCCCATCTGGCAATTCAGGCCACAAAATGTTCCAAGATAAGATATGAGTTTATAGTCCCTTCACTTTGTGGTACTGTGCATTAGATCGTTCCTGACGTGCCGTGTACTGCTAATCCCTTCGTTACAAATACAATCTGCATTACTTAGTCCATGAACTCCTGCCACCGCGAACCACTATTGTTATCTGTAGCTATTGTTTCTTAAGCAGAACAGTGCAAAACACTGAAGATGGCTATGATCTGACTTAGCTGCTCAAAGCTGATGAAGAGAACCGTCCAAAGGTACAGAACGGTGCCTCTAAAAATTCAGTTTCCAGTCTCAAGGGTGGTGTTCCACTCCTTACGCCACCCGCTTCCAAGCGTCACTGTCTGAATTCCATTTTAGCACTTGATCCTGTGTCTTTCTCCCCAAAGAGAATGCAAGCCGATGGGTGTGACCTCCCCCTACTTCCTGCCCACTTCGTCCTTCCCCTGGCTCGTCCCAGCTGGAAGACCACCTGATGCCGTTTGCAGGGATCCGCCCCCAGGGCCCTTGCAGGGCACAGAAGGACAGAGACTGAATGGGGCGGAGCATAGATGGGGAACGGCCAGTACAACTGTCCTACGAAATGGGCTGCACTCCGCAGGAAGGAGTTAGGAAATTGGTTTATTTTTCACCATCACCACCTTCTGTCAAACTCGGACTGACCTTGGGCAAAACCCATCCTTTCTCAGCCACTTTGGAGCCTAATTAGGCTCATTTTCAGGCATTAAAAGGTCCAATTCGATCTGAAACAAGACAAATATTTCTCAGGCAGTTCCAACATCCTTCCTTCCTCTCCTAACTCAGCCTTCTCAGCCACCTGGGGACACGGGCACAGGCCTGCTCCTTCCCTCTTCTCCTTAGATGTTTGAACTACCTGCTGTGAATTTCTGGCCTCTCCCACCCAGCCTGCTGAGCGTGGGATCAGCCACTGAAACGTGTTCTCTTTAGGATGTAGGGGTGCAGCCAGGACTCAGGCGAGGTGAGCGAGACTCCGAAAATGCAGGTGCCAAAACACTCAGTAATCAAGAGAAATAATATTTTTGTGCAATATTATAAAATCAAAATGAATACCCCAAATCCACAATGAGCAACATATCAACTTTCAAAATATAGGATCGAAGTGACTGATACTTTGATTACCTTTTGGCCTTAATTTTGAATTTTTAAATATGAAATGAAAATGTTATTTATCTTGATTACCGAGGTTTTTGGTGTCCCTTAAATGCTGTCCCTGAGCCACTGCCTCTCTGAGTCTCTGCCCCGTATAGGGGTGCCTTTCTCCACTGCCCTGGGCTTGGAGGGTTCAGTCAAATTCCT
>VBSM01002223.1:7825304-7844568 GCA_008086735.1 Cheirogaleus medius | reverse complement strand
CCTTCTCCTCCTCCCCATCTCCACATCAAGGGTGACCCTCCCAGATCTGCTTTCTAAGCTTTGTCTGTGAACGAATTAGAGGTTGAAAATCTGGTATCAAAAGTGCCCGCTATAATTTTTATAAACCTTCATGAATAAGAAAACAATGGAAACGAGTCAATATTATGTGCAAATGGCAGTAAAATCCCACTAAATGGCTGGCTGCCTTTAATTTTGTAGAGTAAGATCGATGAAAGTCTTGTTAGGCCTGGTGATTTTAAAACGAAAGACCTGGAGCATCCAGAGAGCCCACTGAAGGTCGGGGCTGCAGTGTCGCTCATTCGGGAAGGAAGTTAATGAAAGTACTTGAACCTTCAACCCCCAGCGTGCTAGTCATCAGGCTGTGGAGGGTGGTTGGTTGCACGTGGTGACCCTCGGTGTCTGGCTTCCACCCTTGCCCGGGCCCTGAGAACCACACGGTGGCAGTAGCTACTCACGCTTCTCACACATGGTCCTTGCTGCTTTTGACATTTCCACATTAAAAAACAAAACATATCTGCAGTTTGGAAGAGATTACGGAAGATCATTCCCTTTAGTCCCGCCCCTCTATGTCCAGAGCTGCCCACGTTGGAGTCAATGTGAGCAAACTGCTCGTAAAGGTCTTAGGGAAAGGAATTCCTCAAGTCTGGGTTGTTGGCTCAATGGATTATTTATCCACTTATTTTCCAACCTCCCAACTTTTCATTCCGAAAAATTTCAGAACTATAGAAAAGCTGGAAGATGAACACCTACACACTCTTCACTGGGATCCGTCAAATTCTAACATTTAGCCAGACTGATTTCACCTCTCTTTCTCTTTTACTGGATGAAAGCTTTGAAAGTAAGTGGCAGACACCCTGACATTTCACCTCTCAGTGATTCAACACGTCTCCCAAGAATGAAGATGTTTCTCTATATAACCACAGCATCGTGATGGTGCCCAAGAAGTTTAACATTGGCACAATAACATTATCTAATATACAATCCCTACTTAAATTGCCCCCATAGTCCCAGCAACGTTCTTTATAGTTGTTTTCAATAACTCCAGAATTCACTCGAGAACCATACACTGCATGTGATTGTCATGTTTCTTCCGTCACCTTTTTTCTAGAGTGGACCTTCTTTTTTGATCTTTAGGACTTCGACTTTCTTGACAGTCCAGTTCATTTGTTTTGTAGAATGCCTAACACTCTGTGTTTGTCTTATTGTTTCTGTATGATCAAAGGTTAAATTCTGGGTTAAATATTTTGGCACAAATTCTACCAGGAAGTGGTCTGGTGTCCTTCCTGTCGATTCACTTCAGGTGGCAAGTGATGGTGTGTGTGCTTCCTTTATTGGCGATGCCAAATTTGAACACCTGGCTAAGGTACCAAAACTTAGGCAGAGAATTTATTCTCATCCCGTGACTCTGGCAATCCAGAAAGGTCTCCCTAGCTCCTCTCTTGACTTTCCAGTCTGCGTTCTCCCCACAGCAGCCAGGGAGATGTTGTGAAACCACCCAGGTTCTGAAAGTGTCAATCAGGTTGAGCCATGCCTTTGATTAAAACCGTCTTGTGGCTTCCTGTCATGCCCAGATAACCTCCAAACTCCGCGCCATGGCCTTCACAGGCCTGCTGGCCCTGCCTACCTTCCGACCTTGTTTTACGCATTCTCCTCCAGCACCTGGCCGTCTTTCTGTATTTTTGGAGACCCCAAACGGTGTCCTTTCAGTTCTCTCCACCCTCAATGTTCTAGCATGGCTCTCACCATCCAGGTTTCAGTTCAGATGCCACGGTTCCATCCTTAGCTTCTTGTTTCATTCTTTTTTTCTATGAAGCCCTGATCACCAACTAACTATGAAATTATAACTATTTATTGGTTTACTTACTGGTTTATTTATTTGTTTGCCCCATCCTACAAGCTCCCAAGGTCCATGAAGGCCTATACCTGGGTTGTTATGTTTGCTACGGCATCACCATCCCAGAATAAAGCCTGGCACACAGTAGGTGCTCAATAAATGTTTGTGAGTGAGTGAATGAAGTAAGTCAGCTCGAAGTCATATTGGGGCATTGTTTTAGATTCTGAGATGGAAAAACGAAGAAGCTATGGTTTCTGTCCACAAGTAGCTGCCAGTTTGGTGGAGAAGACTTACGTGTAAAAAGACAAGAGTCCAGTGTGGGAAGGGCTGGGTGCTTTGGGGGGACAGAGGACAGGGCGGCTGCTTCTCCTCCGAGGAAGGGACGTTTCCAAGTACGGGCGACTGTAGAGCTCATCTCGTTTGTTTGCTTTTGACACATATGCCCCCTTAAAATGCTGTGGTGCACACAAAATTGGAGCAGTGTCCTGGGAGACAGAAGACCCCAATTGCAGGTCCAGCATGTGACCTCAGACCAGACGCTCAGCCCCCTTATCTCTCTCCTTTGTGAAGTCAAGGTTTTGGACTGGATGAACTTAGATCCCTTTGGCTCCAGTATTATCTCAGGCCAAGTCCTACTTGTCGTGGGCTGGGGACCCCAGGCAAACCTCTTGATCTTTTGTGCCTCACTTGCTTCCTCTGTAAACTGAGACTAACAACAACCTATCTTGTACAATTGCCGTGAGAAGCAACGTGGTGGCGAATGTGACCAAACTCAGCACACTGGACAACACGCCCCAGGTCGGAGGGGCTATTCTTATTCAGGGGCAGCTCTCCTGAAACAGAGACATCTCAGATTGTCTGTGTCATCAGAACTTTCTTTCTGCAGCTACCCCCGCAAGAAAAACCAGCTTTTTAGTCTAGAGAGCTTCCCTGGAAGCCTTGCATTTTGAACTGAAGGATCACTGAAAGACCAAATGGCAGAGAAACCTTTTAGATTACTGTTTGCAGCAGCTCCATGGTTTAGTTAGAGGCCCCAGTGCCCTGGCAGTGCCCTGTAGATATGAAGATCAATAATGCCCTTCGCGATCGATGCTTTTGGTCTCTTCCCATCTGCAGCCCCTGCCACCCGCTGCTTTGGAGCAAAGGGAAAAGGAGCAGACCGGAAGCCTGGACATGTCACACGTCACCCTGGCAACTGCTGTGTGTGCGTGTGTGTGTTCCTCTGCTACCCAACAGCTGTGGGACAAGGGGGGACTGGGTGCCCACGAGAGGGGGCCGATGGGCATGGCAGGGAGGTTGGGGAGTAGACGTGGGAGGGTCTGGGTGGGGAATGGAGTGGCCACTTTACCTACCTTTTATTTCTTTTGTGTTTTTATTGAGACATGATTCATGTTCCATGAAAGTCACCCTTTTAAGGTATACAATTCAGTGGTTTTTAGCATAGTTAAAGGCTGTGCACCCATCACTGTGATGTAATTCCAGAACATTTCATCACCCCAAGTACCCACTGGCGGTCACTCCCCATCCCCACCCAGCTCTCCGTGGACTGGCTTACTCTGACGAGATCGGGCGCGTTCAGGCTGGTATGGCCGTAGACTGGACTGGCTTACTCTGGACATTTCATGTAAGCAGAATCATGTAATATTTGTCTTTTTATGACTGACTTCTTTCACTTAGCGTAATGTTTTTGAGGTTTGACAATGTGTGGCAGCATCAGTACTTCATTCCTTTTTATGGCTGAATAACATTCCTTTGTACGGATACACCCCATTTCGGTTACCCATTCATCCATCGGTGGACGCTTGCTTGGGTGGTTTTCACCTTTTGGCCATTGTGAATCAAGCTGCTGTGTTCATTTGTGTACAAGTTTTTGTGCTTTTGAGAATGTGCTTCCATTTCTCTTGGGTGTTTACCTAGGAGTGAAATTGCTGGGTTCTTTGCCTTTCATTTCTGCCCCTCCACAGCACTCTCCCATCGTAGCCCAGGTATGTGAAGGGCGTGTGGGATAAGGGAGGTGTTTGGACACTCTGACCTCTGAGAGTCCTGCTTTAATGACAGTGAGTTCTGGACACAGAGATGAGCTGGATAGTCGGCAACAACCCGCTTCTCGCTCTCCTCTGGCACACAGCCAGCCGGCCGCGTCTCCCCGCTCCGCTGCAGTTAGATCCAGCGGTGCGACTGTGTTTCAGCCAGTGCACTGTGGGGGGCCTGGCCCCAACCCCCTGCACAGCCCCCTCTATCCCCTGTCCTCCTGTGTCTGCGGCATGAGCACCGAGGATCCAGGGGATTCTGCCCCAGCCAACTTCTGCATTACTGAAATGCCCATTCCTTCCTCCATCCCACCTCCAGCCAAGTAGAAGAACTGCTCCCGGATCACCCTCAGCCTTGGTGCTCAGTGGGCCCAGGCCTCCCTCGCCCAGTTGCTTTGTCTGGTAGCTCGAGAGAAGGCAGAGCCCCTGCACCTCTGTGTCCCCAGAGCTCTGTGCAGGGAGCTGGAGAGCCGCAGCAGCATCCGCCACCAATGAGGCAAGAGGGTGCCGAGCCACTCCACGGTGGCACCCACATCCCTGGATTGCCCCGTGGTGCAGGGCCTGTCTGCCAGCTCACTTTAATTTGTGATGTGAGCAATAAATAAACCTTTATTACCCCATGCCACTGAGATTACCCAGTCAGTCTGTCCTGACCAGGGCGGCTTCTTCAGGCAAGGGACGACCGTTCAGTCTCTAGAATCACCTGCAGAGCTTCCAGCTTCCAGTCTCCTTCCACCCCTGCCCTTGGCTCACTCCCTCGTGGTGTTTTTTTGTGACGCCTCCATGGATTTGGTGTCTTCTGCTAGGGTGATTCATCATCCTCGTGTGCCTGGGACTGAGGGGTTTCTTGGGATTTGGGGCTTTCAGGTTTAGAACCAGGATACTACGGGACACACCTGGATGGCTGCCACCTCCTCACCTGTCTCTGATCTGGGGCGTAGGCTGAACAGCACTGTCTTTGGTCCAGCGGGAAAGAATGCTGTGTCTGTCGTGGTTAAAGCTGGGGTGCCTCGAGGCGTATGGATGAGATACTTGCCATCGCTAGACCAGATTTTATGATCCTGCTGCACTCTCCCAGGGTTGGAGTTAGCTCTTCTCAGCTGCGCTGGGAATAGAGGCACAGGGTCTATGCACTCTTGGTACCCTCGGCCAGGGCTGCCACAAGGTCAGGACTGACATATGGGTGACCGCTTGGATGCACCAAGTGAGGTTTGTTATACGGAGGGAGGAGGCTTGTCAATATTTGAAAAATGAACCAGGAAATATGACAGGAAGAAGAGAGTGAACAGCCTGTCCAGCTAGAGGGCTAGGGTAGGAGAGATGGCAGAAACAAACAGGGGACTGGAAACAGTCCCAGAAAGGGAGTGATTCCAGACCTGCCTCTGCAAAGCAGCCCCTCTGCCTGGGCACTCCTCTTGTGGCCGCTGGGCACACCTTGTGGACGCGGGGCTACGCTCCTTCAGTGCTGCTTATGCATTTGATGACTTCGGTTTGTTCCTGGTGTGACTTCTGGGTTCAGTTTTGCTTCTAGAGCCTGAGGTCTTCCAATGACCACTACCCCCGACACGGCCGAGAGAGGACCCTGGGCTTAGTCCTTGAGCAAGTAGGGCTCATGCTTGTCACTCTGTGGCCAGAGCTCTACATGAACACACTGAGACGGCAGGCATGATCTTAGACATATCATGTGCAATGCTGTATTCCTAGCCTCAGTTTCCCTCCAGAACCCAGGCTGTCTTCTCATCAGTGCCCACCTCTGGTCAGGGGGAGCCCAGAGAGAGGGGTGGGCCGGCACCCTCCATCACCACCATCAGAAAACAATCTCAAGCTCTTTGGTCCCAAGCGAGTGGCACTGTCTTTAGGAATGAAGGATGGCTTCTGATTTGGCTCTGTCATAAGTCGGCAAATAAGAGAATTAAAGGATTCATTAGGGTCCTCTCCAGTGATGGAGACAAGTGCTCTCACTGGCCATTCACCATTAAAAGTGAACAAGACTATCAATAGAGTCAGATATTAGGCTTGAATTCCTTTCTTTAAGTGCAAGAGGGTGTTTTCTGGATCATGAAAAATAAATGTCCATTTCTCTTCAATCAAGTCAGCACAAGGGACCCGAGGGTTAGAGGCTCGCTGTTGTCAGGATGGAGGATTTGCCAAGGTTGTTTCCATCGTGGCTGGCTAGAGAAGCGACTGCAGCTGGGGACACAGTGCAGGGGCTCTGCTGGGAGGCGTGCTGCCTTCTCGGTGGTGTGGGCTGGTGGGGAAGGCCACGAACCTGGGTGAGTGGGTCTGGGCTGGGGGAGCCCTGCTAGGCCTGATTGCTACCATGCATGTGCCAGGAACTGTGCCTAGCACCCTGAATGCCTTATTTCATTTCAGTTCTCCTGGCAGCCCTGGGGGGCATTTTTACAAATGAGGAAACAGAGACTCGGAAAATTATCTTGCCTAAAAATATAGGCCTGAAATTCAAACATCGTCCTCTGGTTCTAAATCCCACCTTTGGAATTCTCAATGGCTACCCTAGTCTGCCTCCTGACTGTGGGGTCTTGGGGGAGCTGGAAGTGATACTTTCTAGAAGCTGTTGAATGGGGAAGTATAAAGCTGGCCTTGGTTTGGAAAGGGGTTAGAAGTAAGAGGCACAGCCCAGTGGGGGGTAGGGCGAGCCGTAAGGATGGAAGCTGGGCAGAGGCACAAGCAGCACGGTGCTCTGGCCTGAGCATGCACCGCTTTGGAGCCCCAGCCAATGACAAGGTAGAGGCAGCAGCCCTTTAGTGGCGGGGACTGGAACTGGTAAGGCAGGTGTCAGAGCATCAGCTAAGAGGGTTCAGAGCTAGGCTTCCTTCTCGGTGGAGTGGGAATGCTAACCAGGCAACCGAGGCCGAAGCTTGAACAGACTTGTCAACAGGGCAGGGCTCGTTCAAGCTGGGACTTATGGTTCCATGAGAGGCAGGGCTCAGCCTTGGCCCCCCTATCGCTGGATCTATCACTGTGTGATTTATTGCAGACAACATCTGATTATCCCCCCTGCCCCCATTAAGGCATGGCAGGGGCTGAGTGACTGAAGACAGAGTTGGGTTTCTTCCCCGTGTATTGAGAGCCAATCCCTGACCTTTGGTGAGCTCTGCAGGACCTGCTTCAGATCTTCTGCCATATGTTGTTCCTTCTCAGTCTTCTCTGTGAAGCCCACTGTCAGATCATGAACTTGGATGCACAAAAATGACTGGAGATTGAGCTGACACATATTAACTGTGTGACCTTGGGTAAGTCACTCTTTCATCTTAAACATAGTCCACAGGCTTATTGATTGATGGCTGATTCTAAAATGTATATGCAAAAGCGAAGAAAATGAACAAATCAATTTTGTTTGGAATAAAACAAAAACAAAGTTGGAAGGTTCCTATTATCTGATTTCAAGACTGTTATATAGCTACAGTAATCGAGATAGCATGCTACTGGAGAAAGGATAGACACATACATCAATGGAATAGGACAGAGTCCAGAAACAGACCCACACGTATGTGGTCAATTGATTTTGACAATGATGTCAAGGCAGTTCAATGAAGAAGTGATGGTCTTTTCAACAAATGATGCTGGAACAATTGGATATCCATATGCAAAAAAATGAACCTTGAATCATATCTTGCACTTTATACAAATTTAACTCAAAATGGATCATAGACTTAAATGTAAAACCTAAAACTTAATATAAAGCTTCTAGAAGCAAACACAGGAGAAAATCTTTGTGACATTAGGTTAGGCAAAAATTTCTTAAATAGGACACAGAAAGCATAAACCATAAAAGAAAAAAAAATGATAAACTGGACTTCATCAAAATGAAAAAGTTATACTCTTCAAAAGACACTGTTAAGGAAATGGAAAGACAAAATACAGTCTGGGAGAATATATTTGCAAATTTCATACCTAATAAAGGACTAGTATCCAGCTGTTAACTGTGTGAATAAAGAACTGGATTAAAAACTCGCACAACTCAACAATAAGAAAGCAAATAACTCAATTTAAAAAAATGCACAAAAGACTTGAGCAGACACTTCACCAAAGACCATATATGGGTAGAATAAGCACAAGAAAAGATGCTCAGTGTCAGTGGTTATTAGTGTTTATATAACACAAATTACAGTCACAAAACCACAATCAGATACCACCTTTTAGAATGGCTAACTTCTCCCCACCCCGCCAATCTGGCAATACGGTGTTGACTAGGATGTGAAAGTAGAGCTCTCATATGCTGCTGTTGGGAATGCAAAGTGGCACAATCACTTTGGAAAATCGTTCAGCAGTTTCTTAGAAAGTTAAATACACCTATTTTACAACCCAGCAATCCTACTCCTAGGTATTTACCCAAGAGAAATGAAAATACACACTCAGGCCAAAACCTGTACGCAAATGTTTTTAGTGGCTTTATTCATAATCACCCCAGACTGGAAGCAGTCCAAGTCTCCAGCCGCTGGTGAATGGATAAGAGAGTTGTGTTGAGTCCATACACTGGAATTCTGCTCATCCATGAAAAGAAAGAAACTACCAATACGCACAATAGCATGAGTGGATCTCAAGCACATTTTGCTAAGTGAAAGAAACCATACTCAAATACATACTGGGAAATCCTAGAGAAGGCAAATCTACAGGGATAGAAATCAGATCGGTGGTTGCAAGGGCCTGTGTGTAGGGAGGGGATCGACTACCTGGGGACATGAGGGAATTTTTGGGGTTATGGAAGAAATGTTCCGTATTG
This sequence comes from Cheirogaleus medius, assembly GCA_008086735.1. Lineage (NCBI taxonomy): Eukaryota > Metazoa > Chordata > Mammalia > Primates > Cheirogaleidae > Cheirogaleus > Cheirogaleus medius. The sequence continues at coordinate 7,835,939 of VBSM01002223.1, read as the reverse complement.
ATTATGGGGGTGGTTACATGACTGTGTGCATTTGCCAAAATTCATAGACCTATATAGCAAAGTTGCACTTTTTGTAGGGGAGAAACACGGTCCAATAGCTGCAATTTCACGTGGTCTGACCCACACGCGTCACACGAGGGCGATGTCAGTGGCGAGGCGTGAGTGGGTGAAAGGAGGGAAAGTGCTCTGTAGCCCGCGGTGCAGGGAGGACGACACACGCTGGCGTTGCCTTCCAGCCGGGAGGGAATTCTCTGCTCAGCAGAGTGAGAGGGAAAGACTGCTCAGGGCTCCGATTTCTCCTGAACCGGGCCTGCTCGCACAAACAGCTCTTCCAGTCCTTTCTCCTAAAGCAGGTCCCTCTCCTGGAGGTGACCAGCCCCCCTGGAGTCGAGGCACACGTGTATTCTGACAGCACCGTCTCCCCCGGGACTCCAGGCTTCCCGTCTCAGTGCCCCTTGGTCCGCCTGCCATCCCAGCTGCCAGTGGCGTCCCTTAGACGTCTCCTCTGAGCTGACAAGTAAAACGCCAGTGATTCTCTGTCAGGCTGAAGCTACACTCACAGCAAACCGTTGAACGGTCATTTCGAAGGCGCAAAGAATAGAAGCTATCTTTAAAGCTCCCCTGACAGGAGCGATTTAAGAACAGAGCAGGGCATTGCTGGGCTGCACCGTTACTGGATGAGCATTCAATGACAGGCATTACATGTCTGGGGACAAAATCCCTAATATCTTTGTGCTTTACCTCCTAGCGGATTTGATTCTTCCCTTGCTGACAAAGTCCCTACCGAACGCCGTTTCCTTTCATGAGGGTAGGTGGCTGAAGAGCGCACACTTTTGTCTCCAGAAAAATAGGGCTACTTTTGAACTACTTTCTTCAACATTGATGATAAAAAAAAAAAAAAGGTCCTTTTATCTCCCTGGAAGGCTTTCTGCCTCGAGCTCAAGTTACCTAGATTTGCCACACTCTCTCGCTCCACCGTACGAGGCTTCAGGCTGGCTCCGGACGAGTTTCCAACAGTAACCTGATATGTGGCAAAGAACCCATGTGACCAGAAAAGTTCTCCTCGTTTTTAAGGAGTTTTTCTTTCTAGACTCATGAAAGTGTCTGAAAGATGTGGTCTCAGGAAGCAGAAAAACCCTCTTGGTTTGGTAGAGTATCCATTTTATCACATTTTAGGGAAAAATGGAGAGAGAGAAGGCATCTCCTCATTGCCTTTCTTTTTCCATGAGAGACCTAGGACTTGAACAGACACCTTACAGTTCTTATTTCAGCAAGCTGGAAGTTTCTTCTTCTTCTTCTCTCTTTGTTTTTTTTTTTTTTGTGGCAGTATATCATTTCCTTTTTTTAAATTATTTTTTATTTTTATTTTTTTTATTTCAGTAAATTCTGGGGGCACACACATGTCTGGGTTATGTAATTTGCTTTTGCGCAGTTTGAGTCAAAGTTGTGAGTGTGTCCTTCACCAACGAACACATTTTACACCCCACGATGACCAGGAGTGCACAGAGAAGGATCTTCCTAAGAATTATAGCTTGATGGAGAAACTGGGATGGGCGACTGAAACATGGCTTATCTAAAATGACGGGAGGTAGAGGCAGGAAGAGATAGCTCACACACCGTCACGCTTGATATTACGGGGACAAAGGGGGGTCCCCACTAGATAGATTTCTCTGCCAACCTGAAAGTTCCTTGAGGTTCTGACCTTTGTTTATTTCTGTATTCCCAACTGTGTAGCAAAGCACTCAGAATAGAGTAGGGAGAGGGAAGGAAGTCACACTTTATTGAGCATCTACTGTATACTGGGTCCTAGGAGAGATGTTTTATCTGCATGTGCTTGTATATATACAAATATTCATATAAGTGTATTGGTTGGCTGTTGCAAGAATATTGCTGCGTAACAAACCACCCCAAACTTCAATAGATTGAAAAAGCCCCAATCATTTATTAATGTTTACAGATCAGTTTGTTTTGGCTGATCTAAGTTGAGCTGGGCTGGGCTTGGTTGGGTGGTTCTTCTTCTCACTGTAAATTTTCGAGTTAACTGGGATAGCTATGTTTCAGGCTTTAGTTGTTGGGGTGGCTCTGTCCTGTGTGTCTACATCCTCCTCCTAGGACCGGCGGTCTAGACAAAGCATGCTATTCTCTTGGTAATGGCAGAGGAACAAGAGAACAAATGGAAACAGGCAAGGTCTCTTACGGTCTGTGCTAAGAACTGGTGCATCGTTATGTTCACCTCAATCAATCAGTCAAAGCAAGTTACGTGACCAAACCTGAAGGCAAGGAGTGGGAAAAATGTGGTAGGTGTGGCTTCAAAGTCACATGGCAAAGCATGAGGGAGAAGTGAAGATTAAGACCAATAAATGCAATGTACAACCACATGTTCAATCCTGACAGCAACCCCACGTGCTAATGATGAGATTATTCCCCATTTCACTGATGAGAAAACTGAGGCCAAGGGCCCCAGGTTTCACAGTCTGTTCTCTTTCCAGCAGATCATGCTTTCTCTCTGTGGTGCTTTCTGGTGCTCACTAAATATCTGGTGTATACAGGTTTATGACTAGAAAGCCACAAGTCCAGCTGACAGGTAAAAAATTCCAATCAAGGATCTCTTTTACAGAACTAAATTCCTGGTGTTGTTTGGAGTTTAGCCAGCTGGGCTGTGTTAGATCCCTGGTCACGTCCTGGTCTGTCTGGAGCAACTCAGACAAGAAGGCACACAGACCAGGGTCCCCAGTACAGATGGGGCACCCCATCCACTGCTTTTGCCACATGTCCCTCTGATTGCTAGAGGACCCAGGTATGGTAATTTTGAGCCTGCTCAGGGTGGATTTCTTAATCAAGATTAATTACACCAATGTAAAGAAATGTGTCCTTCAAGGGTAGCTGCTAAGTTCCCAGATTACTTCTCTGACCCAGCATGGTCATGTAAATGGTCAGACTTAGTGTCTGCCCACTCTGACCCATTCCGTGGGCAGGCAGATGGTGACATGGATTGTCTCCTGGTGCCCTCTGGTTGTGGTCTCATGGAAGAGCTGGTGAGGGTTTGAGGAGGAGATTTCTGAGAGAAGCAGAGCCAGCTGGCCAGAGCAGCACTGGTGATTTAGGAGGTGACATTCTCCTCTCTGAGTCAGCCAGGAGCTCTGGGAGGCACCCGTGGGAGTCTGTGTTTTGTCAGAGGCAGGCATTGTGCTTTTCCTGTCAACGCAGGTGTTTCTCTGCCTACGTGAGGTCACCAGAGGCGCTTCTCAGTGTAGGCGCCCACAGAAACACGGACCCAGGCAAATGGTCCACATGGCCGTCCTTACAGCTCAAATCTCAGCTCAGACCCGTAGGATAGAAGAATCCGGAAGGCAGAGAATGGAGATACCTTGCAAGGAGCCCTGTTTGTCTGGGATTACAGGCGTTAGCCGCCATGTCCAGCCATTTTACTCATCTCTGAATGATGTTACCACCACCGTCCACCAAGAGAAAGATGGATCTGCTTAGCAGCCTCAGAAATACGGCAGGGAGCTAAGTTTGCAGGAATTAGGAGAGGAACAGGAGAGGTGGGACATGGAGGTTTGCCTGGGATCTGGGCAGGATGTCAGAGGTGACTGTTCCAACTTTGGCAACGGCTGGAGTGGCCTGTAATCCCAGCACTGTGGGAGGCCGAGGCGGGACCATCGCCTGAGCCCAGGAGTTGGAGAGATGAGTACAACGCCTGTTTTGGGTGGGAGGGGTGAAATGTGGTTTTGGAAAAATCTCTGAGCAACTTTGAAAATGTTGGTGGATGAACTGGGGCTGCAGAAATGCCAGTCATCTTTATATACTTATCTCCACTGCTGCTTGCAATAATGCCTCCGAAGCCGAGGATGAAATTTGTTTCTCAGTGATCTCTCTTTGCACCCGGGGTGATTCCCGTAGGATTATTCGCAAGTCCCCAAATCTTGTCAGAGTCAGGTCCTCCTGGGGCAGGACAAACACGGTTTTATTTCGCTTCCAGTGTACTGCCTTGTGGGAGCAGGTTTATTGGCACGAGGGAACGTGATGAGGAAGGAGGGAAGGAGGGAAGAAAGGAAACAGCATTTTTTGATCACTGACTTGGTATTTGACCCTTTTATGTGTATTATCCTATTTTATTCTTCCAATACGTCTTTGTGTTGTGGCTACTTTGATGTTCATTTTACAGACGAGGAGATGAAGACTCAGAGAGTGTATATAATTTGTTTTTCTCCTTCCAGTCATTGAAACAACCACGGCATAGCTGCAGCTACTTTGGGACGAATGGCTGCAACTTTTCCTCTATCCCATCTATGCTTTTCAACATTCAGCTTCCCAGATTTCCCCTGGAGTTAGGTTTGGGCCTTTGAGTACAGGAGAAACCATTATTCCTCATTGTAGGCGGCCAAGGGATGCTCTTAACTTGCATCTTTCTAGGCCCCAGGATTGTTTCAGCCACTCCTAGACCTTTATTAGTAAAATCAAAATGATACTGTACAGCTCATTGGCTGTAATGGGGCCATACACAGCCGTTTATCCGACAGGGCAGAGCCCATGGCCTCAGAGGGATTTCCATCTGGGCCGTAGGTATATGGATGAACAAATCAAAGACCACACAAATACATTTAGCAAATAAAATATTTACATTGTGTCAGGCAAAGAAGTGAACAGTATGGAATTTATTCTGTAAATAAAGTCCCAGAGCTGGCCATTCATCTGGCCCTTTCTTGTGGGGAAGTATAGCAAGACAACATGAAACAATTTCACTAGAAAGCACATATTTCATTGCCTTTGCAAACTGGCCTTCAACCTGGCTTCTTTTTCTACATACTTCATGTCTGACGTCTGTCCCTACATGTTTTCTTATTCCCGCTTTTTCCATAAGTGTGTTGAGAAGCCTGGTTTCTGAGCCAACTCTTAGTGAGTGACAAAGTGACTTCTAATGTTTCTAACCTTCCTCCTAATGGGTTAACTTTGTGGCTAGCAGCCCATGCTCCAGGGGCTTACGTGGGTATCAACTCCCTTCTTTCCTTTCTGAGACATCGATGCTTGTCTCTTTCTCTGCACAGCCTTTCATTTCTTCCTTCTTCCCTCCACTACTCCTTTCTTATTTCAGTGTGAGACTGGAGCTGGGGGAAGGCTGGTGTTGGTCTATAAGCAACTGGGAGCCATTGAAGGTTTGTGAGCATGGCGCTGACTCTACTCATGGGGAAGAGGAAGAGCTGGTGGCGATAGGGTGTGGGGTGGCGGACAGCAAAGGATTGAATTGGGGAAGTTATTTATGACTCTGTTGCAACAGTCGAGGAAAGGACAGTGACAGCCCTAAACTGGGATACTGCTGTTGAGAGGGGAAAGAGGAGAGTTGTTGTTACAGGGTCCCGCTCCCTCCGGGATTCCTGGCTTTTACCTTCAGGATATCTCCAGATTTTAGCTTCTGTATAAAGCAGCCATCTGCCTTGGAAATGATCCAAAGAAGGAGGTGTGTAATTCTGGGCTGTGATGTGGGTAATGGTTAGCCTTGCACAAAACAGACATCCCAGGAAGGAGGTCTGGTCTCAGACAAAGGAAGGAGAGAAAATAACCTGAGTTATCATAAATGAAAGGAGATGTCTCAGCGTTAGATTAAGAAAGTGGGACGAGGAGGGACGGTCAAGGCTCTGCAGAGGAGCCAATGGGAAGGAGGAGGGGCCGTTTGCTTCGCTGGAGAAAAGACCCACCACTCCATCTCTGTCTATTTCAGTTGACAAGGGAATTCCATTTAGGGAAGAAAATATTTTATTTAAGAAAAAATTCAAGCTGGGCACAGTGGCTTGTGTCCATAATCCCAGCACTTTGGGAGGCTGAGGTGGGAGGATCGCTTGAGGCCAGGAGCTCAAGACCAGCCTGGGTAACATACTGAGACTCTGTTTCTGCAAAATATAAAAAATATTAGCAGGTCGTGGTGGTGCACACCTATAGTCCCAGCTACTAAGGAGGTTGAGGCAGGAGGATCACTGGAGCCCAGGAGTTTGAGGCTGCAGTGAGCTGTGATGACACCACAGCACTCTAGCCCAGGTGACAGAGTGAGACTCTGTCTCTTAAAAAAAAAAAAGATTCTGCTTTGTATAGAAGGTGAGTTGTTGGGGACGTAGCTTAGTGATAATCAAGAAACAAATTTCTCTGTATTATAAATAAATAGGAATTTGGTGATGGGGTGGCGAAGAGGAGGGCAGAGAGAAGGTCAGAGGGCAGGGAGGGTGTCAGAACATTATGGTGGGTTCTTGGGCTTTTAAGAATGGAGATGCTGCTACTCACTCAGAAACGATTTGCATTTCTGTGATGTCATCCCCTTCCTCCAATACCTTTGGGAAAGTCTGCAACCTCCCAAATTCCACTGGGGGGTTTTTCCTAAAACAGCAGCCACAAATGCACTGGGCCCCGCTCCCACGTGGGTGCCCTGGGGCAGGGGACTTCGAGAAGGGTGCGTGGGGCTGCCCATCTGCTGACTTGGTTCAGCTGCGGGACCCTGACCCCGGAAGGAACCCTGAGATGATAAGCTTTTCAGGAACACCCGGAAATCGTGGGGGAGGATTCTGGTTTCCATGGGTCAAGGGGTGAAGTTCAGCCGTGGTATCTGGTCTTAAGTGTGAGGAGAGCCCCGCTGGTGACTGGATGACAGATCTCAGCTGTTCTGTTCCCTCAGGGGTCTGGCTTACCTGTACATGGTGCACTAATTTGGAATGGCCACTGCTAAATCAGTGATTTCCAACTGGCTTAGATCCGAAACTTGGGAATCCCTGGGCCGGTGGGGGAAGCTGAATTCTGGGTCTGACCTCCATGGGTAAGTATGTCTGGAGGTTGGAGCAGCAGGAGACGCTGCTGGCTGTAGCCAATGTTCTGGGTCCATCTTCCATGCTTCAATCAGGATGCCTTTCTTGAGATTCTCTGAACTACCTCTCTCCAAAAACCGTAAGAGGTACCCCACATAAATGCTTCTCAAAATTAAACGTGTACCAGAGTCACCAGGATGGCTCATTAAAACCACGTGCTGAGCCCCGTCCCTAGAGGTCTGGGAATGAGACCCGACAATTTGCATTTCTAACCTATTCTCAGGGGATGCCGATCCTGCTGGTCTGGAAACCACACTTTGAGGGCTGCCGTCCTAAGCCAGCATTTGTCAAACTTTAATGTGCACAGGAGACATCTGGGGATCTTATTAAAATGCAGGTTCTGATTTGATAGGTCTCAGGTGGGGCCTGATAATTTGCATTTTGATCAGCTCCTGGGTGATGCTGATGCTGTTTGTATTGGGACCACCCTTTGAGCAGCATCGCCCCCAGTCACGCTGCCTTTAGCTAAAGGCTAATAATGGTCAAGTGTTTCTACCCTCCTAGGAAGTAAGTGCCTCCATCCCAGCTGCCATCCTCCCATCCAAGTACTAACCAGGCCCGACCCTGCTTAGCTTCTGAGATCAGAAGCAACTGGGCAGGTTCAGGGTGGTATGGCCGTAGACCCCAGCTGCTATTCTCAACTGCTTTGCAAGGGCCTGGTTGTCGCTTAGTTTGCATGTGTCTGCAATTCCCCGCTCAGTGTCCACCCCCCGCCCCACATCCCCGCTGGAAGCTGAGCTGCCCAATCAGCTGTGAGAGCACCTGTTCATCTGCACACGGTGCTACTGGGACAGTTAAGCCTCATCAGGCTCTGGCCGTTTCTGGCTGCCGGGCGTACACTCCCTCTGCTCCCCAGGGCCTGCTTTGCCCTCTCCGCGCTGGCAGCGGCCCCCTGAAGTGCCAGCTGTTCCTTTGCCCTTGAAACCAGCCCTGTTCAGCTTCTCTCCTGGCTTCCCTGCTGTTCCCGGCCACTCCCGAATGACTCCATACTGCAAAAACGAGCCTGCTGCAACCTGGGCTGGCAGCTGCTCTGGCAAAAGGGCAGGAGGAACTTGGAGATTGTTCAAAATTAGGAGGAGTTTAAAAGAGAGAAACAATTGGGGAGACGGAAAGAGGAACGGGAGTTAATTTATGCCTCCTATAAGGGCTGTTATCTGCAGGGTTCATGTAAAAATAAGGATATCAACCTAATAGGCAGTGCAAGGAATTAGGGAGGGTTTCTTGTAGGGTGAACAAGAAAGAGAAGAAAGAGAAGTGGGTTGGGGTTCAGGGACCCAAGTTCTAGTCCTTATTCCGACATTAGTCAGTAACCCACAGGCCTCTGTCTTCCCATTTATAAGAAGAGAGGGCTGGATTAAACCATCTTTGAGATGCTACATATCTCAAAAAATCCGCTTATTATCAGAGAGATTATCGAGGAAGGCTGGGGACACCCTTAGGCTTTGGAATTTGAAAGCCTGAATCTAAATCCCTGCTTCTCCTGCCCTCCAGCCGGGTGGCACTGGGTGTATCACTTGGCCACTCTGAGTTGCTTCCTCACCAGTGAGAATTAGTGAGAATTATGTGACATAACAAAGAACCTAAAACAGAAAGAACCTAAAACAGTTGCTGGCACACACCGGGCACTCGAGCAGCAGAAGCTAATATTATGACAATCATTAAAAATGTTAAAAACTTGTTCCTTTTCACCGTGCTCCATTTAGTTGTGTTAGATACAGATGCTCAAAGGTGTATTTCTTTTCTTTTCTTCTTCTTCTTCTTCTTTTTTTTTTTTTTAACTAGAAACCACTTCCATTCTGTGCTGCCCACACTAGATCCTCAGGTAGCCTGTGTTTGCTCAACTCAGCCCCCAGGAAAATGTGTTCCGAGCTCTTGGAACAAGAGGGTAACAACAATCAAAGCAGCGTGTTGCCGTACTTAGCAAGTTTTAGGGAATTATTTAATACGAAATCACGGAAAAACCGGCTGAAACAAAACTCAGCCAACGGCTCCTGTGGGCCTTGTAAATTGAAGGAAATGTTTGAGAACAGGGTAGGTAGCACGGGACAAAATGGTTTTGTATTCTATCTTGCTCTGAAAATTGTTGCCATGGGATGCTGAACATAGTGGGTGCTCATTAGATGGTTCTAAACTGAAAGAAGGATGTTCTAGAGGCTTAATGATTGCCAGTCCCTGGACGCCAGAGTGCGTCCTGGGTGTGACTGGCACGTCCATTTATAGCCTGACGTTTTGTTTACTGAGTTCTCATCCGGGGCTCTGGGAGGCAGGGTGTTTGGTTGCAAGCAACAGAAATGGAATCTAGCTAATTTACACAGGGCGTGGGGAGGGGTGAGTGGAAGATGTTAGGAGCTTATAGGTGCCAAGGGAAGGCTGGAGAGTCAGGGTTATTAAACAAGAGGACTCCAGGACTTACCTGACAGGTACTCCTGCAGGGAGGAATTAGTTCTGACGAACCAAAAGATCTACCCATTTCTTATCACTTAAGGAAATGGGCTTGGCATTTGTGCGGTCACCCTCTCAGGCCCAGCTGCCAAATATGACGCCTCCCTCGGTGACTCTGCTATCAGCAGCTCACAAGAGGCACGGTGTCATGTTGGAGGACCAGCCCGTATATTATTGCCACGTCCAGCAGTTACTTTATCCTGCTGTTTTGCTTACAAGGTGGAACCGTTCTAAGGGCATTCAAGTGATTTATGTGCTCAACATTCAGCCCAGTGGATGGTGTTGCCTCCAACTTTCATCTCTGAGTACTGGGTAGTTAATTTCCTAGCACACCTTGTGTTATTGTTCAGTCACTTCCTGCCCGATATGTTCAAGTTTTATAAATAAATGGCTTAGGACAGTGTGCACCTCTATTCTATAGAATAACCCCGGGAGCTTGCTTTGGCCAAACGACTCCATCCACTCCAGAGTCGTTTCCGTGGTATGCGGCACTCATTTTGGAGCACTAGTGAATTAGGACACTGTCGTCCCCTGGGCCACATTTCCCCAATGATATTCTGAAATGAGCATAACGGCAGCTACATGGTGCCTTTGTTGGAATAAACTGCACACTGTATAACAAAGCATCTAACATGTAGTATGGAAAAAATATAAAAAGAAAGGATTCTGACTTTTATTTTCCTTCAATATCTTTCCCCACCTCCATGTAATAATCAGTGATTAAGCCTTTGTTGATTAATATCAAAAGTTTTAAGGCAGCAGGAGGGTGGAGGAAGGAAGGTGTGGCCGTATGTCCCAGCCCTTAGATCTCTGCATGGTGAGGAATTCGGTTACGATGTCCAGTGGAGCCCCCTCTGCTCCCCCTGCCGTGTCTTGGCTATCCGCGGTACTCCTAACAATTCCACTTCCAGTTCAGGAGTGACATGGAATTGCTGTTTTCTAGAAATGATTATGTATCATTTTGTGTGAAAATAATAAAGTAGATGATTACTTTTAATAAATCTCTGATAATTTATTTCCTTCTTTGCATTACTCTGCTCAAGACCCGAAGTCCCAAAAGAGAGAAAGCGAGGCCATCGAGCTAGTTTGTCTGGCCTCGGTGACGTGCCTAACCCCCAGCCAGGGGCAGGCCTGTCGCTCTGCCTTACGGTGCTACCAAGCAAATTAGGGCAAGTTGGTTTTCATAAAAGGAAATTGGGTCACAGTTGCCAGAGTACAAGAAGGGAATGCGGTGGGCTGGTGCCAACCCCACGCACCTCCACTCCAGGGTTCTCAGCAAATACTCCTATTAAAAATTATAAAGCTTAATACACACATCACTCCAAAACAGCAATTAAAGTTTGGA
>VBSM01002223.1:7805815-7825294 GCA_008086735.1 Cheirogaleus medius | reverse complement strand
AGAAGAGTAAGAAATGGCATAATTTAATCATTTTGTCAAATCCCAAAAGTACTTTTTTGTAACTAACAATCTCTAATGGGAGAACAGAAGGAAATTGTTTATATATGTGTGTGTATATAATCTATAATTGTTTATACATGTGTGTATATACACATCTCATCCATGCACACATAGATATAGTTAGATTTAGAGTAGAATAGTTTATATAGACATAATTCACTGAAGTTACCCAGTGCTGGCAGGCATGGCATGTTGGCGTAGCGTGTCTGAGGCTCTCACCCTCCTGCCCAGCTCCCTCCTGCTCTCTGTCTGAGTCAGCCCGGCTGTCTGTCTTCTAGTCTATTATATAAGAGTCCCTGTGCTAGTTCTGACACCTAGACAGAGTCCAGGGATAAGTCCCAGTGGTCCTTGTCTTCAGGGAGTCCTAAATCGAGAAGAGAGACCAGAGTATAAGTGGACAAATTGCATTTGGCCTGTGACCTTAAGGACGCCAGACTTCGCGTTAGCAGGTGCAGCCTGTGTTGGAACACCGCGGGCTGCTGGCTTCAGGACTTGTTTCTGTGGTGCTGCTTGCATTTGGTCCTGCGGGAGTCCTGGGGCTTTTCTCATTCCCTATCCTTCATTTCTTTCCTTTGCAATCCTGTGTCTCACTTGCACTAACCTGGTGCCAACTAGTTAGGTCCATTCCAGCGCCATGAGGTTGCTGTGGGCAGTGGAGGAAGTCTGCTCGGGCCCCTCCGGAGCCTGTGTGTTGGCCAGGCCCTTCCTGAGAGGGCGCCGGGCCTGCCAGGAGCAAGGGCATCCATCCCCAGGCTCACGCCCTCCCTCCTCCTCAAGTCCCCTTTGCATGACAACTCCAGAAGGCCGGCTTCTCACCCAGCTCCTCTGGAGACCTCTCCCTTTCCTCTAGGGGTGGACATTTCCTCTGGTCATTCGCACGGCTTGGTGTCCGGCAGCTGAGCCGAGACCCACCCCCAAAGCTCTGGGGGGCAGCTCAATCGCCGTGTGGCGTAAGGGCAAGCGCTACCCGTGCCCACCTCTTCCCATCTGCCCTTCTTGGAGAGAGGCCAATCAGAGGAATGTGGAAGGGATTTTTAGTTTCATTTTTATTCGTTTTCAAACCTCCAAAGCAGTAGAATTAGGCTCAGGGAGATGATATAAGTCTCATCAACTCTGAAAAAAATTGGGGAAATGGCGTATAAAGCTCTGCTTAGATCTTGTCACCATTCTGCTCAAAAGCCTCTCTCTCTCCCTCCACCCTGGGAGGCAGTCCAAACCCTTGTCTTGGCATTGAGGCCCTGCTTGGGCAGTGGGCTACCTTCTCAGCCATGCCTCCCACGGTTCATCCCCTCCCCCTCCTCTGTGTGGGCCCCCCTGGGCAGCTTTCCTTCCCCCGACACTCCTCCTCTGCTTTGCTCGCAGGGCCCTGCACCCAGAACGCCTGCCCTCCCATTCCCACCTCCAAATTCGGCTCATTTACCAGGGCTCAGTTCAGATGCCACTTCTGCGAAGGAGGTGTCCCAGTTTCTCCAATGGGAGGGGACCTCGCCTTCCTGTTCTCTCTCAGGGCCTTTGTGTGTCTCTTTTACAGTTCTCACTTGCATTCTGGGTAACTTGCGTGTTTTCCTCACTACATCCTATTTATGATTTGATTACTGGTCACTCAAGACAAAAGAATTGGAAAGGCGTTCAGAACTCCCCTTTGCATCACCTCATGCATCCAATCAGCAACTCTTCCGATTCTACCTGCTCAGTGTTTCTGGAATCCATCTCCTCTTCTCCCTTGCGTCAGCCCCGTCGTTGGGTCCTTGTCACCACCCTCAGAGGTCAAGGTAACAGCCTTCCAGCTGGGTTCCTAGCGATGGTCATCTGGGCTCAATCCATCGTCCTCACAGAGCTGGTGTTTTTGTGTTTCTCTCCCCCATTAGTTCAGGATCTTTCTCAGTAGCAATCACATTGTGGTTACTAGGTGCATAATAAGTGCACTGAGTGAATAAAAGATGAACAAATTATGTCACAGGGCAGAGGGGAGGGAGCATGGTGGTGGTACCAAACAAGTGTGGCTGGGAAGATGGTGCATAATCCTTGACTCACACAAGCTTCTTGTCTGTGGGTAAGAACCTTCCCTCCCCAACCCCACTTTATGCATCTGTAAAATGACAAGAATGCATTATTTTTAAGGTCCAGGAATGAACCTACTTCCCTCTGAATTCATTTGTATTTGTGTCATGATTAAGCAAACATCCTCAGCTGTTGGATTTGAGGGGACACTTTGCAAGAGATAACTTTTCCCTCATTAAAAATTTTCATTCTTATATTAGCTTGTTTCCTAGGTCAACTCAATGTTCGTTTTCTTTTCAAGTGGACATGGGTGGATTAGGCAGAAGACAACTGGAAAGTTTTCTGATCTGGTGTGTGAACCTTGCCCTTCTCATCATCTGATGGGATCTCTCATCCACATAAGTCATCAGACTTCATGGCCTGAGGCCCCAAAATCATAATCAAGTTAAAGAGTGTCTGGAAAATCTGCTTAGACATAAAAATCAATAGAAGAAAAGGAAGCAAGACTGATTTCAAGCTACAGATCATATAATTCCTGGGGCAAGTACACATACCTTTCTCCTTTAAAGACTGTGGAAGGTGGAAATCTGAAGTATTAATTCACCAGTTGAGGGACGTGACAATAAGGATTATGCCAGGAAATTTCTCTGTGTGTAATGGTTGGGAAAATGTGCTCAGACAACAGGTAAAATAGCCATATACTTCTTCCCCCTACCTCAAGACCCTTCATGAATTTAAATATTCTGTCCTCATTTTGCCAGAAGTATATTCGTGCTGGTCAGTTCGATTGGGAAAATATGGTCGTTGCATCAAAAGGTCTTGATAAATTTATACCAGGTTTATCTTGCCTATAAGAATAAAACATTAATAAATATAATATTAATGGCAGGGATCTCTTAAATTCCTTCTGGTCATGTATTTCTCCCATCCAAGTACTAACCAGGCCTGGCCCTGCTTAGCTTCCGAGATCGGGTGCATTCAGGGTGGTATGGCTGTAGACAGGTCATGTATTTCTAACTTCTTTGTGGAATATCTCTACTTGAAGGCTATCAAATTCCAAGCCTCAAAGTCATGATTTTCTTGGAAACAGAATTCTTTTACTTGGCATTCCATTTTCTTCTGTGGCGCTTCCAAAAGAGACTGGGTCTGTCGGACAGGAGCAGCGTGGTTGGTCAGGGGACAGCCTCGTGTGCAGATCAGGTGTGTTTGGACAAAGGGAATTGAGCTATACATCGTTCATCCAGTCACTTCTGTCAGGGAAGTGAAGCGAGAGCAAAGCTATCTGGAGCAGAACAACATGGCAGATGGGGGAGGCATGAGTATGGTCAGTGGGGATGTCTTAGTCTGTCTGTGTTGCTATGAAGGTGTACTGAGACTGGGTGATTCACAAATAGGTTTATTTGGCTTATGTTCTGCAGGCTGTACAAGAAGCCTGGTGCCAGCATCTCCTCCTGGTGAGGATCTCAGGCTGCTTCACTCGTGGTGACAAGTGGAGGGGAGCAGCACATGGAGATCACGTGGTGAGAGAGGACGCAAGCTGTGGGGCAGGTGCCAGGCTCTGTTTAAGAGCTGCTCTCTCAGGAGCTGGTGGAGCGAGAACTTGCTCATGACCTGAGGACAGCACCACGCTATCCATGAGGTGCCACCCCCATGACCCAAGCACCTCCCAGTAGGCCCCACCTCCAACACTGGGGATCCGATTTTAACACGAGACTTAGAGGGGCCAAACATCCAAACTAGATCAGGGATGACTCCCAAGAAGGTGAAAGGAGAAGGGAGCCACAGTGTGTGTATTTGTTCTTCTGTAAGTGCTGGCGCTTCACTTCTCTCTCCTCCACTCCCCGGAGTCATTTCTTAGCTTCTCTGTCCCTGGGTCTCTCCTCCACCGTTTACTCTCTCTCCCCTTATCGTTTCACCAATGATTTTGAATAATCCGTATGATACATCGTAGAGATGTTCGGCCGTACATCCCTGTCCAAGGGGGAGGGTGTGGCACTATGTTGGGGATCAGGTAGGTCCAATGAGTGGGTGCAGAGAGCCAGAGACTCTGATCATGAAGGCAGATCCCTGCAGCCTGGAATGCTGGGGCCGGGGCGGGGAGGACCATGTCCGGGAGCTGGCTCTCAGCAGGCAGGGAGTCGGGGAGGTGTCCAGGGGAGGTGTCCACCACCAGCAGGGTGGTGTCCAGGGGAGGCGTCTGTCAGCTCATGGCCAGGAGGTCAGAGCCTGGATAGGGAGTGGAGGATCACCAAGGGCACAGGTCCGGCTGGCGGCCCAGAGACACGGTGCCTTGACACTGTAGAGTGGGGCTCCCAAGCGATTCCTTGTAACAACAGTCAAAGAATCAATGCTTGTGAATTTTGCAATAAATTAGATTTGAGGTGATTTCTCTAGGAACACATATTCACTTGTGTTCTGATGTGCTTTTTTTAAGTAGGAGAAAAAGCCAGGGTTACTGAAAGCACACGAGGAGCGCCGGGGACCATCTTACACATGCCACTTCCCATGTGAGAGCTTTCCATTAATAGCTGCAATAATTAACCATTGTAAAGCATTTCACTTTCACCAAAAAATTCTATGAGTTTCAACAAAATTTGAGGATGTGTGTAACGAATGGCAGGGGTGGCACTGAAGAGAAAAAGGCTGAGACCTGCCAGGTTGGCGTCCGGGTCTGTGACTGTGGAGGCAGGGGAGGCAGCCGGGAGCAGGGGCTTCTCCTGGCAGTCGAGATCACCGGGGTCCACATCTGGGCCACAGGCCCGTCAGGGAGGCCAACAGCCCCGCGCCGCTGCACCTCTCTTCCAGAACACAAACCTCTCATCCCTGAACTCTTTCCTGCTGTCAACATGCCTGGTCTTCAGGTTCTAGCCCACTTCCCTTCAGCGTGATCTGAAATTTTCTCTTTGCTGCTCCTTTCTACTAAGCTTCCTGGTTGAGGCCACATCTGGAGCCTGGCGTGGCCACACCTTGCAGGAGTCGTCTCCTGGCATCTTCTCCCAACTCCTTTCTGCCCTCTGCCTGGCCCTCTAGTCATCTTCCTAAGCTGTCACTTGCATCCTGATGCTTCCTTTGGAAAAATTCAGTGGAACACAGCGTGGTGGAGACCTGGGCACTGAATCGGTTTCTTACCCACTTTTTCCTTATTCTCATGGAGCCCGTCAGCGAGTTGCTCACGATTTTGCTGCTTCAGCTTCCTTCTTGGTAATATGAAGTGATGCACCTGGCAGAGAGTGAAGAACCATGATCCTTCTGCTTAATGTTCTCCAAATTTGCCCCACCTATCATTTTAATACAGTATTGATTGCTATTTGTGATGGTATGTGTTCATCAGAGAAAATTTTATTTTTTTGGGACAGAGTCTCACTCCATTGCTCTGAGTAGAGACTGGGCGTCAGCCTAGCTCACAACAACCTCAAACCCCTGGGCTCAAGAGATCCTCCTGCCTCAGCCTCCCGAGTAGCTGGGACTACAGGTGTGCACCATGACACCTGGCTAAGTTTTACATTTGTACAGGGTCTTGCTCTTGCTCAGGCTGTTCTCGAACTCCTGAGCTCAAGCAATCCTCCCACCTCGGCCTCCCAGGGTGCTAGGATTACAGGTGTGAGCCAACGCACCTGGCTTATTAGAAAAATTTTGAAAATGTAAACAAGCACAGAAGAAGGAAAGGAAAGTTATTTTAGTGGGGAAGGAAACTCTTGCTTTTGATTAAAGGCAGGGCAGCATCTTTGTGCATCTCCTCCCGCCCACCTTTACCCCTTGCGGTAGCCCATCCTTTGTTCCCTCCTGCCCCTCCCCCACCCTGTGTCTCTTGCAGGATGGCTGCCACTATGGGAGGCCCAGGAATCATAAAACCGTGGTTAGAAAAACAGGCATTAGCATCAGGTAGGCCTGGCTGACCTTGATGACTGACTTAACATTTCTAAGTGTCTTTTACTCATTTGTAAGATGGAGACAACAATAGTACCTTCCTCAAAGCCTTGTGAGGAGTGTGGCTTATGGCCTGGCACATGGTACTAAATAAATGTCATCTTGGAAGCGTCCCCTTCTTCATGCAGCTTTCTCTAATCTGGTCCACACTGACCTCCCAGTGACCTGGCAGGACTGTGTAGTTTGACATTTAGTTTTTACCCAATCATGGGTGCTTTTCCTGGCCAGCAGTGTGGTGAATCCTACTTCTATTTCTTTGTCTTCACCACAGCACTCAGACAAAATGCTTGCATGACAATATTTTTGGAGCAATTCACTGTTCCTACTAATTAGATGATATTATAGCATTTTTCCTAGACATCACCAAGAGCTTGGTACAATTGTTCTTCCCAGGTCACACCCCTGTGCCTGCCACTACACAGACACTCCATCCTTTCAGACATTCTCTGACCCCCATGGAGTCCCGGGATCTGGGGTCTGACTGCCTGCACTAAGTCACCCCAAGCTCTCTCTCCCCCATGGCCAGGCGATGCCTGCATCCTTCCAATCCCTGGTGAGTCTGGGCGTGGCCATTCCGAGGCTCAGGAATGGAGAGGCTGCCCCAAGAGGAGCCCGAGGGAGCTAGCTGACTTTGCAGCTGTTTATGTGTTTATTTGCTGTGGCCCTGTGAGGTTCCACAGTGGGCACTTGCAGTCCCTGCCCCCCGCTCTCTGGAGCACACTGTGGGGAGACCTTTCCTCGTGGGCTTTTATCTTTGGAGAAAAACTTCAAAAACATATGTAAAAGGGAAAAGTTCTATTTAGCATCCTGCCACGGTAGACATTATAACTGACATTTGTATACAGAGTATCTATTTGTGACCGATGCAGGACAAAAGCATTCTCCGAGCCCCTCCCGGTGCGCGAAAGGAACAGGGAAGAGGCCACAGTGAAGCAGCCTCCCGAGCTCCCTCTGTAATTAACGCTGCTACCCGCTGGCTTCATCCAAAAATGAGGGGTGGACAGGTGAGCGCTCAGGTGCATGAGCTGGCGTGTGGGGGGAGGCTCTGGTCCTGCTGTCTGCAGCACCTGCCTGTGCTCCACGCCTGCTTTGCATCAGCTCAGCCTCCCACTGGCCATCTGTCTGAGGATCAAAATCTCACCGTGGGTCTCCCGCATGCGGCGAGCATTGGGTGTCTGGGCAGAAGTCGACCCCAGGCTTGTCAGCACAGGAGGCTGCCTCCAACTCGATCGGGGTCTCTGCACAGTTCTGTTCCGCTCCACCCAGGAGCTGGGAGTGTGGCGTGCAAGTGGGACGGGGAAGTGTCAGCTGCTGCCAGCATTTCATTCCAGGTCATCAGATGGGCTCTATTTTCAGGGCCCATCCATCACCCCATCTTGCAAAGTGGAACCTAGAGTTTTCCAAATGCCCAGATCGCAGCTGTCACTGAGGTATTTTCAACCCTGCTCAGCGTGTACCCAAAATCCAGGGAGAGAAGCTAAACAGAAACATTTGGGGTTGTTAATAAATGGAATTCATAACATTTGAGGTGGGAGCGGGAAATCTTTGCCCAGAGTCTGAGCAGAGCAGAACCAAGGGGCAGGAATGGACCATTTGGTCTCTTAGAGGCTCCTCCAGCTTTGTGGTTCCTAAGTCTAACTCAGAATGATGATGAGAAGGGACAGGTGGAGGGGGAGAAGATTTGCTCCTGTTTATTAGAAATAATGGAAATTCAGAGTCATATAGGTGGGAAGGATGGCCTCACTCTGCCAGGCATGCTGGGGAGGGAGGAACAGAGGAGCTGGGGGGCTGAGTAAGGGCTGGTGGGGTGGTGGGGTGTTGCCAGGGCAATGGGATGCCCTGTGGTGGGCAAACTGGAGCTCCACTCAAGACGGGGGCCACCAACAAATGTAGCTCTAAGGCATTGCCTCTAATCCTGGACCCATCCACTGGAAAGTCTGAGGCCACTTGCCCACCTACTGCTCTGTTAGGGCTTGAGTTTTCCAGGGAAAGTCTTTAGAGATGGTTCCTGGCCACTTCATTATCTCAATGCTGCAGGGAGGGCCACCATCCACCTTTGTCCTTAACAACCTCCCAGTTCTCCTAGGTGCCACTTTGATACAAGATCCATTTTCTGTATTTCTTTTTTTTTCTTTCCTTGTCCAAATCATTGCTTTTTCCTTGTCCATGGAGAATGGTCCTGGGGTGATCACTTGTGCCTGTTGTGTGAACACACTACTGTCATATACCTGGTGAGGGCTGTGGGGGCAGATCTCATTCCAATACTCTGCAGTAGTTGTATTAGTATTACACAGTCAAGGAGTCCTAAAGAGGTACTGTCAAGGGGGACTCATAAAAATGCCACCCCTGAAGATTCTGATGTGTCCTGCTGGGTGAGACAGTCTCCCCCAGCCCTGAGTTACTGTGCTGCAGTGGATCACTGTCATCAGCAGGTGAGTTGAAGAATGCGGTTGTGAAATAGTGTCATATTGTTTAGCCATCTGGGTTTAACTGGGGGTAAGACCATCCGTGCATCACTCTAGGAGTCTAGGGCATCCTGCCACTGTACCCACACTTCAGGATCAAGGGCAAATGAACAGATCTCCAGCTTCCAAATGACTGTGAGGGTGGCCCAGCAAGGATGTCTGTCAGGACATAGTTTTGCTTCATGAAGACTAGGAAGGATTGAACTCAGGACATGGGTGTCTTGAACTTACTCATTTCCTGCCTCTCAAATTGTTGAACATCCCCCGACCCCCAGACATCTTGTGTATTTTTGCTTGGTCCCTATAATATGGGGACAGGTGTGAATTTGTATGCCCCTATATAATGCTTGACTGGTACAGTTAGCCCTGTTTCCTGCATAGGGAAACCAAGACTCAGAGCAGAGAAGTGGCTCTCCCAAGTCACACATCCCGTTGCTGGCAGAGTCTGGGGCACAAGCTCCTGTCTCCTGATTTACAGGTACGTACTGTTTTTGCTGGACCCAAACTACTAAAGAACCAAGACTCTTTATTTGGAAGTAATGAGGGATTCCAGAAATAGCCTTAGCAGTGCTTAACCAACATGAAAGAGCAGAGGAACTGAAGCCAAAGACGACTGAAAGAGGTGAGATGTTTCACTGTATCAATTTCCATTCACTTTGTTAATAATAATTGATGCCACGTTTGTATGTTGCTATATATTAATTAAAAATACTTGAGATCTGATACAAGGCAAAAATGACACATTGCATTGTCTCTCCAACTGTGCTAACCTCAAATGAGAATCTCATCGTGACCGTGGTTTTGCAAAATTGATTAAATGGAAAGAAATGTATCCAAGTGTCAAAGGCTGTGTTAGGAATGGTTGCTAATGAGCTCAATCTCTCAGAGCTGCCTGGCTGGGTGCACAGTAGGTGCTCAATAAGTGCTGATGGATGGCTGGATTGATTGAGATTTCAGTTAGCCTTCCATCCCAGGGAGAATGGTGCTTTAATGTGTTAGCTGGAATGATGTTCCGAAAATGAAATCAGCCTATAAATTGGAAGACTCATTTGGAAAAATTTCAAACATACAAAAGGCAAAGAGAATAGTATAATAAACCCTAGGTACCCTTCTCCATCTTTAATTCTTATCGATATTCTGCTATTTTTGTTTACCTATTCCCTGTAACACAGACTCTTACACACACTCCTACCCCCATCCCCACTTTTATTTGGCTGGAGTACAATAAAGGAAATTCCAAACAATCTATCATTCACCCATGAATACATCTGTACGTACCTCCAATAAAGATTAAAAAAAAAAAAACAACACCACCATCACAACACAACCATCATTCCTTAATAACGTAGAATACCTCTTCCATGTTGAATGTTCGCGATTGTCTCAAAGTGGTGTTCTTTTGGTTAGATGCTCTAAATTAGGTTTCAAACATGGTCGCCACATTGCATTTGGCTGATCTATCTCTTATATGTTTTTAAATCTACTATTGTTTCTATTCCCTTCTATACAAAGAGAGTTAGGGCTGGAGGCTTGATTAGATTCAGATACTTTAAAAAAAAAATCTTCATAGATGAAATTGTGCACTTTCTTTAACCTACAACATTTTGACAAAATTCTATGTTTCATAAATAGCCATTTATTCCAGGTCCTAATTCCTGGACAAAACTAACAGCATGCGGAACGATTTTGAGATAATAACATGAGCTGCAGCCATCTACTGCATACCCAAGGGCAGCCTCCTGGAAATCGCTGGTGCTGAGTGACGAGAGAAGGCCACTGTGCGTCGGCAGTAACTGCCACAAAATCTCTCATGAGGGATTTTTAGGCCAGAGAGGAGACCCCAATTCAGGAACCATTTTCTCTTGTTTTACACATGAGTCTAAGAAGCTTCATTTCATTTTGACAACCTGCAGAAAACCTGAAACAAAATTAGAAGGAATAGGAAGTCTGAAAACATGAGAAGAGATGGGTGACAGCTACATGATCAGGCAGAAAATAGAAGAAAATTGAGAAGCACAAGCAAGAAATAGAGAAGGCACAGGATCCAGGATAAATCCAGAAAGCTTCCTTTTCCTCTTAGTAAATATATCATGCTTGTCTGTTCAACTTACATTATCTTATTTAATTATCACAACAACCTGATGAGGTAGGCACTATTACGTATGTTCTGTATTTTACAAATAAAGAAACATTAGGTGCTATTCCCAAAGTCACTAGCTTGGGGAGAAATCTCAAGGAATGTTGACTTATTGCTCTACGATCAAGTACTGGGTGAGCACAGGCATGTCTGTGATATTGAGGGAAGAATAGTGGAGATCCTGCATCTCCTGGTTAAGTAGGCAAGAAACCACGTAGTCCATTTTGGAAAGATTTATACATGAAATGGGAAAAATAAAAAGCTTGTAATCATTGTAAGTGACTTCAAGTTTCTAGAAAATTTATATACATTAAAGTACAGATATAAACATTTGGAAGTTGGTACTCCAAAAAATTTTACAAGCCAGAAACGCAGAGATGTTACTGCAGTAGTTAAGTTAATGGATTGATTTATTATCTGGTAACCCTTCAATGATATTGATGTTTCCTATTCCGTTTGTCAGCCTGGATTTTTTCTATGGTTTTCTAGAATTTTCTGTGAGGCACTTGACTGCCACAGCCAGCAAGCTCTTCTCAAGAATTTATCTTTTTGTCCTTCCTGCTCTGTAACTCATGATTGGATCAGTTAGGATGGGATTTCCCTACCACCTGCTATGGGTGACTGACTATTGAAGAAATGGTCTGCATTTGCCTGTTCCTGCAAAAAAAGAACATGGTTGGAGCTTTTAGATTGGACAAGTTCTACATAATGAATGTCTTAACCCAGCAGTCCCCAGCCTTTTGGTACCAGGAACCAGTTTCATGGAAGACAATTTTTCCATGGATGGAGGAGTGGGGAGCAGAGCTCAGGCAGTGATGCAATGGATGGGGATGGGAATGGCTATAAATACAGATGAAGCCTCGCTGCTCCCAGCCACTCACCTCCTGCTGTTCAGCCCCCGTCACCCTCCCTCCCCATTTCCTAAGTTTCATGGAAGACAATTTTTCCATGGATGGGGCAGGGCAGGGCACAGGCCAGGACGGGTACTTGTCCATGGCCCGGGGGTTGGGGACTGCAGTCTTAACCAATTCTTACTGGGGGTTGGGGATTTGGGGGAGGTAAATCCTTCATCATTTAAGATGACTCCATGTTACTTTTCTGAAACTCAGCCTTCTGGAGTCCTACCTCAGAATCAAGAAATAGAGAACTTAAGCCAGATGTCACTGTGAGTCACATGCAGCACAATTTGGGGCAATTTAGTGAAGGAACAAAAAACCCACCACAATTCATCATGTCCTTAAGTAAATAATTTTTGGTGTTCATAGTGATGACTCTGAATGAGCACACAATGTTGAATGCAGGTATATGAGAGGGCAGGGAAATATTCAAGATAAAGAAACAACTTTTGCAATTCAAAGAAGTTACCTTGAGCTATCTGGGAACTTAGCCATCCAGAAATGGTTCATTTTCTGAAGACTTCAACTAGCCAAAGTTTTATTCTATTGTGATTTTGAAAAGAAAAGCATCTTTTGTTTCACTGGCAGAGAAAATTCTGAACCCTATGGGCTAGTCTCACCTGGCATGACATTTCTTCTGCGCTTTTGACAATTTTCACAGCATATTGATTCTTCATTTCATTCTCAGACATCAGTTAATTAGCTAATCTGGGTTTTGATTCACATATATTAAATACCATCTTTTTTGAGCACACAAAAACCCTTTTATGTGACATAAATGGCATTATGTTCAAAAGAATGGTGTTAGATTGTCTTTTACTTTGGGAAAAAAGGAGGTAATTAGTTTGATATATATTTTTTCATTCCTGAAGGTTAATGCCATTTTCGCTGCTGAGGAGAGGTGAATGGCTGTGCCCAGTTACCGCTCCTGATTTTTGTGGCTCTGACATTATATAAAGGAGTTTGGGGAAATGGAATGGAATAAAAGGGCCTCAGTTGAGTATGTGGCTAAGTAGTGTTCTTAATAATTCCACAAAATCTGAAAGAGTTTGCAATTCATATACCTTTTCTGAAAGGCTACCAAGAGGGATATTTTCAATAGATTGGTAGAATGAGAAATTAAATGTAGATTATTCTGGAAAAGACTGGAATTTAATACAACATTTGAACAGGTTAAATTTATATCACTAAAACATCAGGTGGAGAATGGGACCATTTAATTTCCAGCACAGAGAAGACACATAACATTTGCAGAAAGGACGGACACGGTGTGGGCTGCTGTTTCGGGCTTCTGTGTTCACTTTCAAAAGCAGCCTGGGAAATTTCTGCCGTACTTTGGAATTCGAGGTGGTGGCGAGACTGCAGTCAAATGTGATGGATTGTGCAGCCAATTTGCTTGAAGTTTGTGGTTCATTAATCCAGCACTTTGAATTTCAAAGAACTGAAGTGATGTCATTTGGAATGTACATCACAGAAAATTAATGGGGTTCTTGGTCAGAAGTGAACGTGGAGACAATGTGACAGGGAAAAGGGATTGGTGTGACTAACGGCTACCGAGTGGGAAGCCTGGTTTCCAGTGGGAAAGCCTGCCTGGCCATTCAGAGCTGCCCAGCCCCCAGGCAGTGTCTGGGGGAGGCTTCTTTGTGGGTCAGCCCTGCTGGCTCATTCTGAGAGAACACAAAGTGTTGCTTATTCCAGCGGTTCCCAAGAATTCGGCAGCTTCTGATGCAGTTAGAAGTTTTCATCTATGGAATTCAATGCAGCAGACCTGCCTTGTTCCTTCTGTCTCCAATCCCTGGCCCAGCACCGCCACCCCCTTCCCTACCGCCCTGTCTGGGTCATACTGGCCGGGCTGGGCTGAGATCGGGGAGCCCTGCCCAGCAGAGTGCTGTGCTGATGTCGGATGCTTCCCACGCTGACCTGCCACCTGTGCCGGGGGGCCCGAGGCGGCAGGGGGACTGAATCACCGTGGGAGAGGCGGGCTGGGAAAGAGGAGGAGGTCCTGAGATAGAGCCAATGAAATAAGTGAATGGGAAGGGAATGGGTGTTCAGGGAGCTTCCACTCTGCCAAGCTGGTGCTAGGTGCTGTCACAGTTCGTTGGATCATTATAGCAATTGTGACATCAATAGAAATAGAGTGCCTGGCACAAAGTGGTGACTCAACAAATATTTTTTCGAATTAAAACAAAACAAAAATCAAACCACAACTGTTCAGCTAGGTGATAGTATTGTTCTTCCTTTCCAAATGAGGACGCAGATTCAGAGCCTTGCTCAAGACAGTAAGAGAGTTCTGTTCTTTGTACTTTGTAAACTGCATTTAAAAAAAAATGCTCTTCAAATGTTACTGTCACCACTGCATCACTGAATAAGACCATTTCCCCGAAGCCTTTGCCTCTGGGAGTGCCTGAAACATTGTAGCAACTCAATACATATTTGTTGATTGAATGACTCTGTGACCATTGAGCAAGAGGGCCTGATGGCATCTTAATGGGACTGTCATCTCGCAGCAAGAGACATGAAGATTTATACACACATGCACATTCCACTGTGCGGGGTGAGTGTTCTACGCTGCACAGGAGAGCTGAAGTTTGCTATCTACTGAGAAAAAGGTGACGTGAGATTTTGCAGGGTTGCTTTCCCCGTGGAAATCTCAACTTTGGCTTGGACGCCTTGAGCGCTCCATTAGGACTGAAAATATACTAGCCTTTTTATTGGGTAACAATATAATCTGAAAGAGTGAAAAATTTTCTGTTTGGCAGTGCAGACGGTGGTTCTATTTCATATTAATAGTCAAACCTAATGCGAACAGTAGTTTTTGTTGCCTATATGTTTATTAACATTTGAGAATGATTTGACTTGATAGCATGTTTTACTGCTTTCTCTAACACTAATTACTCTTTCACTTTAAATACATTGACTATATGACACCTATATTTCAAGATATAATAAAAGTAAATTTGTAAAGAATAATTCTGACAGCTTTATACATTCTTCTTTCTAT
Organism: Cheirogaleus medius; assembly: GCA_008086735.1. Classification (NCBI taxonomy): domain Eukaryota; kingdom Metazoa; phylum Chordata; class Mammalia; order Primates; family Cheirogaleidae; genus Cheirogaleus; species Cheirogaleus medius. The sequence continues at coordinate 7,810,807 of VBSM01002223.1, read as the reverse complement.
CCCTTACTTCCACTTAGGGTCTGATAGTCCTGGAGGTAGCCACTAAAAGTTGGTCAATAAAAGGCAGCTTTCAGGATCCAGGTGAGAAGCCTTAAAAGAGAACCTCAGGCTCTGTGTTCATTCTCTCCTGGTTCTGTCTTTGTCTAGGTAGAGAAAACTCAGATTTTCTCTGTCTGTTGTGGTGTCATTTCCTGACTGGAGTTGGGATACTTACTAGCAGTGAGAGGGTAGAAATTCTGTAGGTAAAAAGCCTCTGTGTGTTTCTTACAAATGAAAAAAGAAACAAAATTTTTATTATGGAAACCTTCCAAGATACAAAATGTAGAAGGATAGTTTTATGACCCTCTGTGTATTCTTACCCAGATCCAATGATCATCATCATTTTGCCCATTTTGTTTTACCTCTTTTCTCCCACTTATTTTTCTGGACGATTTTAAAGTAAATCCCATATCACTTCACCAGTAAACAGTAATTATCACACCCCAAACAATTAGCAGTAGTTCCCCGTATTTCATCTAATATACTGCCCATAGTAAAATGTTCCTGATTGTTTTAAAGGTGTCCTTTGCAGTTGGTTTGTTTAAATTAAGATCCAATTACTAAATGTTTTTCCTAAAGCACAGATGACTCCTTGGGGCTAACTCAGGGGTCTTTCTATGCTCTGATAATAGAACTAAGGCAACTAAGATAAACTTGGTCTCTAAGGCATGAGGGCGCTGTCTGCTAGTTGGAGCTATGGGGAGGAGGAGTAAACCAGGGAACTATAGGAAACTAGGGAGGACTAACCTGGCTCTTTTTTTTTAGAAATGAGGTCTCACTCTGTTACTCAGGCTGGAGTGCAATTCATAGCTCACTGCATCCTCCAACGCCTGAGCTCAAAGCATCTTCCTGCCTCAGCCTCCTGAGTATCATGGTACACAGGCCCTTGCCACCATGCCCAGCTAATTGAAATTTTTTTTTTGTAGAGATGGGGTCTTGCTATGTTGTCCAGGCTGGTCTTGAACTCTTGGCCATAAATGATCCTCCCACCTCATCCTCCTAAAGTGCTGGGATCATAGGTGTGAGCCACTGCACCCAGCAGAGTACCCAAATGGACCAGTCACAATTCTAAAGAGGAAGAGCAGTCTCATTCTTAATTCTAGAAGTAGTCTGTTCTAGGCCATTCAATCTGTGGCTGTACAGGCAAGAGTGAAATTCTCTGGAGCTTGGTGGGAGAGAGCAGTCATTCCAGGAGATCCACCCTAGGAAGGCAGCCAAACATCGGGTCCGGTGGGGCAGGGAGGATGGTACTAGCACCTCAGCCAATTGGCTGTATCTGTAGGGAGAAGAGTAGTAGGCAAAGACTTAAACAGAAGGAATGGAAGTGAGATAGAGGATTCATCCAAGGTAGAGGGAACGAAAAGTATGTGGCTGGTTCTGTAACTCTCTGAGGACACTAAGAATCATGTTTGGACGCAAGATTATTTGGCTCATAAAATAGCAGTCTAACAGCGGGATCTGGCCACGGGGTCCCAGTTCTGGAACTATAATTTAATTTAAATCCCTGCTGGGTGGGAGAATAGGGGGGTGGTAATTTATGCATACCCTGCCTGTGCTGAGACTGGCCTGGGAATGTGGATGAGCCTGCGGGGGAAGGAGTTCCAGCGCAGGCGAGGAGAGCAGTCTGGTGGGGTTGACGTAGGTGCTGTTCGGCACAGAAGTAGGTATTCCCAATGCTGTGTTACTCATCTGAAAGAATTAGACATTTTCTCCTCTAACACATCAATGGTCTTTAATTATCTGTATTACTGATAGTATAAGTAACAGCACCAAGTGTAATAATAATAAAAACAAGCATTTGAAGAGTATTTCATAGTTCTCAAAACATTTTTACAAACATTATTTTCATCTTCACAAACACTGTGACCATTTAAAATTGGCCATTTGAAATGTGCTCTTACTGTACGTCATAATCTGTGCTGGGTGCTTTCTATACCTTATATTATCCTCTCTACTTATCCCTTCTTTAAGGGAGCTTGTCTCTAAAATCCCTTGCTTGTTGGGTCAGACAGCATTTGCTCAAAGTATCAGAATAAATATATAACCTATTTTTTATAAGGAATTGGCTTATGCAATTATGGATGCTGCCTAAGTGGTCTCTACAAGGCTGTCTATTAGACAGATGCTAGAGCTTGAAGTCCCCAGGCAGGTGGTCACATGCAGGCTGGAACCCTATGTGCAAAGCCGGAACCCCTTAAGGACACCCTGAACACTATGTGTGTTCTTGTGGTCTCTGACCTTGTCTCTGACCTTGGTGATGACAGTATCCAGGAATAGAGGAGAGCAACTGGAAGCCCAGCTGCTGCTTCACACCAAAGAGGTGAGTCAGCAGACCAGCAACAACTATGTGCCACAGGACGGCCGCTGCTGCCTCCCGTCTGCCTTCTAACTCTCCTGACAATCTTCCTGGTACTCTTCCACTCTGTTGCCTGGGCTAGAGTGTGTGGTGGCGTCAGCCTAGCTCACAGCAACCTCAAATTCCTGGGCTCAAGTGATCCTCCTGCCTCAGCCTCCTGAGCAGCTGGGACTACAGGCATGCGCCACCATGCCCGCCTAATTTTTTCTATATATTTTTAGTTGTCCTGCTAATTTCTTTCTATTTTTAGTAGAGATGGGGGTCTCGCTCTTGCTCAGGCTGGTCTCGAACTCCTGACCTTGAACGATCCTCCTGCCTCCTGTCTCCCAGAGTGCTAGGATTACAGGTGTGAGCCACCGCGCGCCCAGCCCTGGTAGCTCTTCCTAAAAGGAAACATACAAAGAAAAGGAATTCTGGGAAATGTAATTAAGCTTAACCAAGTGTGCACATTACAAAGCCATCCCACGTGTTCTGTTTTAAGATGTGCTAGAAGTAGGGGTGGTTTGCTGTGCATGGCAGGGGTGGGGCGGGGTTTGACCTGCAGTGCGAGGGGGGAAGTGGGGGTCCATCTGCAGCACTTAGAGGTGAGGTAAACTAGACCTTAGTGACCACACTAAATCTTCCATTACTGCGGTAGAAGCTTCCCGTTGTAGGGCTTACTCTAGTAACCACTCAGATACATTCAGCTAAATTTTGCATAAAATGGGGCAGTATTTTAAAAAATTGAATAATTATCAGGCAAACATGGATTACTGGCCTGCTTGACCAGAAGGGTCACTCATGCATTTAGCAGCTGTTTGTTGGCTCTGTGGTGGTGTCACTGCCCCTCCAGCTCTTCAGGGCACTGCCCAGTATCACATGGGGGAGAGCTGAACACTCTGGCCTCCCAAAGGAGTGTCACATGCCCCTTATCCCAGCAGGCCCGTGCCTGGCAGACTGTTCTCCTCAACCAGGAAAACAGCCTTGCCTGCCATGGCATCTTCCCTCGGCTAAATGGACACTTGGTTGCTGAACATGTCTTCCTTAGCAAATTCAGGCTCAGGTGAAGAACATATTAATAACTTGGCCAGCCTAACTCTCATTTATTTAAAATCCTCCCAACAACCTGGAACTCCAGCTGTCTACGTTTTGGGGATCTGTCACTGTGAACTCTGCAGGGCAAGGGAAAGGAACCTAGTCTCTGCGGGTCCGAGAAGTGCATGGTGTGGGAAGGAGATGTGTCTCATCCATCTTGGCTGGGACAGGTGACTTGCAGCTACTTTTGAAATCAAGAGTAGGGAATAAAACGCCCAGTGGGTGTCCCGACAATCCCTGAGGACAGTACAGGGACATTTGGATCAGCAGAGTTTATTACACAGCCCAGAAGGCGACTGTGCCTTCAGGGCAAACGGCAGCTCAGAGCTCCTGGAAGAAGATGACAGGCTCTGCCGACAAGCCTTGTGTGTGTCGCTCTGACATTAGTGTGATCCCTGGGAATCTCTTGCCATTGACAATCTTTGTGCTTTTATCTTTGCCCAATGGGAAAGAAAGCTTGCGTGTCCCGGGGAGAAGCTGGCACCGCGGGCTGGGAAGCGGAGCGTGGGCAGCAAACCCCAAAGGCAGCACCAGAGCCTTCTAGGGCTGCAAATCACCATCTCCCACCTCGCTGACAGGCTTTATCCATTGGCCAAAGGTGGGTGATGATTTCCTGGACTTTCTACATAAATATATCCGGATAACCCTCTCTAATGTCTCACTCTCTGTCCCTGTCCCAGAGGAAGGGAGGAGTGACTCTCAGAAGTCTGGAAATGTGGTTCAGCCCAGGACAGGCTGGATCTTGTTGCCCAGGAAGAGTTAGCTCCAGGCTCAGCTGGGGCTCCCAGAGGCAAAGGTTTTATCTTTAAAAAAGTCAATTTCCTCTTCTGAGAGGATTTAGTAAGTTATTCTATGTGTTATCACTGAGCTAATCAAGTTATGGCCCCTAGGCACCTAGAATTCCCATTGAACACATTTGAGAGAATGATTTCTTTTTGAAGAGTTTGGGCGGTGGTGTTCTTCCAGTTCACTGGAGTCCACTCCTGTGCCGTCAGAGACAGATGCCCTCCCTGGCTTGAGGATTTTATAGCTCCTGGCCCTTTCAGATCCCTTTCTTGCTTATGAGCAAGCCCACTTCCCCACCAATCACAGACATTGTAACCCATCAAGGTCAAATAAGTCAGCTCTGCTCTAAAAAAGTGCACACACACATGTGTATGCGACAAATTGATGTTTCCTTCCCTAATCAGCAGGAGAGGTTAGAACCTGGGTGTATGGCATGTAGCGTCTTTAAGACCTGCAGAGGCGTGCTACGAAAAGGGACTCCACGTTGGAATGTGCTCAGAGAGATGCATCTAGTTGCATTTTCTGCTCATGCAGCCAGCCCTGGAGATTCTGACGCGAGAGGCGCTTTCAAATTTGTTTCATGAGTCCGCCCCAGCACAGGGCTTTGGCAGAAGAGCCCTTGACCGTGGATCAGGACTGCACCTCCTCCAGCGCACTGATCATAGTCCCCTCAGTGTCTGTGGGGGCTTGGTTCCTGGACCCCCATGGATGCTGGAATCCAAGGATGCTCAAGTCCT
>VBSM01002223.1:7793779-7805715 GCA_008086735.1 Cheirogaleus medius | reverse complement strand
TTGGCCCCACTCTTTCTCTCTCTCTGTCTCTTTCTTTTGCTGCTGGAAAACTTTACAAATACCTAATACAATAAAATGCTGTGTAAATAGTTGTTATACTGTATTGTTTTTATTTGTATTATTTGTATTATTTTATTGTTATTTTTTATTTTTACTTTTTCAGAATACTTTCTGAGGTTGGCTGAATCTGTGGATACAAAACCTACGGAGATGGAGGCCAATTGTAGGCGGTGTGCCCTTCATTCTTTCTCTGGGATATAGAGGTTATCTGCTCTTTTCTGTCTGTTGCATTTCCCATATTTCTGAATGTGCTACTCTCATCTCTGCCCTGACAGCTCCAAACTCTACCATTTTGCTTTGTGGCCAAGACAGGACAGTAGCACTTATTTTTTTGGAGAACCAACTTCTTTTTCCCTCCCTCCCTTGCTAAACTTCCATAAACTTCTGAATGCCCAAAACTGTGATAACCACAGGGCTGAAAGGTCAAGTAATAACATATTTTGTCATTGGAGGAGCTCATAATGTTCTAGGGTTGACACTCCTTTATATCCCGTTTAACAGCTTGCTATACCCATCCATCCTCTACTTGTTTTGTATATTTAAGCTACATCAACAACAGGATTTCAAAGACCCCATGAGTGGAGACTAAGTCCCTTGTTTTGCAAGGTTCACAGTGCCTGTCTTGGTGGTACAGGTGAGCTTCCTCATCTATACAATGGAGATAAAACTGCCTATTTCCTACTCCTGTGGTGAGCTTTAAGTTACATGATATCTGCAAGTGCACAGCCCACTTGTGGCCCAGAGTCAGTCTCAATAAGTGGTAGCTATTATGATTATTGCAGTTAGAGCAGCTCAGTAATTACTCATTCAATTCATTTGAAATGTGAGGCTTGACAGATGGGCAGAAACAGGAGGTGAAATTGAAACCTGTTGACTTGTTAGTAGAATAGATCCAAAATCAGATAACAGAGCAGAGATATCCTAATGCTGTTTCTGTTCTGCTGTAAGTAAGAGTTCTTATGCAAAGTTGTTTTCTTGGGAGAACGAGCAGAATTATGAAATCTGCTGCCTGTCAACAGCAGGCTCATCCTGCACCAAGATTTACCCAGCTGATTGTGTATACTATATCACACCTGTAACTTGCGTCATCATTGGAGTGCCAACAAGGTGGAGTTACACATGCACAAGGTAGGCATCGCTTTCATAGACTGTAGTTTGCTAGGACTGCTATTACAAAGGGCCACAGACTGAATGGCCTAAACAACAGGAATTTCTTGTCTCACAGTTCTGGAGACCAGAAATCCAAACCCAGGTGTGGTCTGGATCAGTGCCTTCAGAGACTAGTGAGGGAAGGATCTGTTCCAGGTCTGTCTCCTGGCATTGTAGATGGCCATCTCCTCCCTGTGTCTCCACATTGTCTTCCCTCTATGTGTCTCTGTGTTCAAATTCACTCTTGTTTTAAGTACACCAGCTATATTGGATTAGGTTCCATTCTAATGATTTTATTTTAAGTCGATTACCTCTATAAGATTCTATAATCAAATAAAGTCATATTCTGAGATACTGGGGTTTAGGACTTCAGCATATAAATTTTGGAGGTGTACAATTCAACCCATAACACAGATCAATATTACCATGTTTCCCCGAAAATAAGACCTACTCATAAAATAAGACCTAGCAGAATTTCTAAGCATTTGCACAATATAAGCCCTACCCTGAAAATAAGACCTAGTGATGGGTGTGGCTACGCAGCGTATCTGCACAACCCATGCATTTCTTCGTGGAGCGGTAAAGAAGATGAGCAGCCCTTCTCACCTGTCCCATGAGAGCTCTATTGCTCGACATGACAGATTGGGGCCAATGGTTCTAAAGGAAATAGAGTCGGAAGAATTCAGGATGGAATTTGGGGTTTGGAGAGTTATGATGATGTTCCAGAAGAAGACGACTTAACTATATTTGAATAAATGTCGATTGTTGTACCGTACTTAAAAAAAATAATACATCCCCTGAAAATAAGCCCTAGGGTGTCTTCTTGAGGAAAAATAAATATAAGACCCTGTCTTATTTACGGGGAAACACCTTAGCTATTATTCCCATCATAATAGCTAATCTTTAGAGAAGGAGAACAGGGGCCTAGAAAGTCTTGGGGTGGCCTGGGGAGACTTGGGGAGCCCAGTGGAGCACTGGGAATGGACCTCCAATTGCTGCCACACTTGCAGGTCACTGGACTCCATGAGAATCCAGGTGTGCAGAGTAGCAGTACTTATCTCTGTCCAGGAGGTGTGCTTGGTCTCAGGTAACATTTTACGTGGACAAGTTACTCAGGTTAAAATAAGAGTATTTTCCCTCTTCTTACTTCTCACTCTTGCGGTCGTGGTGGTGGGATTCCTACACCAGCATCTGCGGCTGACAATAACAGTTAGAACCACCATATGCATTACCATTTTCGTCCTTGTGACAATCCTCTAGGGTAGGGGCAGATTTGTAACTTTTTATTAAAGCCATTGGGGCCAGATGTATTTGAGAGTTTTGAACTCTGCAAACCTGAGAAAAGTAACCATAGTACATGTTCTGTGGGATATAACATCCCTGCAGGGTCTAGAGCGGCTTTGAAATCCAACAGGAAAATATCTAAATATTCACACAAAACTGGATAAAGATAAGCAACAACCTTTTGTCCATTTGGGCCAGATTTCGCTGCTGCTGAGTTTTGAAAAACTTTTGGGTTTTGGAATTTTTTGAATTTCAGAAATATGGCCAAGGAATTACAGGCCTGTTCTTATTATTGTTCCTGTTTCCTGAGGACAAGGAGAAGTTATGCATTCACCTGGAGAGATGAGCTTGGCTAGGTGAGCTCAGGGCTTGGCCAGGGGAGCCCCATGGAAGCCCAAAGCACTGGCCTGGCAGCTACCCAGCAGTGGAGGGGGTTAAGGGGAGAATGCTTTTCTAGAAGGATCCAGGCACTAGTTTTGGGTCACCAACAACTCATTGGTCAGGACCGCTAGCTGCATTGTTCAGGCTCTCTGTATCTCAGTTTGCAGTTTGGCTACAGTACACCTACCTCATGGCGACGTAGTGAGAATGCAACCAGCTAAAGAGCAATAGGAAGGGAGGATCAATCCAGGTTTTGTGGGACCCAAAGCTTGTAAGATTTTGGGGGTCTTTCTATGAGAAAGAATACAAAATTACAAACATAAAATTAATACAAAGTGAATTTTTCTTTAGATTGAAAAATCACAACAGATTATAAATTTACAAAAGCTGCCAACTAAACTGGGGTGGGTGTAAGTGTATGGGGTATAAAGGGCTCTGTACTTTCTGCTCAATTTTTCTGTAATCCTAAAACCACACAAGAAAAGGCTTATTCATTTTAAAAATAAACTGTCAAATAGCTCAGACTTCACTCAGTCCAGAAAGAAAACATATTTTGTTCATTAACGACCTGTTCACTTTTCTAATATACTTTTTTCCTCTACAAATTTTTTTGGCTGTGGGTTCTTTGATTTCCTTTTCCCATGACAATGATTTTTTGATATTGTTATAGAGACACTATAAAAATCATATAGAGATGACTCGTTATTCCCTCTGGCATGATTGATCAAATTGTTTTTTATTATTGAGAGCTTAGAAAAGTTCCTTTTAGCTTTGCAACTCTTTATTGGTAATACCATATACATTTTTAGGATTCTTCACAAAATTGAGACACCTTGGTCAAGCTCCTGCTGTATATGAGCCTTTCTTCAGCTTCAGGTCGGCCTCCGGAGCACGGTCTCCTTGGGGAGAGAAGAGCGCATACGTCCAAGTAGCCTGGTGGTGGCTGTAATATTCCTGCCTCATATAACCACTAAGAGTGGGTTAGACCTAGTCTGGTTTTCACAGTGAGACTTTCTCTCCAAAAACTCGACGCTGTTTGCTTTCTTTCTTTTTTTTTTTAGCCAGTATCTTCAATTTACTTCTTTGCTGTACAAATAATTGGCCAATACTAGGGCTTACATGTTTGCTTTCTTACTATAGGGTCAGCCCTGCCCTGGCCTCTAGAACAATCATTAGGTAGCAGGATTTTTAGCAGCCCTGTCTTCCCAAAGCTCTAGGTCTCATTTGGGCTTCTAGGCCACTCTTGTTCTGCTAGCTGAGCCTCTGTTGGATCTGGGCAGCATGCCTAACACCCCAGCTCCTTAGAAGGGAGCCCTACATGGCCCCTATGCCCTCCCTCTCAGTGGACTCCACCTACCTGGGTACCTCTTTGTGGAGGATGCTGAGACCTTCCTGTCTGAATTTCTGAGTTGTGCTTCTCCCTCTCAAGTGTGAGCTCCCTGACAACAGAAGTGTATTTTCCCCACCTTTGTGACCCCAGCACTCAGCACAGTGTCTTGCATGGAATTGGAACTTGAAAAATTGGGGGAAATGAATGAGTAAATGAATGGGACATGGAGGGCTGGGTGAGCTTTATTGCCAAAGGTCATCTGGGAGTCCCCAGAGTAGTACACATAGATGCTCTCCAGCTTGGCAGAGGGAGATTTGAGGGCTGAAGGTGTGATGTGTGGAGCATCTCTGTATTTGCCTGCTTGGGCTATGGTAGCAAAGTGTCACAAATTGGGTGGCCTAAACAAGAGAAATTTATGGCCTCATAGTCACGGAGGCTGCAAGTCCAAAATCAAGGTGTAAGCAGGGCTATGCTCCCTCTGAAAACTTTAAAGGAATCTTTCCTTGCCTCTTCTTAGTTTCTGGAGGATTTCTAGCAATCTTTAGTGTTCCCTGGTGCTATGGTTTAAAAGGTTTTTGTCCCCTTCAAAATTCATGTTGAAACTTAATCCCCAAAACAGCAACATTGGGAGGTGTGGCCTTTGGGAGGTGATTGTGTGAATCCCATTTTCACGAATGAGATTAAGTACCTTTTAAAAGGGCTTGAAGGAGGGGGTTTGTCCCCTCCTGCCTTTCTGTCTTCTGCTACATGAGGACACGGTGCTTCTCTTCTCTGAAGGACTCAATGTTAAAGGTGCCATCTTGGAAGCAGAGAGCAGACCTTCACAAGACAACAAAGTTGCCAGAGCCTCAGTCTTGGACTTCCCAGCCTCCAGAATTGGGAGAAATCCATTTCTGATCTTTGTAAATTACGTAGTCTGTGGTAATTTGCCACAGCAGCACAAATGGACTAAGATACTTGGCTTGTAGATGTGTCACTTTAATCCTCTGTCTTCACGTGGTGTTCTCCCTTTCCTTCGTCTTCCCTTTGTGTGTGTCTGTGTCCACATTTCCTCTTTTTATAAGAACTTCAATCATATTGTATTAGGACTCACCCTAACAATCTCATCTTCACTTAGTTAAATCTGCAAAGACCCTATTTCCAAATAAGCTCACATTCTGAAGTACTGGGGTTAGAAATTCAGCACATCTTCTTCTTGGGGACAAAATTCAACCTACGACAATCCCCAAAAGCTTTTACCTGAACATTTTGGACATTTTCATGACTTTCATGGGATGGAGTGAGGATGAGATGTTTTCAAGGGCAGAGTAGCAAGGACCTTGGCTGGAGTTTCCTGATACTATATCAGCTGAGACATGGGTTAGTGCTTGTGATATGAATGGAAGGAAGAAATAGAAAAAAGAGAGAGGATGAAAGGATGAATGAATACATTCTGTGGTGTGCCGTTCTATGGAAATATCCTAGTGACTTCATCTTGAACATTCAGTGTTACGACCTTGCTCAGACTAATGGTTTGTTTCTGAATGCTTTGGACACAATGCTGCCAGACTGGACTCTCCTAATACTGCAACTGGGAACCAGGTGACCTGTGTTTGTCCAAATGCTGGCTCTATTACCTTCCAATTATACAACATAGGTCAAATTACTCAATCTTCCAGAATCCCAGTTTTTCTTTGTTGAAAATGAGAATGGCAATAATAATCTTATAGAATTGTTAAGCATCAAATGTGATTATATATAATGCATAGTTCTGGGCTGGCAGATAGTAAATGAGCAATAATGATGATCAGTATAATTTTATTATCATATTTGGCTTTTTCTTACCTATTGTTGCCCCGCCCTAGTTTGTTAATTTGGTTCTGGTTCCTTCCTTGCCACGCCCCTTTCTTCCAGCCGTAGTTCATGAGGCTGTGCCCAGCCACTCCCAGAACTAGGGCAATCAGATGCCCCTTCCCAAGTTAGGCATCAATGGCAAAAAGCCTGTTTTCTGGGCTAGATCTTTAATTAGGTGGCACTGAGGACTAACCCATGTACCCTAAATGTCCTCATTTATAAAATGAAAAGGTTGTTGGTCTAGGCCTGTATGTGGTTCCTATCAGTCTATATGATTTTGTGTTCCTATGAATGCAGATGATAACCACTATTAGCATTATTCTTCTGTAAGAAAGGATTTTTATTTTTTGTTGTTACTGGCATGGACATGGTGTTAAAGACCTGGACTGAAGAGCAGGATAGAAATCACAGATTAGAGCATTCCCCAGAGGAAAGGGAGCTAACAGTGCCTGCCACCCTATTGTGCTTCATGCACTTGCTGTATGCTTTGTGTACAATAGTATGACACAAACACACCAAAGCCTCTAAGGAAGGGGTTGTAACTCCCATTCTTTAGGGCAGGAAACCGAGGTCTAGAGAAGTTACATAACTCACTGGAGGTCTCAGTCCAGGTGAGTGGGAAAGCCCCAGAATTGAATCCAGGATGTCTGACATTCAGATCCCTCTAGAAAAGCGGCTAGAATCCAGAAGAACTGAGAACAGCCAATTGTTTGCCGTGTACGGGGTGGCAGCTGCCTTGGGCTTGAGCAGTGGTCTGTTGAAGAAAGTTCTTGTGAAAGCAACAGGCCTTGACTAAAGAACCACAGACCCTCTGGCCTGCCAAGCAAGTCTGCATGAGAAAACGAGCTTTTAAGAGGATAATGAACTTAACCGTGCAGGGAGGTTAGCAGGCAGCTGGTGGAAAATGTTCCTGTGCAGATTTAGCGACAGGTTCGATGCCCCTTGCAGGCTGTTTCTGCCGGCCAGGCAACAGCCTCACACTAAGGAAGAAAAGAAATATCCATTTTCCTTCAGCCCAGGACCTTGGGAGTGATTATGACCATCAGAGAGGTTTCCAGGCCTTGCATCCTCTGGTTCTCAAAAGCAGCAGTGCATTGACATCTGTCTTATACTGTGGAATCTACCGAACAAAAGGCTGGGGTTGGGGCTGCCTGTAGGTGACTCAAGGAACAGAGGAATGACTGCCTTTGGGAAGGCCAACTCCGGTGACTGAGGTCAGAGGACAGTATTTCCTGTGGATGAGAAAAAGGGAGGGAGAGAAATAGAGAGAGAGAGAGAGAGAGAGAGAGAGAGAGAGAGAGAGAGAGAAAGTGCACACGCTGATAAGGGGTTGTTATCCAGAGAGGTGAGGTGCAAGAGAAGAGCTGGAGCTACCCCATGGGAACAGAGGGACGAGTTGTAAGTGATCAGCCAGAAGACGCATTTGCCTACATTAGGCTGAGAGGCTCTCAAGATCTTCTTCTCAACCTTTCCGTCTTTCCACTGAGCCCTCTAGAGCTGGAGGTAGGAGGCGGTTCTGGTGTCAGGGGAAGATGTCGGATCTGGAGTGGAATGACCTCAGGGGTCCTGGTCAACTTACCTGATCCGGGGCTCTGCACCTGAGAGAACAAGCTCCTTGAGCGCAGGTGGAAATGTCCCCACCCGGCCCCCACCCCGCCGTGCTACACGAGGGTGTCTGGCTGCTAGAGGTCCTTTGATAACTGAGGCCATCAATGAAAATACTTTCTAAGAAGACATAAAACTTCAAAAAATGTGTATGTATATACACACACCTAAATACATACATATATACAAAATATAAACAAATATTTTTATTTATATAAAAATTTGTATTTGTGCACATTTGTATGAATGTAAATATATGTTTATGTGTGTATATGTATACATCCATTTATCTATCCATCTTTGGCTTTTCAGGATGCATAGCAGAGAAACAGAGAATTTAAAGTCACAAGGGACCCTAGAGATTGTAAGCCAACCTCCTGATTCAATAAGTTAGCAAACCAGAGCCCAGAGACGCCACGTGATTTGCCCAACCTCACACAGCCAGGCGGTGGTGGAGCTGGACTGGGTCCTCCCCACTCCCTGCAGCTTCCTTTCCCGAGCACTGAGTAGGTGCTTGGCGTGGTACTAGACACTTCTCTCACACGGCCTCAGTCAGCCTCCATTTTAAAGGGAAGGATACTGGAGGGAGAATGGCTAAGGGACCCGGTCACACGATAGTCCATGGTAGAACTTATAATACAGGTCTTTCTAATTCTAAAGTCTGAGTTCCTCCCTAGGACACACAAGGTTCCCTCTCATGTGCTGTCTCCAATTAGCATGGAGTGCTTTGGGGATGGGGCTGACTTGAAGATGGGCTGAATCTCTGTGAGCCTGGCCTGTGCCTGGTTTACTCAACTCCTAGTGGGGAGCCTTTTGGAGGTCTCGGCCAAAGCCTGGGCTGCTTACCAGAGCTGTTCCTGCTGGGTGGGCTCTGAACTCCAATCTTTGTCCTTTGAACCCCTTAACATGCCTAAGTTTTGTTCAGTCTTTCAGTCTCCCCCAGTCACTGAGCTGGAGTTTGCCAGTGCGTTGAGTGAGGAATGGTCTCAAATGATATCTGGCCTCTGCACATCCCTTCCCTCTGGGCTCTTGGCCCCTCAAGTCCTCGCTGCCTCAGTGGCTCTCTGCTGCCTTCAGAAAGATGTGTTATATTCTTTTATTTAGTTGCTCTAGTTGTTTTTGGCAGGGTGTTCAGTCTGCTTCGTGCTAGTCCTTGCCAGAAGCAGAAATCCCCCATATTAGGATGTTAAGAAACCAAACCTGGAATCTCAATGCTAACTTGAGTTATGTCAGAAATTAACCTCTCCCCAGAGGATCTTCTCTGAACTGGGCTGGGCCTCTGGAGCCTCTCCCCATTTCAGCCAGATTACACTGGAAGCTCAGTGATGGAGCTGGGAGCAGCCAGCATTCTCTTTACGTAAAGGCAGATGGGCACAATTTCTCTGGCATTAGGCCCTCTAGCCCAGAAACTCTGGATGAGTTTCACAAGACAGTCTCCTGCCAGAGCCAGCGATCCAAGGGAGTGATTGCATCCTCTTCTGGTGTGAAGCTCTAGATCACTGGTTCATAGTGAGGTGCCCAATGGTCACGGTGAGGCTCAAATAAATCCCACAAAGTTCCACTTGGGCAAAGGCTGACCAGACAGGCTGGACTGGCGTGAGCGTGAGCAGATCTGAGGATGACAAATATCTGCCCCCATCTTTCCACTGTCTCCCTGGCAAATCTTCCAAAAAACACACGATGCAAGAGGGGCTACAGGAAGCTGTAGGCTGTGCTCTTATTTCTCAAACCACTGGCTCTAAATGGTCAGAATAGGCAATGATGTAAAACAGAAGTGAAATGGTGACCAAAAAAAAAAAAAAATGGACTGGTTTGAAAAGTGCCTGTCCAGTATTTACGGTCCAGACACACCATTTAGCACTGATGGATATTTGATGACTGATGGATACTTTAGCAATACCAAATGCTTTGCTTTGTTTTGCAGGACCTGGTGGCAGGTAGAGAGGGCACAGCCCTGCAATTTGGAGGATCAGAATAGCTGCCCTCTCCGGGTGGCCAAGGGCAATAGCCTGCCGGGTGGCAGCCCTCACTTGTCATGCTTGTGACTTTGCATCTTCGTGATTCTGGTGTTCCTGTCACCCCCACCACCTTTCCTTCCAGCCCACGAGGCATCTTTAGTGCAGTCACTGTGGCAAAAAAGTCAGAGGAAGGTAAGCCGTGAGACGGTGTCTGGGCATGGTGAGGTTGGAGGGGTGCAGATTACAGCCACGTCAGTGGGCCACGGGCAAACAGGAGAAAGGCCATGGTCATTTTAAAATTCGATCTCCCTGGGTGGGTTGAAGCCCAGCTCTGTGACTGTCCTGTCCTTGGCCTGTCATTTAACCTCTGAGTCTCGGCTTCATCGTCTGTAACAGGAGGACAATTATGCAGACGTGGTAGCTCTGCTGTAGGAAGGAATAAGACCCTGCCCGTGAAGGGTAATGCATCCCGCATCCTGGCCTGTCATTTTCTCCACTTTCTAATCACCTCTTTTTCTAGTCTTTCATTACACTGAATCTTGGCCACCCTTGCTCTGGTTGTGCCCTAGATTTGTCATCACCAGGGAGAGCACCTTGTCGGAAATATTAATTCTAAACATCCCATTCTCCCAGAGTTCCTCCAACCCTTCGGGCTTGCTCAGGGCACCTGCTGCCAAGATTATTCCACTGGCCCGGGACCTCCTGTCCACCTGGTCTCTACCCTGGATGTGAGAAACAAAGTGGACTTCCTGCTTCCATGCTCAGCCCCCTCCTGTCTTTCTGCACGAAGCGGGAGAGCAATGTTCTAAAAATTTAAATCAGATCACATTCTGACTCTGCTGGAAGCCTTTCCATGTTTTCCTGATTGTTACCCAATAAAACCAGACAACGAATCCATAAATACATATGAGCACCTACTACGTGCTGGCTGCCACTGGGTCGCGTTGATGAACAAGACACGTGCAAAGGCTGCCCTCAGCTCCTCTGTGTACTGTGATGAAAAACTGCCACCCCTGCTTACACCCACTGTCATCTCTGCCTGCCAGTCCCTGTGTCTTTATATTCCAACGAAAACCTTTTTTTGGAAAACCCACTGTGTGCAGAAGCTATCTCATTGAACCTTGACAATGAAGTAGATATGTTTCTTCATTTCTCAGATGGTGAAACTGAGCTTCAGAGAAGTTAAATAACTTTTGCAAGATCACACAGCTGGTGTGTGGTCACGGCAGGAGGTGACCAGGAAGCCAGCTCCTCAGCCTGCGTGTTTCTGCCATGTTCTCCGGTCTGGGTAGCTCCAGAGCTGTGGCTTAGCACTGTGTTTACCCATGAGGACACCGATAGAATAAATTCTACTGTGTAACACAGGCATTAAGACCTTGGAGTTACCCTGACTCACAACACAACTCCTTTGGAGAAAATCTTAGGCTATTGCCAAGGTAAAACCCACCTTCTGCGTTTCCTTGTCTCTTGTGAGTACTCTCACTCCAGGCTTTTGGTTGTACAGCATTTTCCTTCTCAATTCCTGAGTTCGACAGATCTGTGACACAGGTGACATCTTATTATAACACCATCTCCATTTAGATGAAGAAGACAAGTAGGCTAAGAGAGTTTAATTTACTTGCTCACTCCCAGAAGTAGCAGAATGAGGATTTGACCCCAGCGCTTCTGCTCAAAACTTTCCATTCTGTTATTCCTTGTCGCCACGTCAATGCGGGTTCTGCCTATGGACTCCTGCCACAGGGAGGTCTGATAGGCTTTGGACCGTGTAGCCTAACACTGGCTGATTTCCTTCCCTCCTCTTCTCTTTCCTCTCGCTGCAGGAAATCAGGCACATGGGAGGAAAAGGAAACTTCTCTCCTCTGCCCGGGACCCTCCCTCTGCAAAGCGCAATCTGCTAACTTCATGTTCAGGAACTGGGGGTACCTTGGAGACGGGGGAAAGCTTGTAGTTGCCCAGACGACAGGGCAAATCATGACCTGCTCCTTCCAGCGAAAAGTTCTTTCAGATGGCCCCACCAGTGGGGGCCGTAAGAGGCTGCCCCCGGCCCCTGGGACTTCCTGGGAAAGTTGCAGGAGGGCACTTGGTGCACACTGTTGGGTCCTGGTGCCGTCCCGGAGCACCTCTTGGTCCCGCCCGGCATCCTCACCTTTCGATTCTGCCGGTCACATTGCAGTCCGTTTGGGACTGGGCTTTGGGCAACGCGGCTCGCAGCACAGAGGGTCTTGGCGAGCTGGGCAGGGCCTCGAGAAAGGCGGCTAATTTGCTGCATGGAGTCTTTCAGGACACGTCTGGAATTGGAAGGTTTTTAAGGAGTGATGGGTGAGAAAGACACCTAA
>VBSM01002223.1:7768423-7784477 GCA_008086735.1 Cheirogaleus medius | reverse complement strand
ATTGGTAAGAGTAGTGTCATTGTTTCATGTCTTTGCAAATCTCTTTGATATTCTGGCTTAATAGAAGATGACTGGGTTCTCAAACCTGCTTCTGAATTTAATCTGTTGCAATATGTTGTTTTGGTTGGAGCATATGAAAAGTATTTGACCTCATGCAAACACATAGTGGATAAATGCAGAAATCTTTTAATAGTTTTTCCCATATAACTGTGGTTATTATTCTTTGCTATTCCATCAAAACTAGATAAGTGGTAGTTCTATTTGTAATCATATCAATGAACTATATTACTTTGTTATAATCCATTGGTTTATCTTGTGCTTTAAATGAATCTTTTACCCATGCATGATTTTGTATTATTATTCATTGGTCATTTGTAAATATTAGTTTTTCATATATTCAGATCTTCCAAATATTGACACATTTCACTATATGATATTAAAATAATTATACCCATCAATATCACCACTGGTATCATCAGAAAAGTTTTTAAGTATTGGGAGCTTATAGTGACAGATACAATTTCCCCAAAATTCTAATTTTTGCTTCAGAATTTGAATTGTATCATTGGCAACAAATGCTGTCAGTTGTTTTCCTTGAAATGATTAGCTTCCTTTATTCATTTTTGAGAATAAGTATGCCAAATATCTGAGTCTGAGTAATGACAGTTTACCTGTTAATCAATCTTTCAAGTAAAAATGATGATCCATAAAAAAAGCAGCTAGTTCAGCTCATTGTGCAAACATTTTGCACGAGTGCTTTTCCTGGAGGCAACTATTATACTTTGGTGTGCAGCATAAAGCACTTTATGCATACTTTCATTTTGTTGCACATAGCATTAAGATGTGTACCCAAAAGTTGAGATTTAATAAAATTAATAATCATTACTGCTTTGTCAGGGGCATCCTAAGTGCAACTAGTGTTTGTTTTAATGTGAGTGAGTGGTAGTGGAGACTACAATGTTGCCACGCCAGTCAGAGTTAAGCACCAGCTGTTTACCCGCCATTGCTTTTGCACCCTCAGTGTGAGATCAATGTAGTGAAAGAGGCAAATAATGTGTTAGTATTATGATGAAAATAGATTTGACCTGGAAGTTTCCCTCAAAGGGTCTTGGAGACTCCCAGGAGTCCACAGACCAAATTTTGAGATGTAGGATTTGCTTCAAGTTAATCCAGGAGGAAGGAAGGGGAGGGGGGTCCAGATGAAATAAAAGTGGCCATGACCTGACTCACAAATAGATTCGTTATACTATTCTGTCTATTTTTACATGTATTTGAACTTTTCTGTAAGTACCAGGTGGATAATAGTGCTATTTACTGATGGGATTGGGGACTGGGGCACCGGGACAGGTTTGGGTGGGGGAGTTTAAGAATTCTGTTTAGGAAATATTCCATCTGAGATGCCAGGGGAGTGCCCACTATAGGTATGTGGGTCCAGAGTGCAGAACCCCCAGTGCTCAGCTGGCATTGTAAGCCATGGGACCGGCAGTGAGGGCAAGTGTGCAGGGAGGTCAGGGCCCATGAAGCTGCCTCCCGCGTGCCCTGCGCTTGCTGATCCTTGTCTTGGTTAATTGCCTCTGAAGCCAAGAGCCTCCACGGCCTGCCTCAGCTCCAGGTGCTTGGCACTGCCCCCTTGGAATTCAATATTCCTTCCTCTGGTGCTCTGATTATCTCCTGGGATTAGGGGGCATTAAGAGGGCCCAGGAGAAGGCGGCAGCTTTTGGATTTCCTTGGAAAGCTCTAAGCAGATTTTATCCCTTCTCCATCTGTTATGATGGGAGTTAGGGGAGGGCCAGGGATCACAAGAAAGTGTGAATTCACAGAGACACTTTAAGCCTAATTTTGACTGATGTTTGCAAACGCCACCCACCAAAATATTTGCTGGTGCTGTTCTGGGTTTAGACATTGCTGTGTCTGGGGCTATCCTGGTGGGGGAGAACTTCACCTGGACCTGAACTCAAATCTCCTCCCCCCCGCCCCCGTCACAGGCTGCGTGACTTGGGGCGAGCTGCTGAGCTCCTCCAAGTTTTAATTTCCTCTTGTCTAAAACAAAGAGTAAAGAAACATCTTCATTGGTGTGGAGGGAGGGTTAATGAGGCAATGCACCCAAAGGGTTTAGCACACAGCAAGTGCTCAGCCAGCGCTGGTTCTTCCCACCCCCCCCCCGCCCTATCCTTGCCCCTCCCTCTGGTGTTAAGCAGTAAGGTGGAATGCAGAGAGGTGGCAGTGACTCATACAGGTGACCAGATGGCTTTACAAGTGGCCGTTTTATTGCAATCAGATCTTTCTTACTATTCTCCGACCGGAGTTCTCTGACCCAGTGCTAAATGACTTATCCAGGAAGCTAAGCAGGTCCATCTTGAGCTGAGTAAGGTCTTCTGTCTAGAACATCTGGGAGCCTCCAGTGCCCAAAGAGCATCACTGCCTTGCAGAGCCAGGGTGAAGGAGGTGAGGCCACACCTGCTGCTCCCACTTTGCTCCATCTGCAGAGCTGATGTGCCGATCACAGCCCCCAGAAGTCCCAGCTCCTGTGCATTGCTGGAGCCGGGGTTACAGGGGCCTCACTAATGCTCAGTGTTTTCTCCTCTGCTCTGAGTTATTATCTCTTGGGCATGACCGTTGAAATTTGCCATCTGGGATAACTAGGCTTCTGTCCTGTTGGAGAGACCTGTACCAATCAAACTATAGGTGGAAGAGGTACCACAATGGTCTATTGTCCTGGCATCTAGGGGCTACCTGGTTTGCGTCATGGCATTTGTCTGATTCAGAACTTCCTACTCCCCGTCTCCTGCTGATTCTTGCTCAGCAGCAGTCGGATCCTCACATCCTGTTTTCCAGACCCAAGTCCTGTGGTAGACGTGATCCAGGTGGCGTATCACGGTGGACTGAGATTGAGAAAGGCTTCAGCGAGGACACAGCTTTGGTAGCTACATTTGGTCAGACATGGGACATGGGACGGTGTCAAGGTAACTGCAGTTCAATCCAACCCCACCGAACCAAGATCCCCTATACATACTCTGAGTTATCCTTTAACTCTTTCGATTTCACCAACTCTTCACGTACATCTTTCTGTATCTATATGTCTATTTACTAAGACTATACTTTATGACAGATGCCGACATAAACCCTGAAAATACAAAATTGCATGTCGCATTTCTACCCTTCTGGCATTTTCCCGTTAGTGGGATAGACAGATGACGGAGAGGCTGGAGTTGGTGTGACAATCCACATACCCACAGGGGCCCATTAGCATCGCACAAGAGTGACGTGGAGCTGGTATGAACAATGCTGTCCTCTTCACGTGACTAAAGGGAAAACAACAGCACAAGCATGATGATGAATGTCAACGGCCACCTTCCTCAGTGCTGGGAACCAGTGGGGACATTAGCATGCACCTTCTGAGACAGTGGGGGATGCCTCTCCCCTGCTCACCACGTACCAGCAGGACCCAGGGCAGTCTGCACTCCGCGACTTCCGTCATTGAATGCATGAGAGCTGGCATGGTGGGGACTGGGGGGAAGCCCTGACCACAGGGAGCAGCTGCAGCTGGGCTCTAGTCAGTTCTACTGAGTAGAAATGTGGGCCAAGAGTTCTCACATCTGATTTTTTTTCATCAAAGAAAGCCAGAAGTCTTGAAATTGTTAGGTGAGATCTTCAGGTTTAAATAAATAGATAAAATTAAAATATGCAAGCCATCATGTGTTGACCCAATAATGGAGTCTCCAGGTCAAATGTGGCTTATCAGCTGTTGTTTTGCAGGTTCTGGGCTAAAGCGAGGCGTGGAGACACTCTGCGCCAACGGGCCACCAAAAGAGGTGAGATTAAGTGTCACCCAGGCCCGTGCAGTGTTTGCCCTGTGCTCTGCGGTGGGGTGAGGAGCCCTGATCAGTGTTGAGAGAGGCTAAGATCGGAGATCTTGGAGACCTTCATCAAGTTCTAGAGACTCCCTGCAAGAAAGTGGGTCTTTTTATATTAGTTGCCTTTTTCTGTGTTTAAGTCCCATTTTCCATGGTAAAAGGCATCAGGGAAGAATCTGAAAAGCATATTTTCCTATGACTTCCAAGAAAAAAGCTTTGGGCTTAAGCATCCCAGGCCTAATGGGAGCTGAGGTGCCCCAAATACAACACAATAACGAATGTGCAACAAAACCTGGGTCAGGTCCACCTGCATTTTCTTGGCACTCGGAAAGCAGGGGCTCCTTAGAGATGGTGTCTGTGGTACCAAGATGGCAGGAAGAAAACCATCAAAATACAAGTTGGCGCTGCTTCCCAGAGCCCTTGCATACTGAGCCCCGGGTGGCTGAGTGGCTCTGAGTAGTGAAACCAAGTAGCATGCGAAGAGCAGGTGGTCGTGGAAAGTCAGCTGGCGCGGCTCAGGCTGGCTGCTCTGAGAAGACTATATTTATACCAGCGCTCCAAGGCAAGCTCTGCCTGGTCCCAGAAAGAGACGGCCAGTTGACTGAGGGCTTCAGAGGGGGTGTCTGAGGTTGCTGGTCCTCAGTGGGGTTCACATGGAGGAGCACGTGAGCACAGCCCTGTGCAGCCACCACCATCTGCAGAAAAGGTGGCCTCCCGCGTGCGCTCAACCTCCAGATAAGAGAAGAGAAATCAGTGTAGTGCCAGTGTTCTGCATCTTGAAGACGAAAGCAGGTGCTGGGGAATCTCCTAAGCACCATGCTGTGTTCATTCCAGACTGCCTGTGGCTGAGAATTGCAAAGCCCAGGAATGATGGAGAAAGACAATTAAACTTGTCTTCTTCTCACTCCTAGAAAAGGGCAACGAGGAAGGAATAGAAGCCACCTGTGTTCTCAAGAAGTCTGCAGACATTACGGGGACATCTGCATCCAGGGAGGCTGGAGGAAGGGACCCCAGGGAGGGTATCTCTGACTGCCTGGTGGGTTTGGGAAGGATGGTAAATTCTGCAGCTGAGCTGTTGTTCCAAGACCATCTGGGAGGCAAGAGTCTAATGTTGGCTCTCATCTCTATGACCACTTACTGGGGCCTAATCCTAGTTGCTCAATTACTTCAGCATCTCAAACTCTTTCTGATATTTTTCCATTCCTTACAGCACCCCGAGCACAGTGCTTGCCACATTGTAGACATGCAATGTTACAAAAAGGCACAACATTTAGTTTCACCATATGCCAGGAGCTGTGGTTGGCTGGCATTTGGCATCTCTTGTCTCCTTTAATATGTACAAAAGTCCTGGGAAGTGGCTATTACTACGCCCGTTTTACAGAGGAGGAAACAGGCTCATAGAGATTAAACAAGCTCTCATCATAGTGACAAAGCTGAAGTTCACCCTAGTCCTGTTATCGTGGGGAACCCCTCTCGCTGTCCCCTTTTGTCTCTGATCTACTGTGAGATCAGGATAACTCCACTTGTTCGTCCCGCTCACCCTACTTCTCCACACTGGGTTCTTCTTAATCTTGTTGACTCCTCATTACTGAAAAACAAGCCCCTTCTGAAGTTCCTAACCCTTGAGGCATTTGCGGATCTCACTGTTGCAGTGTCCCTCTATTTCAGCGGTCCTTGTTCCCCTCTTCCGATACTCTCTCTCTCCCCTCTTGCAATGATCCTTTCAAGTAAAGTCTCTCCTTACCTAAGTCCAGAGCTGATGGTAGCTAACATTTATTGAGCACTTACTTAGCACCAGGCTCTGTACTAAACACTCAGGTGGTCAAATCTCATTTAATTCTTAAAATAAAAGTATGTGTTAATGTCTTTACTGTCATTGCATTTGAGAGATGAAGAATGGATCCCAAGGTGACCTACTATCTGTTGATCAGAGCTGACTGTCAAGATGAGACCTATTTTCCACTATACAACCTCAAACTCTACCCATTCCTGTCTGGTCTCCTTTTTTTCCCCCCTCTGAATCTGTGTTTGGAGGCTAGGTTATTCGATCTAGGGTATTACAGAGTGCTAGTGAGATATTACACTTTGACAGTGACATCTGGAAACAGTGCTGACCCCAAGACACAACATTTTAGTGGTGAATGCGTGAGAGCCTGAGGCAGGCAGGCAGGCTGTCTCTCTCCAGCCACAGTGGGTAGACAAATGGCTTCTGAGTTCAAGTTCAACTCTAAGCAATTTCCCAGTGGTGTGACTTTGGACTAGTTTCTTAATCTCTCTGAGCTTCACTTTCTTCATCCAGTAAATGTGAATAAAAATTTACTTAAACTATATTTCTTTACATAAATAAATCTTAGACCCCAAAATGATTCATCCTGGGGGGGAAGCCATTAGCTCTCCAAAGTCTTACTTTCTTTCTTTCTTTTTTTGATGGTTTTTCCCAAACACTCCAAATTTTACTCATGGTAAAAAAGTATTTAATAAGTGACACATCAGTACAGAAAAACACCTCACTTGTAGCTCATCCTTTGAAAATGGAATAGCCAAGTGAAAAGTCAGTGCAGATTCTTATTTTTCCTTAAAAAAAAGAATCAAAGATATTCATTGAGAATTGCACTACTGTGTTTTTTCTTTTTCTTTTTTTTCCCCCAGAGATGTGACATACACGTTTTCTGGTAAGTAACATTCTACTACACATTGTACTAAATCAAAGCAGACAGATGAATCTGTTTACTGCCTCCTACTCAGGCTGAGCTAGCCCAGTGGAACACCATCCTGGTAGGAAAGATTTCGACAGAAAAGGAAATTACAGAGTTACTACCTACTCCAACAGAAAATCTACCAAACTGGTTTACATAGAAAGGATTTTAAGCAAATGTGCACAAACACACTTAACATTCTGTAAGGACAGAGTACCTTTTAGTCTATTTCTAGCACACAGCGTACATTTGTTGGTGCCCAGTAAAATCGGAATGCCAATGCAGAAGGCGTTTTTGCTTTCATAGCACTAACATCTAAAAAGCACACAGCATATAACACTTTGATATCTAAGTGGGTAATCATGGAAGTTCCAAGGTCATACCCACTAGGTTAGCTTGAGTATTCATCTATAAAAGTATTTTTTTAAAAAGTAATGCTTAAGAGACTTCTAGAAACAGTGAGGCTACATGAGAATCAGCAGAAGACATAGTCACTATGTCTGGATCCTTGAGTGTGGCCTTTTGGCTGAATCCAGATTTTATAGAATAAATCCTAGGATTTGTTCTGTGAAGTTTGGATTTGGTCGAGGGGCCATGCTTGGGGATCTGGAGGGCCACAGGTAGGCTTGAGGCTGCAGGTTCCCCAGTGTACTCAGGTTCCCTGAGTGATACAGGACTGCAAATGTAAGACTAGGGGTTGATTCTCACGTGTAGCTTTCAGGAAAAGGTAGCTCTCTCAGTTAATTCCTGCAGCCAAAACAAACTGTGATTATAGAAGATTCCAAAATCTCAAGATGGGCAGCTGGCTTGAGTAACACCCTAGATAAATAATCCCGCAAATAGTCAGAAACCCCATTGAGGCTGAAAGGCTGATTCACGCACAAAAAGAGCTGTGAGTACACAAGAAGATTCATGCCAAAACCGCTGGGACAGAGAGGGTTAGTGATGATATCGCACTGTTGACACACCAGCATGCATGCTGGAGGAAGGGGTGCCCCAGGTGGAACGCTTGACATGGGCTTGCTCTGGAGGAGTCTGACTCAGGAGCACCCGAGAGAGGAGTCTACCCAGGGAAGGGAGGTGTACTAGGGTTAGTGAATGCAAGAAGGTATTTCAGGAGAAACAGGTCCAGTAGGATCGGGTCGTTTTGTTTTCGTTCCATCAGTACTTAATGAAGGAAAACTTGCAAAGCAGAGTCAGTTGGTCTTTCCAAGTTGTATTCTTCTGTCCTCATTAGCCGAAGCCTCTCTGAGCCCATCTGGCTGGTGACATCCAGGATGTAGCCCATTCGTTGCCTGGAGGTGGGATCTGGTGCCACAGATTGTTCTGGGACGCTGGCCTAGAATACGCTTTGCACTACAAAGTCACCAGCAAACTACTACTTACATCCAGTCCCCGGCCTTCTTTGCCTACTCTGTAGTCCAGAAACATTTCTTCAAATGCCATAAAATCTGTGAATGTGAGCAGCATGTTGAATATACCCCTGGCCACGTCATGTTTATGGTGCCGTAGGTGGCCGTGCAAGCTGCCACGTTGCATCCAGGAATCGTCCCCAGCGGCTCTTTGAGATACTTTCTACCAAAGAAACACATCCCTTAAAAATAGTCGTGTAGGTGAGTTTATTCTCTTCTGTGTCTTCGAACTCCCTGTACTACTTGTCCATGAAATTTCTCTGTAATAACTGGCAGTCATTATCCATGATAATGTCCTCTAAATATCCAGCCACGGCATCAACTTCTGCAGCAGAAGCGGAGGAAAAGGACAGCGTGAAGCTCTCTTCCTCCAAGGCATCCATCACTGCCGTGGCTACATCCACTCACCTGGGAGAGCAGCCCATTGGTCCACCTGGCCCTGGCTCAGGCTCTCCGGCTGGCCCTTGGGCTCGCTGGGCCTCCGCACCAGGGCACGCTGCCCTCCAAAGTCCTTCCTAGCTTTCCAGGGTGGCTTGATGCTGTATGTGGCTGAGGGGTTGTGGTGTCACGGGAAAGGCACAGCTTTTGGAGTCTGACTGACCTGCATCCAGTCTTGCACTTGTCACCTGCCAGTTGTATTATGACCTTGGGCAATTGACTCAGCCTCTCTGAGACTCCGTGTGACCTTGGCATCCTTAAAAGCTTTCAACACATAGTGGCTGGCATGTAATAGGTGCATAGCAATTAATTAATCAATCAGTTTGCTACAGTGTGCTGAAGATGGTATTGGTGATAAGGCAATAAACAAGGCAGATAAAGGTCCGGCTTGTCCTTGTGGAATTTAAGTAGCAGCTTATGATTGTACTGGAGATTGAGTGACTGTCTCTCACAGGCTGAAACAGAACTCTGCCTGTCCTCAGGGCTCCAAGCTCTCCCTGCATCCTCTGCCCCTGGGTAGGTACCACATCTAGGACAAAAGGAACATGCTGTCTGCCACTCCTCTGCACCATGCTCTTGGAGAGGGGTGGAGGAGTTTGCCCATTTATCCTGGCACTAGGTCTGGGCTGCAGAGGGCCTTCCCTGGTCTGGCAAGAGGCCCATGCGCAGGAGGCCACATTATATCT
Organism: Cheirogaleus medius; assembly: GCA_008086735.1. Taxonomy (NCBI): domain Eukaryota; kingdom Metazoa; phylum Chordata; class Mammalia; order Primates; family Cheirogaleidae; genus Cheirogaleus; species Cheirogaleus medius. The sequence continues at coordinate 7,775,391 of VBSM01002223.1, read as the reverse complement.
GGGCCTGGTGTTGGCCGTTTCCTGTCTCCCTCTGTGGCACATGGCACTGGGAGTTTTGCCAACTAGAAAAACATCCAGCAAAGAGCAGATCTTTCCAGGAATGGCTGTGATTTCTTGGTAGGGAGTTTAATTCTGTGGCCACAGTGCAAGGTTCTGTGGAACGAATATCATGTCAATGCTATTTAATAATATGGTAACCACTGACCATTTAATTACACGGTAATTGTCACTTAGTGGCTGGGTAATTGCATAGTAAGTACCATCTAATTTCAGGGTAAAGGGTAAATACATGATTATTTCAGGCTCCTTAGGCTCAGTATAGGTCACCCAGGAATTAGGCTTGGATTGACTAAGTATAAATTACCTAGAAATCTGTTTTCGGGTGATTACTCCTGTCATCCTTCCTCGACAAAGCCCCTAATGGTTACCACACAATTAAAGAGAAGTTTCGAGACTTGGGGCCTCAGGAAATTAAAGGGGCTCTGCTTCATCTTACAGTCAATCACTGTCGGCTGTGCGAGAGACGGTGCTTGGTCAGGGAGGAGATGGAGAGAGAGGAGTTTACAATTCCACTCCTTTCCATCTGGCCGGTGGGGTTTTCTTCCGTTGGTGTGGGTGGCTCAACATCTGATGCTGAAACTTGGGACCACTGACGTCACAAGGCGAGAACACAACGTCTGCCCCCGGTTGTCTCCTGTTTAGCCCTGGCCTAGCAAGAGGGATGGTTTCTGTAATGGCTAAATGGTGGCTTCCAAAAAGATGTGTTCACCTGCTAAGCCCTGGAACCTACAGATGTGACCTTATTCAGAAAAAGGGGCTTTGCCGGTGTCAACAAGTTAGGGACCTTGAGACAAGCTCATCTGGATTATTCGGGTGGGCGCTTGTAACTCCGTGGCAAGTATCCTTACAAGCTATAGAAGAGGAGACAAAAATAAGAGAGAAGAAGGCCATGTGAAGACAGAGGCAGAGCTTGGAGTGATGCAGCCATAAGCCAAGCGACGCCTGAAACCAGAAATTGGAAGAGGCGAGGGACGGATTCTACCCTGGACGCTGGAGGGTGCAGAGCGCTGCCAACACTTTGAGTTTGCACTTCTGGCCACCAGAACTTCGAGAGAACACATTTCTGTAGTTTTAAGCCACCCAGTTTGTGGTGCTTTGTTACTGCAGCCATAGGAAACTCATTGTCTTTAAGGAGCCGTGGGGCAGTGGGAGTTCGTGGCCTCTCCAGCGTCCCGTCCCTCCCCTGAGTGCTGGCTTGGCTGGAGCCAGGGCACACCGCAGAGCAAAGGACAGTCTGCACAACTCAGTCCTGTCTTGTGCGGTGAGCAGAGCAGCTCTCAGCAGACCACAGAGCCAGGATGCCAGGATCTCAGCCAGAGAGGCCAGGCAGGAAGCAGGGCCCTCCCAAGTCCACATGAGTCCTCCTGTGCTTGCTGAGATGTCACGCCGGAAGGGAATTTACAAGAACAGCCTGAATGTTCTTCATTAGGAAAGAAATTTGTGATCCTTCCGGAAAAATGCAAAACAGTTTTAAAAAAATGCCCAAACTCCCAGGATCCAGATGTAATCATGCTAGCCTATTTCCCTTGAACCTTTTGTGTTGGTCCTAGCTGGTTGTTCCACATGGTAGAAGGAATGAGAGTGCAGGCTTTGGGGTCAAACGAGCCAGGATTTAAAACCTGGCTCTCACACACAGTAGCTGGGTGACCTTGGACAAGTGGCTCAACTTCTCTGAGTCTCAGTTTTCCCATCATTCAGGCCAGGATAATAAAACCTATCCTGTAGGGTATTGTTTTAGTGAGATTATATACATAAATACATAAAATAAGGAGCAGAGAACTTGTGCTCAGTCAAGTGTAGCTATTATTTCCATACTAAATATACAGGGCAGTGTAAAATCAATGTTTTCTATGTTGTTATGAACTCTCCATAGACATTTGTACATGGCTGCATCATAGACCATCAAATAGATCTGACAGAGATGAAACTGCTATTGACATTGCCTCCCACGGGTCCCTAAATGAGCTAAGTATACAGCCCCTTCACCGCCCCACCTCTGAGCTCCAGTGGCATCCTCCTCTCCCTCCACTCCCCTCCTTTCCTCACCCCTGCCGTGAGCTCACAGTTTTCAAAGGTGCAGAAACCAGCTGCCCTGCTTGTACACCTTGAGTCCCTTGGGCACTTTGGTTTAGATAAACAAGTGTTTGGAGGCAGAAAATAAGGCCCCAAATAACCCATTCAAGACTGCGCCTAGCTTTACAATCCTACAAAAAGGAGCTATCCAGCCAATTGGAGGATTAACCAATAAAGGATTTAAAAGACCTTCGCTAAATAAAAAGAACATGAACCATTCTCCAGGAGGCCTCCTGGGTCCTCACTGCATTTAAGGGCTTCATGTGAAGTTGGGTTTATTTTTATTGGTTTTGAGTCATTTGCTCCCGCAGCCCTCCTCATTCCTGTAATAATACTCCCTGCTCAGTTACAGGCGGCGTTCTGCACACCTGTCCCTCCATTTCTCAGTTGGGCTGTGTAGAGGACATCCTCACCGAGGGGCCGGAGGCAGCCAGGGAGGGCACACTTCTGGTTTTCTGCCATAATGTTGCACATTGGTGGTCAATTTTGATCTGTGATCAGCACCTCAATGGTTTGTTTTGCTGTTTGGCAATGCCAGCCAGGCAGGGTGATGCCTTGGAGCATAGTCACAGAAAATGGTGTCTCCTAAATGAATAATAAACAACAACAAGTTTCCTTTATTAGATGTTTCTGCCACATAGGCATTTTGCTAACAGTTTAATAGGTACTTTCTTATTCAAATCATTACAGCAAATTTATGAGACTGGCCTTGTCACTCCCATTTCTTTAGGCCAAATGAAGCCTAGGGAGGTCCCCTGACCCAGCTAAGGGCCACGTGGCTCATGAATGGAGGTGCTGGGATTCAGACCAAGCCCATAGCTCCACGCTATTCCAGCCCACTGGCCGCGCAGATGGGTAGGTGAGAGTCGCTTGCTCTTGATCACAATATTTCCAAGGTGATAAATGTCTTAGTCCATTTGTGCTGCTATAACACAATACCCAAGACTGGGCAATTTATAAAGAAAAGAGGTTTATTCAGCTCACGGTTTTGCAGGTTGAGAGGTTCAAGGCCATGGCCCTGGCTTTTGGAGAGGGCTTTCCTGCTGCATCACAACATGGCAGAGGTCAAAGGGGAAGTGGACATGTGCAGAGAAGTGGGACACCTAAGGGACATCTTGGCTTTCTAACAACCCACTCTCATGGGAATTAATCCATTCCCACGAGAACTAATCCATCCTCATGAAAGTGAGAACTCACTCATTACCACTGTGAGGACCGTACCAAGGCGTTCATGAGGGATCCTCCTCCATAATCCAGACCCCTCCCACTAGACCCCCCCAACACTGCCACACTGGGGATCAAATTTCAATGTGAGCTTTGGTGGGGACAAACCAACCATATCTAAACCACAGCAAATTGCATGAATCACTTCAATTCCCTAAAGTCCCCACCTCACAACACTGCTGCACTGGAGATCAAGTTCCCAACAAGTGAGTTTTGGGGTACACATTCAGATCGTAGCAACGAGTATAGTGGTTCTCTACATCGGCACACCGAGCAGACCAATAACTGACTGGAAGTCTCACCTAGACTTGTTTTCTGTTCAAGAGTTATTAGAATCTGTACTGAGAGAAATAATACCTATATAGCAGGAGGCTCGCCTGAGGATATGCACTTTATCATCCTCTAGATGAGTGGTTCTCTTCTAGAATTCATCCAGAATTGTCCAATCAATCAGATTCCCCAGGGATGCAGTTCAGGTAACTGTATCTTTTAAAAGACAATCCACAGGTGTTCCTGATGCATCTAGTCTGTGGACAAGCATTTGGGAACCACTGCATAATAAAACATTCTAGATTTTATCTCTGGATTAAGCCTCTTCATTAAAGAGCTATAAATCAATCTTTTTAGTTTTGAATATAAATGACAACTTTTACCATCCTGTGTGGTCATTGGCTGGAGATAAAGGATGTTATAAGATGCAGCATTGTATAATTCAGAATTAAATAGTGTATATATGGGATGATTGATATTGCTAAAGATATAATTCAGTAATCAGACAGGTCTCTTAATTACCTTTCTTTTAGGCTTTAGTACCAGAAATAGCTTTGCTTCTCTCTCCTCACTGGTTTTTCATCTTCCATGTGAACATTGCATAATGTAACTGATTAAATTTCTTTCTTTAAATTGGCCACTAGGAAGCCCAGAACAAAATTTATACTTTTTTAGCAAACTGTAAAGAACCTTATATGTTTTGCTTCTAACTTTATATCTGAATTCTTTTTTTCTGTCCTTTTCTTCTATTCTTAACATTCCTACCATTGCCCTACCACATGTAGTTTTTTTGATATGTCTGCCATGATTACTCACTCATAAAATGCAGATTTCTTTCAAATTTAAATTTTTCAGAAATTGGTATGTGATCTACAATGAATGCATATAATTAATGTGATAGTGTATTATTAATAGTTTCCTAGAGCTGCCATTAAAAACTATCTCAAACTAGGTGGCTTAAAATAAGAAAAAATCATTGTCTCACAATTCTGGAGGCCAGGAGTCTGAGACCCAGGTGTTGGCAGGGCTGTGCTCTTCTGATGGCTCCAGAGGAGAATCCTTTCTTGCCCCTTGTAGCTTCTGGCATTTGCCGGCAATCCTTGGCGTTCCATGGCTTGTAGGTACATCGCTCCAGTCCCATGGCCAGCTTCTCCCTGTGTCCCCACTGTATTTTCCCTATGTCTATGTCTGTCTCTGTGTCCAAATTTTCCCTTTTTATAAGCACACTAGTCATATTGTTACCCTAATGACCTCGTTTTGATTAACATTGTAAAGACCTTATCCCCAAATAAGGTCAAATCCAGAGGTACTAGGTTTTAGGATTGAAATGTATCTTTTGGGGAGATATAATGTAACCCATAACATAATATCTCTTTTCCTTTTCTTTCCATTCCATATTTTTCTTGACTATTTTCCTAAGGATCATTTAGCAGGGAGAAACTGTTGGGTGTCGATATCATATTTTTTATTAAAATGAGTTTAGAAAATACCTGTCTATTCAATTGCCCTGGCCTTATCTGGTCCCAAATGGTCTGAACAATTAATTAACAACTGACTTTACACAATACCCTTCTTAAATCTACCATTGACATAGGATGTATTTATGAACCTTAGCACTCCCTGATGGCAAAATCCATCCCTTTCCTACCTTCCTTTAGTCAACAGGGCCATTTTCATTTCCAGAAGAGGGGATTGAATCACTGCAGTGGGACTCTGTTTCTTTATAATCCTTGTTTCATATTTTCTCCACAAAACTGTGTCCCTTCTGCAATGCTCTAGAGCAATGGAGACTGTAGCAGGAAAACTTGTTTGAAAGAGTGAGGTCCCATCAACCATTCTCTCAAAGGTGGAGTAATAGAGGGAGATTTTTTTCTTTCCCTCTGCAACCAGGGAGGTCTTAACTACTCACCCACCACAACTGGAGATGGCATTTCTCGTCTATTTCATAGACTTTTTCTGGGGTGTGTTTGCAGAACTTCCACTTCTAGTTGTTTCAGCACTTGCATGGGCCAAGGCAGAGTTAAACCCTGCTGCTACTGAAATCTCTGCATGGTCATGGAACAGTGTAGAAACAGGTGTAGAGACAGAACTCTCAGTAAGTGCTGGTTTGGCTCTGATGTGGGCAAGTGGCTGGTCTAACATAGATTGTCATGGATCAGCAAGGATCTCGGACTGGCATAAGACATGGAAATGGAACAAGGATGATGAAGCCATCAGGGTACAAAGGAAGCAGTAAAGCCAGACCAGGGCCAGCCCAGGGATGCCCTCTGGAATACTTCTGTCTGGATTTCATCAACACCCAAGAACCAGAAAGGAGTAGTTAATACCAAACTCATACGGTAGTTATACCTCTTTATTATTTATACTTTTTCGTGTAAATCAACGTTTATGTTAGTAGTTTAGTAAGTGGTAAATTAAAAGCTTCCTTTTGGAATACTGCTAGGAGGAGGTACTTAAATTGAGGGATCTTCCCATCTTCCCCTTGTAGTCACAATGGTGGTTGCTGGAGTGTGCAGAACAGGGGAGCATCTGACTTGCAAAGTGACAGCTCTTCATTTCTCTGAATGCTGCATACTAGTTTCCACCCCCATCAGAACAGTTGTCACTGAGGTCACCTGAGTGTCACCTGATGTCTGAAGCCATCCCCTGCCTACCTTCCATAGAGTCCCCCTCTTCTTTCACCTCTTAGCAACATTGGGTGTCCTTGTAACACTCTCTTCCTTTATCTTCTGTGATACTCTTGTCTTCTACCCTCTGCCCTCCACCTCTGTCGCAGGCCCAGTCCTCCTCTACTGAGCTGTTAAATGTTGGGATAAATATTCAATAAACAGGCATTATTTTCTGCAGCTGGTGTTTACGTGTCAACTGTCATGCGGTGAGTTGATGGGTACAGAGTTTAAAGAGCTAGGGATGGAACAGCCTTTGAGAATACTTCTGAGTCTCCAGCCATGAGGGCCAACATTTGTGCTGAACCACACGAGGGGCTCAGGTGACTTCTGCTGCCAGCTCTGATGCTGGAATTATGGGATGCACTTCTGAGACACAGACTCTTATTTGAGCTACCATCTTGCCTGTTCTTGGAGAAAGAAGGATTCTGAGATTTATGTTGAAAGAGAAATGCAACAACAAGAATAGGTACAGAGCAGCCACATCAGAGGTGGGAAAGAAACAGGGTCAAGTGCTTGGAGATCATTTAGGAAGGAAGACAAGATAAAATCACCAATTATTCTTGCTACCCTTCCAGTTCTTATCCTTCCAATGTTGCTTGCTTGGTGACTTCATTAGATAATCACTGTAAAGCATCAGTTATTACTTGGACCATTCATACAGTGGATGAGTAT
>VBSM01002223.1:7709839-7768413 GCA_008086735.1 Cheirogaleus medius | reverse complement strand
TTTTTTTTTACTAGGTTGAATAGCAAGGCAGTTGCTTGAAAATTCAAGCTCCCCACCTTGCATGTTTAGAATGCTAAATGAAAGTTGCCTTTGTTGCTTGCTGCAGAATATAAACATGTCTCAGCCATTTTAGCAAAGAGGCATCATTTGATTTAATTGCAAATTAAAAACCATAAACCACCTTAAATATGGAGCTGATGATTCCTCAAATCAATACAGTAATTGCACCAGGGCCATCGAGAGGCCCATGGAGTGCCCGTACGTTGCATACTGAAAGAAGCCAGTGAGGGCTCGAGAGAATAGGCGAGCCCTACTGAATGGTTGGTAAGTTGCACTGACTGGCATTTCTTTTTTTTTGAGGGTGGACTGGACAGCCTTACTTCTTTCTTGTCTGTGGCAACACAAAAGAATGGCCTCTGTCCCTGAAAAGTAGTTAATAATTCTTTTTGTGTGTTGGGCTGGAGAAGTTCTTGAAGTTTCACAGTCAGGGGGAGAAAGGGACGCTCCTGCCCTACTGGTAATGCCTCGTGTTGAATGCGGATTCTCTGGGGACCCAGCAATTATTTCTTCACAGGCTTGACATATTGTAGCAGCTAAATTATGCCAGTGGAAAATGTCTGATTGACAGAGCCCGAGTCAATTGCGCTTTGTTCAGACATTCAAGTGACACTGGCTTTTGTTAAGTCACGGAGTATAGAGCAGTCACTGGCGGGCTCCACTTCGAGTGTCCTTTTGTTCCCTTAAAGTGGTCCTCAGGCTTATTTCAGGGATGGCTTGGACAAAAGGTGGGTGAGTTTTGTTGTTGCCTTTGCCACAGGACTTGAAGGGTACAGGGCAGACCTCCAGTCCCAAATAGCTCTCACTGTACTGTCACAGTCCTGAAACGATTTCCTATAGACACACATTCCTTTGAGTGTCTGAAGTGCCAGTTAAGATGCAATTGCCCCTGGGAAGGATGAACAAATTAAACAATTAGCAGCTATTAATACCGCAATGTCAAGTTGATTCAAGAGGAAACATCCTATGTGCCCCATGAGGTGCTCATGAAATAATGCCTGGCCGTGTGTCTTAATTAGTTTATCAAATTATCCAGTCACCTCGCAGGAAGCTGAGGGTACGAGACGCTCCCTGGGTGGGCTTGGATGAGGCAGAGGAAGAGGATGTTGAATGTGGTCGGCCCTGGGATTCCTTCCTTTCTTCCTTGGCTTTGTTGAGGGGGAGGAGGGGATGCTCACTCCATCACCTGTCTTCCCCAGCAGGTGCTAAGATGCATGTGCCCTGAGTGTGAGATGGGTCCCTGGTCCATTCTTTTCGCTCTCTCCCCTTTCCTCTCAGAACCCCGTCTCTGTTCTCCACTCGAGTGGCTGTACCGCCACCACCTACGTAGTTTTCACCATCTTCTCTTCTTGAGGGCCAGATGCTGACCTCTGTTCTCCCAGCCATGCTTAGCATCTGACCCTAGATGGACGCATCTCTGTCCGGCTATGCTTCATCATCCCCTTGACACTCTCCCCTCCCCACACCAGATCGGAACCCTCTCTAGGGGTCTTCATTAGTTTAGGTGACGCCTAAATTGATCACAGACTTTGAAACCTGCTATTATTATTTAAAAATTTGATTTATTTATTGAATGGTAATTTGTAGATATAGTACCTAATTCAAAAAGCACAGAGGGGTAAACAAGGAAAAATACATCTCCCTTTGTCTTTTGCCCCAGTTGGCCACTTTCTTTTCTTGAGGCAATCACTATTACTATTTTTATATATCTTTCTGGAAATATTACATGTGTACATATGTGCGTACATGTATACAGATACACATATATGTGCATGTACTTTCTCTCCTCCCCACCATGGTAGTTATGAAAGAACATTATTCTGAACCCTGCTTTTTATAAAACAGACTTTCTTTTCCAGAGCAGTTGTAGGTTCACAACAAATGGAGCAGAAGGTACAGAGATTTTCCATATAGGCTGTTTCCTCAAACATGCATAGCCTCACCCATTACCAACATCCGCCACCAGAGGAGGATTTTGCCACAACTGATGAAACTTCATGGACTTATCACCGTCACACGTAAGGGTTCATTCTTGGTGTAATTCTCTGGGCTTGGGATAATGTGTAATGACATACACCCGCCGTTGCGGCATCTCACAGAGTAGATTCATCACCTTAAAAATCGTCTGTGCTCCGCTGGTTCATCCCTCCCTTCCTGATCCTTATTTTTATGCTTAAAATTATATCGTGGAGGTCATTTCATATCGTGCAGAGCGCTGCCTATTATTTTTAATGACTGCATGGTATTTCACTCCATGGGAGTGCCGTGAAGCGTAGGCTGCTTTCAACTGTTGCTTTGATAACAATGCTGCAAAGAACACCCCTTCCCTGTCATTTGGCACACAAACCGACGTTTAGGCTAAATATCCAGAAGTAGACTTCTGGTATTTTAATGTCTAAGTGCCAAATTTTCCACCGACCCTTGTGAATTTCCATGCTGCCCCCACCAAGCCCATCCATTCACAGACCAGATTCACATCCGGGTCACTTCCTGCACCCGTTCCTTGCCTCCTCCCCTTCACGACTGTGGCGGCTTATGCCTGTGGCTGGATCCGTGGTCTAGCAGGCAGGTAGTCGGCACCTGAATAGGTGGTGAAATTTCCCCAGCGTGCAAAGAGGCAGGTCAGGAGGGGAGGTGGGAGCCATGAATGGGAAGGAGAGAGGAACTGGTGTTTACTGCACATCTGCCCGGGGTAGGAGCTTTCACTATGAATCCCACTGGGATCCACAGCAGCCACGTGACACGGGTCACAGTTTTGTTGTTTTCATATGAGGAAAGTTAGAGAGGTTAATCAACTTCACCAAAGTCACACAGCTAGTGTCATGGGTTGACTCGGAGAGGTTAATCAACTTCACCAAAGTCACACAGCTAGTGTCATGGGTTGAACAGTCTTCCCTCAAAAGATGTGTTGAAACACTAGCATCTCCCCTGTATCTTAGAACGTGACCTTATTTGGAATTAGGATCATTACAGATGTAATTAATTAAGATGAGGTCATGCTGGATTAGGGTGGGCTCAAAACCCAACAGGACTGGAGTCCTTACAGGAAGAGGGAGATTTGGACACGGAGGCAGAGAGAAGACCACCATGTGCAGACAGAGGCAGGGATTGGAGTGATGTTGCCACAAACCAAGGAACAGAGGCACGGACAGACCCTCCCCTACAGGCTTTGGAGGGAGGTGGTCCTACCGACACCTGCATTTCAGACTGCTGGCCTGAGAGCTAAGACAGAACAAAGTGCTGTTGCTTCCAGTCACCCAGTTTGTGATACCTTGTTATGTCAGCCCTAGCAGACTAACAGAGCTATATTAAGGGGCAAAGCCAGAAATGTACCCTAAAATGGTGTCCACTTAAACCTCAAGCTAGCTCAGTTCTAATACTCAGTAACTGCTGCCCACGAACCTTCAGTGGATTCAGAGCTCAGGGCCTTCCTTCCAGTTGTGGCTGCAGTGATTGGAAGCCGGGCGGTGCTGGGCATTTGGTGTCTGCTCAGCCTCGTGGCAGGCGTATTTCATGTGGGCTCCAGAGCAGTGGGAAGTTACTGTGTTTCAGATTCCCTCGTGGCTAGGACACGGCTCTCTATAAACAGACCCATCTGCTGCGTGGCAGTGGTGGGATTACTGACACCATTCCAGGCACTGCTAATGTGATATGGGAGGAGAGACCGGGCTCGGCGTCCCACTTCCTGTCCATGGGCGTAGGCCGTGCCCTTTGCAAATGGGCTTCGAGGCTGGCACGGCTGCTTGGTTACTGTTTACAGGGCTGCCCGTGGAAGGAAACAACTGCTGACTTTCCCCTGTTTCCATAGCAACCGGGAGAGCGTGGTCCAACTTCTGGCGACGTCCCTTGCAGGGGTTTGGTGCATCCCTGTCCCCAGGGCTGGGAGAACGGCAGGAGGCCCTTGCTGAGCAGTGGCAGGGCTGCAGCCCAGGAGGGGCTCGCAAAGGAAGGAAGAAAGGGACCAGGCTGAGGCCAAAGAAAGAACTTCCTGAGGCCTCCTACTGATTTCACCTGGCATTGAGTTGATGCACACATTGGAGATTGCCCTCGGCATTTGAAGGGAGAGAAAATAGTGAGTCTGGGAGGGAAGTGTCTGGGCGGATGCATTCAGAGCAGTGCTCATAAGGCCATGCATGAGAGTGCAAGGTGATAGGAACAGAACTTTTGCCTTATCTCTGTAAAGGTTTACTTTTGGGATGTGCTTTATAAAATTCATAGTATATTAATGAACTCACATATGTAAAAAATAAACAATTGATATATTGGAGGGCATACCCAGTGTTGGAAAAATGACAAAGGTGTATGATCAAAAAAATTTGGCAGCATTATCAGAGAGACCAGGCCATCAATCCCTAGGCTGACATTCGGGGCCTTCCTGCTCCTTTCACAACCCCGTCCTCAGGAGTCCAAGTTCTCTGTCCACTGTCCCACAGACTTAGCCTTTGGGCTTTGATTCATGCCATGCCCATTTGCCCTGAAGGTCATGCACGTGTGTGCATTGTGCAAAGCCTGCCTCTGGAGCCGGAGATTTAAAGGTACAAATCTCACCTCTGCCGTGTACGAGCTGTGGGACCTGTGGCAAGCTACCTATTCACAACCCCCAACCTCAGTATTCTCCTGTGTAAAATGGGAACAGCAATCTCTCCCTTGCAGTATTGCTAGGAGACTTAACCGAGGCAATACTTTCAGAGTGCTTGGTATTGTTTAGTGCGGGCTCAATGATCATTATTATTATTTAATGTCATTGGCATCATGATTATTTATCTGATTATTTAGTGGTGCAAATCCTACTTGTTCTCCAAGGACTAGCTCTAGGATAGTCTACTGCCAACTAAAAGTTCAGTAGATGAATCAAATGAGAAGCTAAGACCTGAATTAGTGGTTTGGAAGATCACGAAGAAGAAATAACCTGATCAGAACACAAAGGTAAGGAGAAGGAACTCTCATGGGATGAGACAGGAGACCCGAAGGGGAGATGCAGGAGCCCTGGTGTTAGGAAGGAGGAGGAGAGTTACACATCAAACCAGTAATAGGAAAACAAAACATTTCTTAAGCGGAAGCAGATTCCTCAAATCTTCAAATTAAGAGGTTTCAGCAAGATCCAGACAAGATTACAGAACTAAGACATTTATGCACAATCTGGTAAAATTCATGGTAAACTTCAAGGATAAAGAAAGTCCCACAAACCAACAGCCCCCAGCACTCAGCCCAGGGAATATTTCCTCACACACACTCTGCTTCCCGACTGGCTGGATTGTTAAACCATTTGTTGTTATCTCACTTTCCAGTTTTCCTCGACAAGTTTGCAAGACCTTGATAGTGGGGATGATGCTTTACTCGGATTTCCATCTGTCCCGACATCTGGCCGTGCGGAAAACTGGTGCACAAGACAGGCGGACTAGGGTACCCTGATATCCAATTTATGGTAGTCTGAGTGGTACAGCCGTGTCATTCAGAACTCTCTCGACTACAGATGGTGCTAGTGGCCACCGGTTCTTGCAATGTCCTAAAGAGAGTCTCAACTTAGCCTGGGGGAGCCCAGTGGCTTGGTTAGACTCTTCTGGAAGAAGAAACGATAGATGGAAGGAAAGAAAGTCCTGTGCAGCAGAGCTGGACCAGAGAAACCGACTTGTCATCCCCCAGGCTACTCAAGACTGACTCAGGGGTGAGCATCACCCTCAGATAGAGTGTTGCCGTCAGACTTCATTCTCCAAGGCAAGGCCAAGGGGTATGAGGTCAGGCCTCCTAGGATGAGGGATATTTATGAGCTAGGCAGAGACAGTCAGCTTTCTAGCCTGCAAGGAGTGGCCTGAGACCTTGGTGTGTATATGAGTTAATCAGGAAACTGGGCACGAACTCAGGCACATGAACAGGGTAAAAGGTGGGGGTTAGAAAAGGCGGCAGCTGGATTGGCAAAGCAGGCAGCCGGGTTCAACCCAGTTGTACATGGGAGTCTCAGGGGTAACAGGAGCCTGCGTGGGACCCCCAGCTGCTCTACTCACTCGCTGTGCAAAATTGGGCAAGTGCTTACACTCTCAAAAACCTGTCGTAAATAAACAAAATAAATCAAAGTGCTGGTGCAGTTATAGGTACGCAGCAAAGACTCAATGAATATGTTTATTATTAGTGTTTATTTTATTTATTTTTATTTTTATAATTTTTAATTTTTTTTGAGACAGGGTGTTGCTCTGTTGCTCAGGCTGGAATGCAGTGGCGCAACCATAGCTCACTGCAGCCCTGAACTCGTGACTCAAGTGATCCTCTTGCCTCAACTTCCTAAGTAGCTGGGACTACAGGTGCATGCTACCATGTTGGGATAACTTTTTTCTGTAGAGACAGGGTCTCACTGTGTTACCCAGACTGGTCTCAAACTCCTGGCCTCAAGCAGTCCTCCCACCTCGGCCTCCTAAAGTATATTTCTATTTTTAAATGTGACAAAGCTATTTCTGAATCTCATCTCTGGTGGGGCTGGGATGGCTCCTGTCCCCTCTGTGTGGGCCAGGCTGACTCAGCACCGGGTGGGTGGGTGGCAGTGTGGGAGCTGGACTCTCTGGTTCCCGTTATGGGAGGGAGGAGAGCGGGCAGATGGGCTGGGGCTGACAGCCAGCACGTTGCTCTGAGGACACCCTCACTGAGCCACAGATCAGATAGAAAAGGCAGAATTGCCACTCTTCATTCTTGGCTCTTTATTTTGAAATCATGACACTGGTCTCCAAAGTTCCTTCCCCGAAGCCTTTGCAAACAATTCTCACCATCTTTCCTTTCCAGGAAAATAAATTCCCAGTCTCTAGTTGACATGTGAATGTGCATGTCTTTTCCCTAGGCAAAAAGTTAAGGATTTCAAGCACCATTGTGTTTCTTTTTTAATGCATGGATTTATTCAATAAATACTATTTTTTTTTTCCCCAGTGGAATACACTGAAGTTAGTTTTGTGGGAGGCCCAGAAATGAGTAGGATATGATCTTTACTCTCAAGGTATTCACTGACAACCAGGGGAAGATAAGAAATACACAGAAAGATAGAAAGTTACGTAGACGACAGGATAAGCAAACGGTTCCAGGACCAGCGTCTCCCGCTAGGCAGAAACAAGGAGCTGTGTCTGATAACGCTCCCCGCCCTGTGCTTGTCGGTGAAGACCGGGCTTTGGCTTTTGTACAGATTGTCCCTTTGTTTATCAGACTTGTCAAGGAAATCTGGAACCTGAAATAACATCAAATGGCTTAACAATCTAGCCGGTCGGGAAGCAGAGCGTATGTGAAGAAATATCCCTGGGCCGAGTGCTGGGGCTGCTGGTTTGTGGGGCTTTCTTTATCTTTGAACTTTACCAGGAATTTTAGCAGATGATGCATAAATCTATCCCAAGTCCATAGTCTTGTCTGGAGCTGAGTGAAACCTCTTGATTTGAAGATGCAGAGAATTTACTTCCACTTAAGAAATGGTTGGTTTTTCTATTGTTATTAAAGAGATAGGTTCTAAAACTAATGCTCAGTGAGATAAGAGATACGAAGGAATTTACCCAAAGACACAGGACTAGTCAGGGGCTGATATGGGATTTTCACCTGCGGTCATGTCACTTCTCTTCTTAAAACCCTCCGATAGTATCCCTTCCTACTCAGAATAGAGCTGAAATTATTTTCTCTGGACGACAAGGTCCTGTGTGACCCGGCCGCTACCTGCCTCTCCAACCTCACCTGCCTATTTCCTGCTAAGCTGACGTGCTCCAGGGTCCTCACCTTCTTGCAGTCTCAACCCCACCAAGCTCGTCCCTTTACTTGAAACGCTTTTCCTTCAGCATGAGGTGTTCTTGTGGGTCTCACCCTAAACCCCCCTCTCAGAGAGACTTTTCTGGGCCACCTGAGCTCCCTGGGTTACCCTCTATGGTCTAGGCCTTGTATTATTTTCTTCCCGGCACATCCCATCTCCGGATATTTTCTTTCGTCACCCCTTAGTGGAATGACTGCCCCGAGAGAGCAGCACCTGGCCTACCTCCTACAACACACTAGGGCAGTCCCAGCTTGTGGTCAGCTCCCAACAGATGGATGTCGATCGAGTGAAAGAGTAAAAATCAGGTCCCAGAACTGGGTGTGGAAGGCATTTTAGAGCAGAAAGCATGGGGTGGTGGGGCTGGGGAGTGAGAAGGTACATTTTGGGATAGGAGGTCGTTTCTACTTCTTTCTGAGCCTTAGCTTCAAACGTCAGGCTAAAGAGTTTGAACTGGATTTACTAAAGAGCAATTTTGGCAAAGGTATTAAACCCGCGAGAGTAAAGTTTATGTCATTTTGGCATTGGGGTAATTGCTATCAGTGTTTTAACAATATCTTCTGGATCTTGATTGGAAAGACTCTTTTGCTTTTTTAAGGCATTTTTATGGGTCATGCACAATTTCCTTCTCCCAGTGGAAGAGACAGGACAAGGGTAAGGACATATGTGATGGGTGACGTGCCTGTCACTCACGGCGCCCAGATGTGGAGGCCTCCGAGAGGGTGCCTGCCGTTGACCTGGTCGTCCAGCCCAGGGAGGGGGGATCTGGAGTCCAGTGAATGAGAATTACAGAAAGGGCAAGTCCTGACCGGCTGTGAGGATGAGACCAGGAATACGGGGTCTGGGACGATAGGGAAGTTGGGTTGACTATGGAGAATGTGCCAGTTATGTTAAAGGAAGTCACCTCAATTCCCTCGAAGGGGAAGAGGGTTTTCTTATGACTGCGGCTGGCATTACTTCTAGAAAGAGTCTTCCATGCCCTCGTTTGCTTACAGCTCTTCCAACTTGTGGCAGAAAGACTTTGGAATAATTCCCCTGAAGTCAGTGTTTCTCTAGTTTTTCCATCAACGGTAGCACCCTCTGGGAAGAACCCAGTGAAGTTGGTCCCAAGCATGAAATTTCTAAGAATATTTTAATATTTTATTTGACAACTGTTTATGTGAATTTTGCATTTTATATTCATGTCTGTTTTAACATCAAATAACATTTTAAATGGTCATTGGGTGAAAAAATACTATAATTATTGTTTTTTAAAAAAACGAAATCTTGGAATAAAATGGATTTTTCTAGAAAATATGCTCTGTATATCCTGAGGCTTTGTACGCCTCCATGTTCCTTTGGGAGAGGTTGAGTTGGGGCCACAAGGACAACTCTAAGTAGCTCTTGGCTCTGAAGGTTCACAGATCGGGGAAGTCTGTGCTGTCAGGACTTGGCCACTCTGTTCGCTCATCGACTGGAACAGCTCCCAGATAGAGGAGGCTCGTTTCCTAGGAGCTGAGAGCCATGAAATGGCAAGAAATGAGGGAGACATTGGGTGAGGTTGACTCTCATCAGCACCTTTGTTTACGAGTCTGGATGGGCTGGCAGATGCCTCACATCAGCATTATTTAGACATTAAGAGATTCTAATTGGAGACTAGCATGTGTCCTCATCACGGTTGACCTTATTTATGGAGTGGCTGACGTCTGAATGTCAAATTTGCATCAGTGAATTCTTTCCTCTAATAACCACTTTAATATGTAAATAACACATTTGCAGCAGGGAAAAATATACGTGATATTCCGATGATTGCTTGGAAGATGTGACTTCCTTCCGTACACGGAGACGGGAGGGCTGGCAGGTTCCTCCCTTTAATTAGGAGACATTGGTTAAAAGATTGAGCCAGAAAGGAAGGACACGCTTGACCTTAGATCAGCAGACACGTAGACTTCCTAGTTTGTTAATGTACTTAGGTAAGGCCTGGGGGAGACCCAGCACTTAAAGGCAAGGCAGCTAGGCTCTGCCCCGAGAAAACTTGAAGCCGTTGTAAGATGGAATAAGGAAGGTGTACGAATCAGTATACTTCACAGCACTATGTGACGAATTCATGAGGTAGGGGTGCAAGTAACACTATTCTGTGGTTGTCTCATGGAGAAACCTGGAAAGGTGTTGTATTAAATAGGGATGTGATTGGCTCTAAAACCCTATGACTGTGACTTAAATAGATAAGCCTGAGGTGTCTTATGCCATGAGAAGTCTTAGGGAGGTAGTGCAGGGCAGGCACAGTAGCTCTCTGTGGCCCCAGGAATCCAGGCTGGTTCTGGCTTTCCCACTTCACCACCTTGAATGTGAAGGCCTTAGTGCTACGCTTGCTGCCTCATGGTTGCAAGAGGGCTGCTTTACCTCCAGTCCTCATGTCCACATTTTGGGCAGGAAGAAGGAATTGGGAAGAGTGAAGGGGAAAAAGGCCTTCTCTTTAAGAGATTTTTTAAAATTACAATTCTTTAATTGGATTGCAGACTTCTGACTTTATCTTACCTGCCAGAACTGTGTCACAGGCCAGCCCTAGTTGGAAGGTGCCCAGGGAGGAGAGGATTATGGGTGGGGGTGGGGCCAATGGTGGTGTCTGTCTGTCACAGGTACATTGGAGAAGGCAATCATGCTACTGTATGGGTAGAGACTTTGAAAGGTGTGTACGTGTGCGTCGTAGTCAGTTAGGTTGCTATAACAAAGTACCGTGGGATGGGTGGCTGAAACAACAGAAACAGTTCTGGAGGTTGGGAAGTCCAAGATCACGGCGCCACTGTGGCTGGGTCCCGGTGAGGGCCAACTTCTGGATGTGCAGACCATTTTCTTGCTGTGTCCTCGTGTGACAGAGAGAGGGGAGAGAGAGCGGGAGCGAGAGAGCAAGCTGTCTTGCATCTCTTCTGAGGGCAGTACAATAGTCCTTCATTGTCTATGGTTTTGATTTCTGTGATTTCAGTTACAAGTGGTTGAACAAAGTCTGAAAATATTCAGTGCAAAATTCCAGAAATAAAGGATTCATAAGTTTTAAATTTCATGACATTTTGAGTAGCGTGATGACACCTTGTGCCATCCCACTCTGTCCCCTGGGACGTGAATCCTCCCTTTGCCTAGCACAGCCACGCCTTGTAGGATACCTGCCCGTTAGTCACTGAGTAGCCCTCTGGGTTGTCAGATCAAAAGAACACAGTATATAAGGGGTACTGTCTCGGTTTCAGGTCTCCACTGGGGTTCTTGGGACGCATCCCCTGAGGTTAAGGGGGGACTGTTGTACTCCCATCCTGCGGACTCCACCCTCGTGACCTATTCACATCCCAAAGGCCCCATCTCCTAATGCCGTCGCACTGGGGATTAGAGCTTCAACATATGAGTTTTGGAAGGACACAGATATGCAGCCTATAACAGCATGCATGGGGGATTGGCATGAAGGGAGATAGAACAGTGTGAGCAATAATCGATAAAGCAGTTGGGAGAGTGGGGGATGGTGTAGACAGCAGAGCAGAGGCCAGATGACTTTGTGGAGCACTTTTGGGGCAGAAAAGGAAGCAGCGGCAAGGCCCGGCAGGCCTGTTCATGCTGTCCTTTGCCTTGGGGGAGAGGATGTGTGTGGAGGGGCTGTGCAGCTGGCCAGAGGGCCCTGATAGACTCAGATCTGACCCCACCATGGCAAGTGTGGGGTTCTAGAACCTTCTTGTTGGGAAGAGCAACTGATGTCACTCAGCCTGTGTGCATGGTAGCTGGGTTCCCACAGAACCACACTGAGTAAGGGGATGAAGAGCCCAGCAACTTCCATCTGCAGCACCCATCTTAATAGAGATTAATAGAGAAATGTTAAACAAACAGTATTAAGATAATAACTCATAGAGATCATGTTGTTAATGAGGGCAGTTGGCTGCTATCATATTCATTTGTTTATTCAGCAATATTTCTCAAGTGCCTACTTAATGCATGGCACTGGGCTTTGTGCTAAATAAGTGCAATGGGAGACAGGTCTCTGCATGCCAAGGGCTGTCATTGTGACAGGGAAGACAAGACAGACTTAGTAGCCATGCCAGGCAGCGTAGGGTGACATTCTCAAGTGAGTGGTTCAGGTGGCATGTGAATTCCCAGGAGTTCGGAAAACTGGGTTGCTCTGTCAGCTGGCGTGGTGAGAATGACCTCACGCAGTGGCATTCAATGTGTGGATCTTGAAAAGGTGATAGGATTTGGATAAAAAGTGGGGAGCATAGGGGGACATACTAAGTCAGGGAAGAGGCTGAGGAAGGAGGTGATGTAGCGCAAGACCATCATCCACCTGGGAGCAGGCAAGGGACTGGTCTGGGGAGTGCTGGGAGGGACAGCAGACTGAGTTGGTCCTGATGGTGCACCTGTCAGAAAGGTACAGAGGGGTGAAGTGGGTGGCCCTGGTATTGAATCCTGGCTCTACTTACCACCAACCATGTGTGTGCCCTTGAGAAAATATTAAATAGATCAACCTCTCAGAAGCTCAAAAGCATCTTCAAAATGGAAGCAATGATACTGGCCTCAAGGGTAGAGGTCTCAGGAGGGCCAGGGAGCCGGGTTTGGAAGGTGTGCAGGCTGCAGCGTAGTCTGCGTCCTATGGAAGGACTGCTCCTGTGGAGACACCCCTGCCAGGCTGGTACTGGGCACTGTCACCTGCATCCCTACCATTGGATGTGGATTTCCTGATGCCACCCTTTCCACGGTGGCTTTTATGTGGTGCTTGCTGCTGTGGGTCACTAGTTTCCCAAAGGACGTCTTTTGGCGGCATCTGATTGACAGAGATCAGGTTGCATGCCTGAGCCTTAGCTGCAAAGGAGTCTGGGAAATCAGGTTCTAGTGTTTTACTCCAGAGGGTGGGGAAGACCCTGAGTAAAGGAATGGTGTTCAAAGATGTTGGGTGCCAAGAGCATGACTACTATTCCTACAATGTAGCTTGAGAGCTTCTTGTGAAGAAGAAATGATGTGATGTATGTCATGCACTTAGCATGATGTCTGGCACAGTAAGCAAGCAGTAAATGCTAGCTATTGTTAATATTAATTATTAGTAACACATGTGGAGATGCCTAGGGAGAAGAAGCATGTGGTAATTTGTGCTGACAGTTGACAAAGGAGCCTCCTGGGGAGAGGAATTCAGCACAGCCCACGACCTGACCCTTGGGATCACAGGCTCTGAGAGCTGACTCAACAGCATGGGGAGCCTGGATTTGTCACAGGAGCAAACTACCCCCTCCCTGCATATAGTAATTTGAATTTATTAAATTGCAGTGAGAAATGTAACCTCCTGTCCATGTGTTCTCCTGATGGACCTGTCTATCACATGGCCCTGCCCCTGTGGGAGAGATCTAGGGGAAGCCATTTGAGTTAGAAGTTCACTTGGCGAGCATGGACTTAAAACCTGGAATTCAGGTGTGGGGGTTCCATGATTAAGAGTTGTTTGACTCATCAGTCCAACAGCAGGGATTCAGGGGTACCCTGTGGCTGGACAGGTTCTGTCCAATAAAATCCCTGGGCCAGTGGTGTGCTGCTGGGCTAGTGCACTGGGGAAAAGGCCCAGATGTGTAGCATTTGCCAATTTCCATGGTGTAAATATTCCCACCATAACCAATTTCAAGCTACCAACTTGATGTGATGTGTTAATCATACCAAGAATGAAGAGTTGGGAAAAGTACCTGATATATTCTTTTTTTAAAAAAAATTATTTTTTTTTTGAGACAGGGTCTTGCTATGTTGTCCAGGTTGGGCTCAAGTTCCTAAGCTCAAGCCATTCTCCTGCCTCAGCCTCCTAAGTAGCTGGGCCAACCACCATGCTCTTATAAGCAGGTATAAGCTGGTTCTAGCACATTACTCCCCTGGACTGAATTGGGATAGATTCTGCTGAGGGTGGCCTCATGAACTTTTACTTTTTCTTCTTTTTAAATTATACTTTTTTCCCTTCTAATTGCAAAAGGCCTGGTGTAGAACATTGGAATAAAAAGAGAGATTGAAAAAAACCTAAAAGTCAACAGAGCAAACCACAACTTAATATACTGGTATTTTTTGTTTATAGTATTTTTTTTCTTCTTTGACTTGTATTATCTGAAATTGAGGACATTCTACCATTGTCACCTATTAAAAAAGCAATATTATATATGATTCAACATAATACATTTCATATTGTGTATCAAGTTTTATGGCCTACTCTACACATATTGTTGTATCGTAAACATTTCCCCACATCATTAAATTTTCTTTGTAGGTGTGGTTTTTAATGGCTTTCTTCTAGTAAGTTGTATGTGTGGCTGTAATTTATTTCACCATTTATTGTATTGTAGGTATTTGGATTTCTCTTTCCTTTTTTTCTTCTTTCCTTTGTCCCTAACCTCCTTCTCTTCCTTCCTTTCTCTTTTGCTATTATAGAAAATGCCCAAGTGAACATTTTTATAACATTAATTTTTGTGCTTATCTCTGATTATTTCCTTAGGACACAAACTTAGAATAAGAATGACTTAGAAGAGGGTCGAAGGAGTTTGCACAACTTTAAAAATCTTGATACATTAATGCCAAAATGCTTTCCCCAAATTATACTAATTTATGCTCTAATTAAATATAGGAAAGTACAGGTTTTATTGCAAAGTTGTTATCAATGAATATTACCTTTGTTATTTTATTTTTTTTTGAAAATTCATAATTCATTCTAATTCAGAAGTGATATATGTCATTTACATTGACCAAAAAACTAAAAACAACTTCTTCCTCTGAATCTCAGTCTTGTGTCCAATGCCTTTAAAGTACATCTATCTGCACATTAAAATAAACAGCGTTTTCAAAGTCCAGCTTCAAGAAATTAAAGATGCTTTTAGTCCACTTTTAATTTCAGGGAGCAGCCATTGTTCAATATAGCATAAACATACATAATCATAATAATTTACCTTTTATTTTATTTTTATATTTTCCAAGTGCAGTGGAGAAAAATGGTAGCATTTGAGTAAGTTTGTTTCACACTTTGGAGACATTTACGGCAATGAATGGAGAGACGAAATGGAGGCAGATTCTTGTACGAACCTCTGTCGTGACCATCTGCCTTCAACTTCTATGCTTATTTCAAAAATATGGGGCAGACACAAATGGGTAGACCCATGGCTGAAAGCCATTCAGTGCCATCCCTCCACCCATGGCCTCCTTTATACCCACACACTTTCTGTGACCTTTTCTGCCAACAGTATGTCAATGGGTGGCCCTTGTAGGTGAGTAAGCTTGTGGCCAGATGGCTGTGCATTTTGATATTTTACATGATTGAGCTGAATTACTATCATTTGGTATAGGTGACTCAGCTCTGCAATCATAACACATTGTCAGGAGCAGAAAGAACGGTGTGGGTGGCTTGTCAGGCCTTGGGCACAGGGCCCTGTTATGTTGCTGCAGCTTGTTCATTCCGATTTCTCCCAACTTCAATATATGACTTCCAGCATTGCCAAACCTGGCTTTCAATTTCCACCTGTGTGCGGTGGGGGTGGGAAAGGGAGGGAGGAGAGGCAGATAGAACAGGAGGACTGGGATGAGAATGTCATTATGGGTTGGCAGAACAGAGTGAGAATATGTTTTGGGGGTGGAGGGAGGAATGAACAATGAGATAAAATTCCAACAATTCGGTTCCAATTGTCAAAGCTGAACACTCAAACTCGTGGGAGAATGGTGCTGTCTTTGTTCTACCACCAGTGGAGAATGTCAACAGCTGACTATGCATTTTAGCCAAAAGGAGATAGGACTGTGGGCTGTTAGGGAAGAAAGGGGTCATTCGAGCCAGAGTTCCCAACCACTGAGTGGTCCAGGGCCACATAGGAGGCATTTTTCTTTCTTGGCAGTGGCCACTGTAGCATATGTCTCCTCTTGCCCTTCTCTTCTGGTAAAGAACAGTGAGCGTTTGCTATTCCATGCCACAAGCTGGGTTGGGACAGGCTGGCCAGACCTTGCTATGGTGAATTGTGCACAGGCTGGCAGAGCTGGCCCCTCTGGGTGACACTGGAGGCACTGGCTGGAGAGGTTAGCGAATGTCCCTGTAAGCTGAGTATGACAGTCACCTTATATGGCCTCTGTGAGAGTTAAGACACTTCCTTAAAACCTTTTGGAAATAGGGTCTATATATACTCCTGTTTATTTTTTATTGTAAAATATACATAATATAAAATTTACCGTCCTAACCGTTTTTAAGTGTTCAGTTCAGTGGCATTAAGTACGTTCACATTGTTGTGAAACCACCGCCACCATCCATCTCTAGAACTTCTCCGTTGTTCAAAACTGAAACTCTGTGCCCACTCAACAGTGCATTCCTATCCCCCCTCACTCCAGGGCCCAGTAACCTCTATTATTCTTTCTATCTCTATGAATTTGAACTGAGTATGAATTCTAGGTACTCCATATTAGTGGAATCATACACTAAAATGTGGCTTTTTGTGTGATTGGCTTATTTCACTCAGCATAACGTCTTTAAGGTTTATCCGTGTTGTAGCATGTGGCAGAAGTTCCTTCCTTTTGAAGGCTGAAGATACTCCATTGTATGTGCATGCCACCTTTTACCACGTGTATGGAGACACTGCATCTGTTTATCCACCCATCCCCTGATGGACATTGGGATCATTCCCACCTTTTGGCTTTTGTGACTAATGCTGGCAGGAACATGGGTGTGCAAACACCTGTTTAAGTCTCTGTTTTCAATTTTTTTTTTTTGGTATATATATACCCAGAAGTGAAATTGCTGGATGATATAGTAATTCAATGTTTATAAACACATGTTTTAAAAATGAGACAGCAGGGTACTGAAGCTGTTCTGCATGATATGGTAATGGTGGATACACACCATTATACGTACATCAAAATCTATCCAGTGCACGGCACAGGGAAAGAAGTCTGATGGTAGCGATGGCCATTAGTTAATAATAATGTACCTGGATCCATTCATCACGAATGTACCCACCAAAGCAAGATGCTGTTATAATAACAGGGAAAACTGGAGTGAAGGGAGAGAAAGAGGGAATACGGGGCCTCTCTGTATTTAGGCTCAACTTTTCAGTAAACTTAAAACTGCTCTAAAAAATAAAGTCTATTAATTTTTTTTTTAAAAAGAGGGACAGTGCTTCATATAGTATTCCACTGTGTAGTCTCCTGTAAATGTTCTTTCTTTTCCCCTCACGTTGCAATCTCTGCCTTGCTGCCCCTTGGACGTCTCGGGCTGTCCCCGCTCGTTCACTTCACTGTCCTCACCTCTCTCTGGTGCCCAGTTCCCTGTCCCTGTGCCCTAGCTCCCCCTTACCCATGGGGGATGCGTTCCAAGACCCTCAGTGGGTGTTTGAAACAGCAGGTGGTACCGAACCCCACAGACACTATGTTTTCCTTGTCCATACACATCTATGATACAGCGTAATTTATAAATGAGGCACCATAAGAAATTAACAATAAGTAATAATACAATAGAACAGTAGAACAATACACTATAATGAAAGTTATATGAATGTGGTCTCTCTCTCTCTCTCTCTCTCTCTCTGACTCTAAACATCTTACTGTATTGTACTCACCTATTTTTGGACCTCAGTTGACTTCTGCCAGCTGAAACTGGGGAAAGTGAAACCACAGGTAAGGGGGATTATGTTTTAGATCATTTTCAGTGTCCAGCCTTCCTCCTTATTTCCAGAGACTTCTCTGAACTCCCTTGTCCTTGCTTGGGTGGCACAGAGGAGGAATGCTGTTCACCGGCGGGAAGGAAGCAGGGCTCTCGAGAAGCCTGGTGAGCCGCTCAGGGTCCCCGGGCGCATTCGAAGCAGGGTCAGGACTAGCCCCTGTCTCCAGGGCTCCAGGCAGGAGCTGGTGTCAGAGCAGACATTCCAGTTAGCAGCATCGTCAGTGAAGGAGGTTGCTCTGGAACTTTCTAGGCTCCCCAGCTTTCCTCAGGAAGAAATCAAAATTCTTTATTATGATCTCTAAGCCTCTGGGGCTTCTGGCAACATGGTGACAGTTTGTTCGCTACAAGACACGTGTTCTGTACAAAATCAAACAGTAGAAAGTGAGTGAGCTTGAAAGGAGAGAAAAGGGAAGCCCCCAGGTGCTATCAACACACACGGTGGTCAGCGTGAGAGTGGCGGGGGGGTGGGGATTCCACTGCTGCAGCTGGCCGGGGTTTCGGCTGGACAGAGGCTCCGTGTCCTAGAGACTGAGCCTTTATTGCCTACTGAGCCATCAGAGACTGGACCCAAGGCCTGTGGAGTGGGGTGGGGAGCCGGAAGTGACCACCCCTCGTAAAGCCCAGAGCCTCACAGTAGCCCTGGGTCTTGGGGACTAGGAGAGCTCTGCCCGTCAGCATTACAGTTATTGAAGGGAAATTAACACTCCAGATCTGTATCCAAACTGGATGTGGGGCACCAATTCCCCGAAAGGCCAGGAATTAACATAAAAGTGGTCAAGGACCACTGACGCTCCAGGCTCCTGACAAAAGCAAACCCGAACTGCTCTGTAAGGATGTCTTATAGCCCCGAGGACATTAAAACCCTATGGGGGATACGATACTTGTGGAAGATGAGCTAACAATAATAATCATAAAAAAAGACAACCACACAAGAAAACAGACCATGAGGAGTCTGGTGAAACAACGAATAAGAATTAGTGCCCGAGAAATAAAAATTATAAAATAAGCTGGAAAAAACCCTATAAAATAAGTAAGTTTGAAATAAGAAGGGAAAATAAAGGATTAACAGGAGGAGGAGAATAATAAAAGAACGGGACTTTCTCATCTATTTTCCCCACAAGATTTTGAACGCTTTGAGGTGGAGTCCCAAACTCGGGACCCAGCAAGACTCAGTGGGCGTTTGGTGGACGAACGGAGGCGAGTGGCTGAGCACATGTGGCGTGTGTCTGTACCCTGCCCCTTTCTGTCCGTGGGGGTCAAGGCAGGACAGGCAAGTTGTCTGCAGCGAGCAGTCCTAGGGTCTCCTGTTTGGACACCCTTGTCTTTCTTTGTCTTCAGTGGTGTGAGGATGTCAACCCCAGAATCTGGCATATGTTCCTCGTGTCATTTGGCACAAGGGTGAAGAAAGAAATAGAATAAAAGTAACTTTCTGTTCAAAATGACCATCAATACCAAGAAGCCCAATTTTTTCCCCAAAAGACTGTGACAAAGAACCATGCAGAACTCCATGCCTATATGCACACAGAGCCCCCAGCTGTGCACGCAGCACTCAGCTAATTCTACGGTCAGCTTTGACAAGTGGAAGACACAGCACTTGTACCGGAAGACTTGGATTTGTGTGCCCCGAGCATTGCAAACCTGGTCCTTCTGTGGCTCTGAGCCTCAGTTTATATCATGTGTTGAATGGGGTGGATAGGACACAACCTTTCAGGGCCGCTGGGAAGCGGGAATAACTGAGTGAAGACACTGTATAACAGTTAAAGTGCAAAATAACATAAGGGAGGCTGATCCCTGTCACAGAGCAGCATGCTTCCCTGTGCGGCAGAGCATGTCACAGTGTCAGCCTGGAGGTGGGGAGCATTGTGATTTGTAGGGAGGCTTCCCAAGGAGCTAACATCTAAGGCAAGATTGGAAAAATGACTAGAACTAGCCAACCAAATGGGGAATGGAGAGAAGAACATTCCTAGCAGAGAAAGGAACGCGTGCAAAGCTGGAGAAGAAAGCGCAGGGCACTCTGGGAGGAAGCCCAGTGTGGAGCGATGGTGCTCTCCGCTCTGCCTGGCTGCCTCCCGGAAGTCTGTGCCATCGAAGATTCTCAGTCCTGTCCATGTAAGCTGCCGATGAACGAGAGGCACCCCCACCCCGTTGTCTGCTCCAGGCATCCTGCACCCCTCTGCACTCAGCCTTTCTGGTGTTGAGCTCTCTTTAACCTCACTTCAATCCTGGTTCTCTCTATAAGTCCAACATGCTATCCATTGCACCACACAGCCTGGTCAATCCTTGCTCTAAGTTTCACCTTCGTCCATTAAATTTGGATGTGCCCAGCCCCAGGGCTGTGTCTCTCCTCTCCTACACGGCCTCCTCTCTCCTAGCTGCCCAAATCTGTTCTATTTCTAGCTTTGTTTATGATCCACTTCCCACTTAACTGCTCTTCTTCTTCCCAGCTGCCATTTTATTTTAAATGTGGGGGTGAGCGGATGATATGAAACAAGGTTAATTTCACAGCCAATCAGCACAACACTTGCGACAAACATCTGTGAAAACAAGTATCTTAGGAGAGTTAAATAAGGCTCAGAAAAAGACTTCTTAATATCAGACTTAGCAGCATTGGATCTGGACGGAGACAGATAATGGAATCAAAGCAGGACGAGAAAAAGGTCCTGAATTACTCAACATTGAATGTTTTGTTATGCATAAGGCGTATTGTTGGAGGCCGAGGGAGACACTAAAATATCTAAGATGTGGTCTTTGCCAGAAGGAAGTTATAATCTATTTTGGAGAGATAAGAGGAAATTAGGAAGGAAATAAAAAGAGCAAACAGCCAACATTTTAGACAGTTCATTGAGTTCCTTCTCACATGCTTGACTCGAAGCTAAAGAGATATTTTCCCCTACCCTGCTGCTGACCTTTGTTTAGGAAATAGAGTTGACTCGTATGTCACAGGCTGAATTTAGAATGCACGCTCACAGATGACCCTGTGCATGGTGCTTGGAGTGCCAGCACAAACCCAGGGGTAGGTACTGGCTTTGCTGTCACCGGACGATTCTGATTCTTTGGAGTTTGTGAGTAGACGCTCCTACAATCGTCTCTGGGAAGGTATTCACAGTGATCGGAACTTGAAGCTTCAGGAGTCTATGAAACCGTCTGATGTAGCCTCCCACCTATGGTTGGAATATTTTCCTTGGTTCCTACAGGGAAATAGGGCAGCTAGTTGGTTTTGAGAGTCACACAGATCTGGTTCAGTTCCCAGTTCTGTTGCTTTTAAGTGGTGTGATCCTGGATGAGTTATTGAAATTTTCTAAGCCCGGGATTCTTGAATTGATCAGGACTCCTGGGTGCAAGTGATAGACCATCCCATTGGAACGAGCTTATGTGGTATTTTCTTCTGACACTAAATATATGTCTTTTCCCCATACCAACAACCAATTCTTCAATTCTCCGAAACCAACTCAGCGTCCAACGATTCGGTTCAATTCTGACGCTAACTATCCAGAGGTAATGTAGACTGCAGAGGTTAAGGACCCAGTCTCACAAGACTTCCCCCACTTCAGATGCCAGTTGTAAGTTCCAGGGGCCCCTAGTACCTTTGACCAACCAGCTATAAATTTGAGGTTCCTACAGCTGCCCACTCCTCGGGTTTGATAACTGGCTAGAATGACTCAGAACTCAGGAAAGCACTTTACTTACTATTGCTGAGCTGTTACAAAGGATACAACTCAGGAACATCGAAATGGAAAAGATGCACAGGGCGAGGTATTGGGGGAGGGAGGGGTAGAACTTCTACTTCCGGCTTGCCACCCTTCCAGCACCTTGATATGTTCGCCAACCCAGAAGCTTCCCAAAGTTTGATGTCAGAGAGTTTTATGGAGCTTAATCTCCAGCCCTCCTCCTCTTCTCAGAGGTGAGTGGGTGAGACAGAAATTTCCAAGGCGATCGATATAGGGGCCCCAGCCTAAATAATTCAGGAGTATAAACTCAGGTGTGATCAAAAGGGATTCATGACGAATGACAAAAGACACTCCTATCACTCAGGAAATTCCAAAGGTTTTAGGAGTTCTGTACCTAGAACCAGGGGCAAAAACCAAATATAATATGCAATTTTATCATACCACAGAGCTTAATTATGATAAGAGGTTTCAGGAATTTGGGGCTCCTGTCACTGAAATATCCAGTGATAGTTCTAGCCAGAGACCCGGTTCGTCTTGTAATTCCTTTTCTCAGCCTCAGCCTGCCTTTGTATTGGCTATGTTCTTAGGCAGGTTTTCTATAAGGGAATGGAAACTGACTGCTATAGCCCAAGCTGTGTGTTTCCTTGGAGTTTAGCAACCCCTACAGATAGAAAGCTTCTCTTTCTCAATAGTTTCAGAAAATCTCAGAATCTCTTCTCTTTTGTCTGATGCAGGTCACATGTTTATCCCTGAGCTGATCATGTGGCCGGGGGTGGGGCGTGGGGGGGTGGAACATCCTGATTAACTGGACCTAAATCATGCGCTAATCCTTGGACTTGAGTGTGGGCTCCACCCAAACCACAGGAGCCAAGCGTGGGGAACGAGTGGTTCCTTCCTCCGCGGAAAATGGAGTTTCTCCCATCAGAAGGAGAGGAAATGGCTGCCGGGCAGACAAAAGCAACAGCTATTCCGTCCCTTTTTCTTCTCTGTAAAGTGAGGGTAGCTGTCACTTCCCTTGGCTCCATAGTCTCCTCCAACTCCTCTCCTACCGTGACCTGTACTTCTAGGACTTTCTACAACATGCAGATGGTGTGTGCTCTGAGCTATATGCCATAGAGCCTCTAGCGATTTCTTCAGAAAGACAAAACCAAAATTTAACAGAGTTTCCCATTGGACGATGTTCCTCCACACTTTCCTAGACTTGGATTTATCCTTCCTAGCTTGGTCACACCCTGAGAGTTTACGGAGTGCAGTATTCCTATCCCGCCCAAGCCCTTTCAATACTTTTTGTGTTTTTCATTGGAGCCCATATTTCATCTGAAAATGTCAAAACACTGCCCACACATGGCCAGAGCCCAGCCGAGAAGACAGAGTCACTTTACGAGACCTGCCAAATAGGGTTCAGTGCTTATCTGATCATGAATCATGAAAGCTTTTAGGACAGATGGTGTAATCATATCCAAAAATAATGCCCTTTCAAGAGCGATGCTAATTGGATCACATGGCATAAGAGTTTCACATCTGTCACATGGCAGAGACTGAGTTTCCTTAAACTTTAGTTTGTTTCCATTTCCAGGAGTGGTTAGAGCTTACTTCAGTGTGTTCAGTAAACACATGCAGGGTGCTAATTATACCAATTCATTCGTTCATTCATCCCGCACATATGTTCTCGGTTCCTTTTATATGCCAGACGCTGTTCTATATGTTTTCATCCCTGTGAAGTTTTCCTTCTAGCTGGGGGAAGGTGAGCGATAAATAAGTAGACCAATAAGTAAGTGACATAACGGCAGATAATGACAGATGCTATGAGGACAACCAACAGGGTGACCATGAGTGTGTGCGTGTGCATGTGCGTGTGTGTGTACACATGTGTGGAGGAGATGGTGAGAGGGGAGTTCATGGGGACTAGGTGGTGACATTTCTGCTTGCCTCCGAATGCTGAGCTGGAGGCGGCCAGGTGCAGATCTGGGGCAAAGGGTACCTGGAAGAGAGCACAGCAAAGGCAAAGCCCTGAGCTCACCGTGACCTTGCCTTATCTAAAGATCAAGAGGAAGTTCGGTGCGGCTATTACCTAGTGGATCAGAATGAGGTCAGAGAAGCAGGGGCCACGGTAAAGAGGTTGGATTTTATTTGAATAAAAACCTCGTGTCAGTGAGTGCTACGTGGAGTAACTCATTTAATCCTCACAAAAAATGGTATGAGATAGGTATAAATATCAACCCCATTTTAAAGAGCAGAAAACTGAGGCACAGGGAAGTTAGGATTTGAAATCAGAGTGGGACTCAGGCTCCGGAGCTGTGCGCTTAGCCACCGTGTGTCAGATGGAACCTACCAGGTAGTTTAAAGCCGGGGACACAACCTGCTTTGCATTTTTCAAAAGTTGGGACAGATGGTGAAGGAACGAGAGAAGCAGCCAGGAGAATTGGCAGGAGCTGCTGCTGCCATCAGGGGTAGAGCTGGTCTGGGGAGGGCGGTGGCCTACTGCAGGAGGGGCGGGGGGTCTGGGGTGTGTGCACAGGGATTGGATGCGGCTGGCGAGAGCAGAGAGGCATGGGAGGATGGTGATGGAAGAGGAGGCAGTTCCGTCTCTGCCCCCACAAAGCTGTGGTCGGACGGAAACGCATATTTATTCATTATTCTGGGGGACTAATTGCTGGTGTCCCAGTCACTCATACAGTCATGGGAATGGCTTTCTGCCACTGAGGGAGGGCTACGTCTTCACCCGGGAGGGCTTGGCGTAGAAACACTCATGTTAATTCTCCTTGCTGTTCTGCCCCCAGGATCCTGGCTCTCCGAGTACCTAGGAAAGCTGCGTTTTACTCTCACTTCCTTCACCCCCGATGACCCATGGAAAGTGCCCTGGCTGCATCTGAGTCTTTAGTGACGGCCCAGCCGGGGGTTGGATGGCTTCGTCCTCCGAAGTCCTGAGTCACATCTGTTCCCTGCACATGTGGGGCTTCTGAGCCCTCCAGCCCTCCTTTACAGGGGCTTTCCTTTCCCCAGAGCCCTCTCTCCTCTGCACCCTGCAGATCTCAGCTCAGCACCCAGCCCTCTGCGAAGCCCGCCCTGGCTCCCCAGCCACCAGCTCCCCCCTCAACTGACCGCCTCAGGAGTAGGACATGTGTGTGTTCGTGTGTGCACGTTCATGCATGTGGTTGTGTGTTTTTATGTATGTGCGTGTGTTTGTGTGTGTGCACGTGTGCAGTTGTGCGTGATTGTGTTTATGTGTGTGGCTGTGTGTGTGTTAGTGTGCATATGTGGATTTCATCTTGATAGCCCCAGCACCTAGCAGAGTACCTGCTGTACCGGAGCGGGGACTGCAAAAGGAGGCTTTAGCTTGCGAACAAAGAAACCAAGGAAGATCAGTAAAGGAAAAAGAGGAGGAGGAGACAGAGATAAAAACTATCCTTTAGCTTCTGTAAATGGGGCTAGGATGGCTTCATGTGGCCTTTGCTCTCCCACGTAGGTACAGTGTGTGGGAAACCAGAGTAAAGACGCTAACACTGATGAATTTAGCTCTTCCTCGGGGAGAATCCCGGGGCACACTGGCCAGGCCAGTCGTGGGGGTCCTGGCTCCACAGTAGCTCCGCATGAATGGGCTTTTCTAGTTGAAATGTTCAATCGCTTTTCCTCCAATATTTTTCTTCCCCAGAGCAAATTTACCTTCATGCCATAATTACCATATTCAGATTCTTCCAAAATGTCACTGATTTGATGGCTGCTCGGTTGTGTCTGCGTCGTCGCTCCCTCACCTGGGCGAGAGGGAGACCTGTGGCAGCATTTACCTTCCATTACGCAGAGTGGGCAGAGCAGAGGAAAATGGGAAAAAATAGGTCGGCGTGGGGAAAAGAAAACTATGGGTACTTGAAGAAAAGCAACAATTTTGAAGAAAAGAACAAACAAGAGACCCATCCATTATGTTATTAACTATATTATAAAATTTTGTGTTTTCAAATGCATTCTGTGAGGCAGAATCTCTTCTAGGCCTCTCTCTCCCCCAGCTTCTGATGATTTTTTTGTCAAGCCATGACACTCTCTGGCATCTCCCCCATCCCCATCTTCATCTTCACGTGGTGTCTTGTGTGAGTCTATTTTCAAATTCTCCTTCTCATAAGGACTCCGGTCACTTTGGATGAGGCCCACTTCATCTGAACATAACTAATTACCTCTGGAATAATCCTATTTCCATATAAGGTCACTGCTGGAGGTACTAGGGGTTAGGACTTTAACATATGAACTTTCAAGGACACAATTCAACGTGTTCTCAGCATAAAAGGCCCATGGAGGAGAGAAAATAAGGAAGATGGAGAGAATAAAGTTGAACCGTATTGGTGTTTGGACATCTGTCCAGCTGGCCACATGGGGAGTCCACGGGTGTTCTATGAAAAGCTTTGTGTGCCATTCAAGCCCCTCCTCCAGCCAGGCCCAGTCTCCACGTGGCTCTGGAGGTCCACTCAGTTGCTTTTCCCTCTATTGTTAAAGTGTTTTCTGGGAGAAACTAAGGAAACCATTAAGTTGCTTCTAGATCTCTTGGGAAAAAGACAAAGTGGGTGTTTCCTCAGAGGTTCCAGGGTGCAGCAATGATGGAATATTTAGTTAGAAAACACTGTATTATTTGCCCTCCACTGTGTTGTCAACTTTGTCCTGTAGGTGTGCGCTTTCTACCACAGTGGGAAAGGCAGAGGCAAGATTCTAAGTTAGACAAGCTAGCAAGGCAGAACACAGGAGACGGGCCAGATTCAGGAGCAACAGTGTTTGTGTCTCTGGAAGCTTAGGTTATTTCCACAGAAGAAATTCAAAAGTGAGCTCCAAAGCATTTCACTTCTCCGAACATCCTCACTGTGGAAATCTCATTCTGAACACCCACAATCAGTCACAACCAGAAGGACAAAGAATTACACGGGAGACAGGGACACTGAGGACCAGTACAGCCTCTCGCCTGGAGCCGAGCCCAGCCCCTGACTCAGTGACTGGGTCTGCGGGATCCCAGAATCTAAGCGTAGAATTCGGAGTTCACGTTCCCAGCCTCCCTTGCAGCTAGGATGCAGTCATGTGGGATTTCAATGCTCATGTGAGCAGTATGAGGAAGATAGGACTGGCTGTCGGTGGTCGCTGTGGCATCTGGATTTCAGACACTGCAGGGATAATTTCTCAGGGGCAGCAGGTCAAGTTCCTGGCTCAGATGGTTTGGGTGCTCAGGACATGGGGGGTGGGGTGATCAGGTCAAGTTCTGGTATTTCATTGAACTCAGTGCTCCGTAGCAGCGGTGGAAGCTGTTTCCACATCAAGCCAGAACTGCAGCTTGTATTTTGAATGTTGCTTGTGGACACATAGCTTCTAGTCTGTTTCTTTATCCCCTGTGACCTAACTGATATCCTTTAATAATTCCTTTTTCTGCTTAAACTAGCTGAAGTGGACTCTGTTGTTTGCAACTAAAACCATGGTTGATACACTGTGTGTTTAAGATGATTTGTGGTAAAAATAGGGACCAAAAAGCAGGAAAGGAGAAAGAAAGGAAGGACGGAAGGAAGGATGGAAGGAAGGAATAAGAAGGCTGCCCAGTGGACTGGAATCTGGAGGCTCTGGTTTTAGAACTGGGCGGTAACTTTGGCGAGTTGTTTTTCATTCTCGATCTCTAGAGAATTCACAGTATTATGAGTGACTTTTTAAGGTCCTTCTGGTTTAAGTGTCCTTTGAAACAATGTAATAGTTCAAAGTCTATATGACATTTACTTCTTTGAGTTTGTATTTCTTGCCATCAAAAGAGTCGAATCAGATAAGATTTAGATGGGATCATAGTCACTGCTTTAGATCAATCTAATAAAAAAACAATGTATTTCCTTCTCGCTACAGGTCAATGGGGGCAGCATCCACTTCCCCGTGGCAGGGATGGGCTCTGGGGTGCAAGGCGAGAGCGAACAGGGCCGCAGCAGGTGGCTTGGCCCAGGCTCACCTGCACCTGCGGGAGGCTTCTCCTTGGCTGGCGGGTTTCGCGCCATGAAGCAGCACATTCCTGTCTTTCACTGTGTGATGTAAAAGTCCATGAGATGAAAATATAAAGGAGCCATTTATCAAAATCTTCAGCACTGTTAAATCAGTGAACTGTGCACTAGCACATTTGTTCTTATGAAGTGTTGAAATGGCAGTAACCAGCGACTGTTATTGTATCAGCCCAGGCGACTCAGCCCCAATAAAATAGAAATATAACTTAGCGAGTTTACTTAAAAAGCCCACACAACCTGGGCCCTCTTGGTGGCGAGCGGTGTGCATTAAGACTGCCGGTTCTCTACCCAGTTCCCTTCTGTCCGGGTCAAGGAGCGTCTTCAAGCCTGTGGATTCGAAGCGTTTGTGTCAAGGAGGGAGGTGGCCATAGAAGCTGGAGCTTTGTTCACCATGAGAAACTTTCCCTAGTTTCCAAATTCTTCTCTCAGCCAGAAAGGAGGGCAGGGGTACGGCTAGTGCTGGGATTCCAACTGTGGCGGTCAAGTTGGTGTCAGCTAGAGCCCAGCTGTTTGATCAAACACTAGTCTAGACATCGCTATAAGGGCATTTCTTTAGATGTGATTAACATTTGAGTCAGTAGACTTTGAATGAAGCAGGTTACCCTCCATAATGTGGGTGGGCCTCGTGCAATCAGTTGAAGGCTTAAAGAGCAAAGACTGAGGGGTCCCTAAGCAGAAGGAATTCTCAAGATTGCATCCCAGGAAAATGACCTGAATTTTCAGCCTACTGCTCTGCGGAATTCAGACTCAAGGCTGCAACATCGACTCTTAACTGGATGTCCAGCCCACCAACCTGGCCTGTAGAATGTGGACCTGCCAGCCCCCACAGTTATTATGAATCAGTTCTTCAAAATAATTCTCTGTTTGTCTGTCTGTCTCTCTCTCTATCTCCTACTGTTTCTGTTTCTGTTTCTTTGGAGAATCCTGACGAATACACCAGCCCTGGCTACCCCACTGCACCTCTGTCAATGGATGTTTTCTCTGCATCATCAGTTTTTCTGTAAAATGGGGATAAACTAACATCGCTATTAAGTCTATCAAGAGTTTGAAACTATGTTCCCATCATTTCCCGGGTTCGAATCTCTTCCTGAGCTGCACCTCAGAATCAGCTCTGCAGCCTTTCAAGAATACAAATGCCTGGGCCCCTTCTGAGAGTCTAGGTCAGTAGACTCAGAGCAGGTGCTAAGCATTTGTAGTCTTTAAAATGCGCCCCAGGGGGGGGGGTCTGATGTTAAGCACCATCAGCTTTGTAATCATATCCAACTTCCTCAGCATCCAAACACCACCATGATCTGTCATTGTCTAATATTTCAGCATTTCACACCCAAATCCAGACACAGTAAACCTCCACACCCTTCCCCCATGTTTTTGCACACACTCTTTATCTGCCTGAAATCCACCCCACCATACACTGCCCCACTAACCCCTGCAAACTCCTATTGATCCTTCAAAGCCCAGTGGAAAGGTGATGCTTTTCCAGGCCACCAGGGCCCCTGCCCATGTGTGCAATAACTCTGTTATGGTATTGATCACATTAAATTGCCATCTAACCAGAGTTCTCTATTTGGCTGCAGACTTTTCAAAGTTGGGCATCACATCTTTGTGTCCTCATTGCCCAGCATGACGCCTGACATATATAAAGCTCAATAAAGTTTTGCTGAATTTAAATTACAAAGCAAGCTCCTTTTGTGCCGATTCCACGCTCGCCAAGCAACATTTTGATAACTTTTACTTCCCCGGCAGCTGCTGCTTCTGGAGCCAGTACGTGTTCTTTCAGAGCAATGTGCATGTCTGGGCCACATGACGGTGCATTTATTTCCAGCTGTAAATTAATAAATAGGAGTCCTGGCTTACACACACGAAGTCTGTTAAATAAATGGCTTGCCTATGGCCATAGCTCAATTATCCAAATACAGATGATCCTCCCAGCCTATTATTTGCAGACTGCTTTTTATTTATTATCTTGAATCTGCTCTCCTTTTTGGCTCTTCCCAGTCCCTCCTCTCCTCTTCTGCATGGATAATTGAAAGCTGGTACCCAGGGTGACCCCATCCGAAAGGTGATTTTATAAAGTATTGGTGGGGTGGTGTTGAGTCATCAGTGTTGCTGATGGTTTTGGCTGCATATACACCTAAGGCAAAATCCGCCAAATGTCGGTGTGTGGGATCTCCACGCCATTCCTCACCTACCTAGGCTTGCTGCAGCAGAATCTAGCCTAGGACTGTGTGTGCCGTGTGAGTTCTGCCAGGAAGACAGGACCCTTCGCTGCGCAGTCGGAGGGAGAGCGATGGGGAAGGAATCAGGCTGGCTTGTAAGTAGGCACTGATCTTCCTTACTTTTAGGTTTGAGACTGACAGACCACCCATGTATTTTGCCCTCTCAGATAGTCTGAAATAAAATACAAATTGTGCTTTCTCTCTACTATGGAAGAGATGCATAGGGCAAGTTATGTGGGAAGGGGCGTGGAGCTTCCATGCAAAATTGACTGGCTGTCCTGTGTTTTAGCTGGTAAACTTACTCATCCGGGGTCATTTTGTAGTTGGAGGGCTTTGGTTCTCCTCCATGTGGCCACCTGTCCATCAGTAAACTGGATGGGACTCCTTTACGTGGTGGGCTCAGAGCAGCATTTCAAAAGGGCAAAGGTAGAAGGTGTAACACCATTTTCTCTTCATACTCTTGGTCAAACAAGAGTCCCAGGGCCAGCCCACATATCATGGACAGGAAATGGGCTCTAACCTTTGATAGGAGGAGCAGCAAAGAGGCATGGCAAAAGGCTATGCATCTGGGGATGAAAAAATTGCTGCAGTCCTTTCTGCAAACAGAGAGTCAACCTTCTTCCCTATCACTCTAAAATTGCCTTATATTCTACTGTACCATAACCTTTTTTAATCCATTCTCAATTTTTTTAATATTCAGATTATTTCTTTTTATGTTGTTATGAACTTTGTTTCAAAAAACAGAAATTTTTGTGTATTTGTCTAATTTTGTATACTTTTTTCACTCGAGTGAGAAATCACTGTCTTGATTCAGAACCTGGCTTTATCACTTACTAACTGTGTGTCTGGGGGGGAAATCACTTAGTGCCTTCATGCCTCAGTTTCCTCATCTGTAAAATGGAGACAAAAATATGACTCATATCATGGGATTACTGTGAAGATCAAATAGATACTAAATATAAAATGCTCAGTAACTGTTGATCATTATTAAGATAATTCCTAGAAGGAAAATTATTACGTCAAGGGGTATCGAGATATATTTGGGACAATTGCTATATATCAATTCAAAGGGACCATATTTTGAATTAAGAAAAACAAGTGCAAGTTCTAAAGCCTAGTGGTTAAGAATTAAGACTTTAGACCAGGAGTTAGAAAACTATTGCATGTGGTCTGTTTTTCTAAATGAGGTTTTGTTGGAACACAGCTATGCCTTTTTGTTATTAAGCTACTGCTGTTATTAAGCTATTGCTGCTTTTGCACGACACCGGCAGAGTTGAGTAGCTGTGGCAGTGATCAAGTGGCTCACAAAAACTGGAAATATTTACTGTCTGACCCTTTACAGAAAGTCTGCCGGCCTCTGGTTGAGAGTAAGAAAGGCCTAGCTCGAATCCACAGTCTGCTGAACATCCTCTCTGCCGGTGACTGAAGTGTGTGGTCAAGGATGGCGTTCTTATTAGCATTCTCATTACTCTCTCTCCTACTATCTTGGCAGATACTGAGCAAGGAGACCGGCAAAATGGTTTCATCCACACCAAGTGGAAGGGCTGTGCAGAGTAGCAGCTGCTTAAATATAAGGAGCTATATTATACTGGGCTGTGTGCGCACGTGCATCCGTGTGTACGTGTGTGTGTGCTCATGTGTGTATGTATACACATGTGTATATGCATGTGCATGAGTGTGTTTGTGTGTGTGTGCATGTGCATGCATAGCTAGAGGACTGACTGGTGGAAGGGTCATTTTCCCTGAGCGGTTTCCGAAGTTTTCTATGCTTTTAATAGATACCGTTGTCATGACTGTTCTGAGCAATGATGACCAGTCCAGAGGAAGCAGTGTGAAACAGTGTCCCATGTGGGAAATATGTAAAGAAGCTCACCAGTGTAGGCAGGAGCCTTTTCAACGTTCCTACTCACCAACAGAAATGGCACCAGCCCTCCTAGCCGAGGGTCTGTCGCCTCCCCACTCCGATGCTGGAACGTGGCTTCCCCCTGCACCCCTCTCATTGCCCAGGTGAAATCTGGCTTCTCTCCTTCATTCTGAAGACCGAGTGCCATCACATGCTCTCCAGTGGATGGACTGCGGTGGGGGTACTTGTTAGGTTCTGCGTACTGCATGTTAAGTTGGACATTGGTAAACTCAGAGACCCGAAGTGTGCCAACTCCTTTCGTTCTTACACCAACATTGTGAATCAGGTCTTCTTAGCTTTACTTTATAGGGTTTGAAACTGAAGGTCAGAAGGTCAAATAATTTTCTCAAAGCCACACAGCCATGTAAGGACTGAAGCTGGGATTTGATCCATGTCACTCTAAAAACTTGTTCTTTCTACTGCACTAGACCATCAATCGTCTAGAAGAAAAAAATGCCATTGTACAAACTTTACAGTCAGAGTCAGGATGGGATATATATCAAATAGGAGGTACATAAACACTAGAAGAATTCAGAAGAAGAAAGAGAAACCTTATACAGATGGAAGCATTTGAACTTGATTTTAATTCCATAGGACCAAGAGAAAAAAAAATATGTTTTTCCTTCAAAACTGAGATGTTAGATAAAATTAGGGGGGAAAAAGGACCTCAAACCAGAATATGTTGGGTAGAAATTTGGGAGGTGAATGATAATCTTAACTGAAGAAAAGAAGTTTATTTTAGGCAATGGAAGGGGGAGGCCAAGTGCAGTTTTTGCTGCAGGCCACGTCTCCGAAGGGACCCAGATGTTACTATTTTAAGTGGGGACTTTAGGGATGAGTCCGTCATAGGCCTAAGACAATGTTTAAGGTGGAGTCATCATCACTTCAATCGGGTTCTTTCCTT
This sequence comes from Cheirogaleus medius, assembly GCA_008086735.1. Lineage (NCBI taxonomy): Eukaryota > Metazoa > Chordata > Mammalia > Primates > Cheirogaleidae > Cheirogaleus > Cheirogaleus medius. Next base: position 7,736,243 of record VBSM01002223.1, on the reverse strand, counting down.
GGCTCTTACAGTTACCTGGTCTCTGCAGCACTTGCTGGAGGTGGAGCCAGTTGGGGTGCCCAGGCTAGGTCCTGGGGGCCCCTCTCTGCCCAGCATGTGCCCGGTACAAGCCTGCGAGGGAACAGTTATTACTCTGCACTACTCTTCAGACGATTTGTCTGTGGACAGCAGCTCCCAACCTCCACACCTGTGAACGGAGGCCTCCGGGAGCTACTTCTCTGGCCTAAACGAGAGCTAAGGGTACATTTCTCACCGAAGCATCCTGAGGCCGTGAGACACAGGTCCGCGGGCGCCGTAAAGCCTTTGAGGAAGCTTTTCCTGGGAAGAACTCAGGAAACGCCTGTTGGCTGAAGGAAAGACGGACGTGTGAACACAAGCCGGACGTCTCTATCATTCGTTGCCGAGCCCACTGCTGCGAGAAATTTAAGCGTTTCATTTTCAAAATGAGATTCGGTGCTTGGATGTTCAAGCCGGAGCTAGATGAGATTAAAGACCGTTCAGCTCAGCCCCAGATAGTCTGATTTAATTGGTCTGGGAAGAAACCTGGTAATGGTGTTTGTAAAACGCCCCCCTGGTGATTCCCATATGCTGCCGGGGCTAAGAACTGCTCAGATGTAATCCAGACTGAATCCTCTCGATTTACAGATAAGGAAACTGAGGCCCAGGGAAAGGCTACAGAGTGGAAGCCCTCTGCCATGAAATGAAATGCGGAAAATCTGCTTAACTATCTTTTTTCATATTGTGTTCCTTGCTCCTCCCTTCTCCATGTGTACAGGAGAGAGATGGGATTGAACTTGGACCTGTGGTCAGGACCAAACACCTGGCCTCCACAAACTCCTTCCTTCCTGGATCCTTTCTGATCCTGCCGCTACCTCTTGTTCACTTTTTTGTTTCCCAAGTGACTTGGGTTTAATTTTTGTTTTAATTGATAAAATGTCCCTTCTGGAATGTCATGTCTGTTTTTCCTACTCTTTCTCCTGGAAGCAAATGGGAGAGATTTATGGCTCCTTGTAACACCCCAACCTTGTTTAGAAATTGCTTGTGATTGATTAAGTAATAAAAATGCTTTTAAGACAGGAAGGTAAATCTCCCTGCTAATTGCTCCGTGCTTTACATTAGAACCTTGTTACACTGCCTGATGCTCTCCAGGGTTGGACAACTTTGTAATTTCCATCACCCTGAAAAGTCACATTGGAAGCATTGTCTGCAGCTTTTTTCCAGGACTGAGACTGTTAAAAGACACAGACAGATAATTAATGGGCCAATAAACACAACTAGCAAAGCATTTGAAACATGAGAGCAAATCCCATCTTCCCCCAGAGGGTGAGTTCCAGCGCTCCTCTGGGCGTGCAGACGGGAGCTAAGGCCTAGTGCAAGGGTGGTCCAGATGGGATAAGGATGGGGTTTCTCAACCTCCACCTGTCCCTTCTCTCTTTCTAGTGCAATAATCTCGATACCCTAAAAGATGGAAAGATCGTAAGTCATATTCACTGGCCTGGAGCCAGAAGGGGATGGGACTTTCATCCTAGTAGGGAGGACACATTCCTGGACAGGGCACAGGGATGATGTTTGGTCTACCCAACCTGGATTAGATGGTTGGCCAGATATGCAGGCCCTGGGGAAATACAATGATGCAGCCATCTCCGAATTTATTCTCAATCTCCATCAGTAGAGTCAGTGTGCTTTTATACAGCCCTCTGGAGTTTTCAAAACTTTTCAAAGCTACAAGTAAGTAGGCATGAGATGGTTAACAGCTCCCTGCCCTTCTCCTGACCGCTGTCTCAGCGGTGCCCCATCCCCTGGGACATGGGCACTTTTTAACCAGTCTAGGAGGCCAGGGGAGTGTGCCACAGGGGAAGGCAGGAAATAGGCCCCAAGGGAAGGGTTTCTGGTGTCAGGGAAAAAATATCCAAGGGAAACTGTGTCCAAGAAGAAACTTCTTGTCTCACCTAGAGCCAAAGTCATCTTCCCCTTTTACCACCCTTTTGTAGAGACAGTATTTGAGTCATAGTTGCCTTGGGGGAGATCTGATTATCCAGAACATTCTGCCTGGCATAGATGTTAGTGATAGCAAGTTATTGAAAAGAGTAACAAGAGGAGTAATTTGTAACTGGTCTAAACTCAGGAAAATCCTCTAGTGCTCTAACATTATGCGCTTTAGGCTGAGCACAATGGCCGATACCTGTAATCCCAGCACTTTGGGAAGCCGGAGTAGGAGGATCACTTGAGCCCAGGAGTCCAAGACCAGCCTGGGTGACATGCTGAGTGTCCATCTCTACAGAAAAAAATAATTAGCCAGGCGCAGTGGTGTGCACCTGTAGTTCAAGCTACTCAGGAGACTGAAGCAGGAGGATCTGTTGAGCCCAGGAGTTCAAGCCTGCAGTGAGCTATGATTGTGCCACTGCACTCCAGCCTGGGTGACAGAGCGAGACCCTGTCTCAAAACAAACAACCAACTTACGTGCTTTAAAAGCATTTTCCTGGGGATGGTACACTTCCTTCATCAAAGTTTTAAGGGAGTCACAATCCAAAGATGATTTTAAAAAATTTTCTGAGTTGCATTAAAACTGTTAGAAAGGTGGCAAGACAGTTAATTCTGACATAGAGGTCAGGGGGGCTTCACAGAGGTAATGACTTTGGACTCAGCCTTGAAGGGAGATGGGGTTCTCCAGGAGGAGGAGGAGGAGGAGGAGGAGGAGGAGGAGGAGGAGGATTCCAGCAGAGGGGTCTCATGTGCACAAGTTTAGTTCTGGGAAAGCATGTCATCCCTGCAGACCAGAGAGAAGGCAGGCTGGAGCAGAGGGTGCTGAGCAGAATGTACCTGCTCAGCTGGTGTCCCCATCACTGGGAGATGAGAAGGCTAAGGAGTTTGGTCCATTGCATCAGGGGTCTCTTTGGAACAAGGGTGTGACCAGCTCTGAGGGGGTCAGTGGGCATCAGTTGAGTCCAATCGTCGTCATTGGGGAAGAGCGAAATCTGAAGGGCTGCGCATGGTAAGGAGGCGACCTCCACCTCAAATACATGCCGCAGCTAGCTGTTCTCAAACTTACTTAGGACTTCTCTAGAACTTTCTGTCACTCTGGGTCCTTGGCGTTTCTGGACAGCTTCCATGGAATATCATTCTGCTCTCTCTACTTCCTGTGGAATAACTTATTACCCAGGGATGGGTTTCAGGTTTTGACTCTGGCCAAGTGAGAACGTCTAACTTGTGTTAAGGATGGGACACAGGGCAAGTGACAGGGCCAGAGTATGGATACGAAGATTTCATATGCTCGTGTCACGGCATTATCTAGCAATTCCACTCAGTGATGCCATGAGATACCCACTCTTTAATTGCAGAGAGGAGCTATCCACGTGGGAGAGGTGACTTAGCTTGATCCCAGGCTTCCTTGGCATCCCTGAGAAGCGATGGCTCTCAGACCCCTCGATGTGCTAATAGGATAATGATGAGAACACTCACTCAAGGCATGGTCCTGGTTTTAGAAGTGCTGCCCCCAGGTCTTGCTGTGAAGAAACTCTGCTGAGATTCCGTGTTCGGACGAGAACAACAGCCTTCCAGCATAAGTGACAATTGCAAACAGACAGGGAGCTCCCGGCAACCTCTGGCTATGGCTTCTGACCCGTTCTGCTGTTCCAGCTCTCCTGAGGTCCCAGCCAGGGGCTTTTAGTTCTTTTCTGGTAGTGGCCAAATTGTCCTACTCTATCCTCCTGCGGAAGGTAGAGATCGAGGAGAGCTAAAGAGACAGAAAGTCCCTGCCCTCCAGGGCCGGCTGTCCACGTTACCAAGTCCAACAGAGTGAGGAATTCCAGCCTAATTAAAGAAGTAGTTAACAATTAGTGAGCACACACCAGGAGCCAGGCACCGTGCTGAGTGTCTGGATTATTAGCTGGATTACCTCATTGAATGCCCCCAACAGTCTTGTGGACTAGGTACTATAAGTGTCCCTGCTGTACTGATGACAAAATTGAAGACTGGAGAGGAGGGGCATTAACACGCTCAAAGCTGCACAGTCAGTGAGGAGTGGACTCATGGTCCAATTCCAAGCCACTGATCTCAGAGTGGGTCATTGCCAGCCACTGTGCAGTTTGCTGCTGTCACAGTTCATTGTTAGTTGGCTTTGGTCTCCTGGGCATCCTAGACATAGGGCAGGGGACAGGCAAAAGACTTCTAGGTGGCTGTAATTCCAGCTATAGCGTGGATATAGAATAGGTACTTGTGAGAGGTCTGAGTTGATGCAATGGATACTGGAAGCATTTTGTACCCATAGAGGGATAGTCTGGTCAGGGACCAAGGGAGGTGCCAGGCCACCTGTTCAGGTGGCTTGAGGTATAGAGACTGCCCAGCAAGTTATTTCCAGATACTGCTACCTGGTGAAGAGGAAGCATCCAACTGGAGACCTAGAGCTAGTGGACTGGGAAGAGAGTGGTTGGTCCTCTGAGGGTGGACAATCCTGTAGATTGCTGAGCGGGGCTGGGGCCAATGGCGCCTGGCTTGTTGAGGGTGTCTGCATCTGGAGGGCAGCTATTTCATCTCTTTGCCTATTTTTCTAGACTCCCAAGTAGAGCCAGTGTCCACAGAGATGTATGAGAGTAACAACAGCCACCATCACCATAGCAGGAAACTTAAAGAGCTTTCACTTGTTGGCCTGAATGGGCATGAGTAAGCCCCTCCGTCCTCTCTGCCCATCTGGCAACTGGGTGAAGGTAGCCCACTGGGGTGTAGGTGTAGACTCATGGCAGAGTCTCCACAGCCCAACATGCCTTTTGGGGCTTCACTTGCACAAACCACCTTGGCAAGTAGCCCAAGCATTGACCTTTCCTAGGACCTCCAGGCTCCCCCCACCCCGGGAAGAATCTCATGCCTCTTCCTTCCAAGTGACATCTTTTGGCATCCAATGCATCATAAGGAGGTAAATACATTTCTTAGAAGTTTCAACTTTTAAGAGTTTAAAAGAAATGATATTATTCCTAAGGGAAAGGGAAATAGATCAGAGATAGTTTTCTACTCCTCATACATAAAGTGTGTAGAAGATTAGTCCCTGAAAGTGTATATACACAGATTGAATAATTTATAGCAAGTATTTCTCAGCATTTCCTTTGGGAAATGGTGATCTATTGAAGGTATTTAGGCAGGAAAATAATACAACTTGATGTGTGAATTCTCGTTCAACGACTAAGGGTTATAATTAGTGCTCTCTGCCTGAGGATAAGGAATGGAGCCGTCTTTGCTTTTGCCGCCCCGGCTCCTAGCAAACAAGTGCCACACGCTGACTTGCTGCTCAGTGCCTCCCGAATCAATGAGTGAGTGTGAAGGAAGGTGTCTGCAGATGCAGGCGGGGATGGAGTTAGAGTTGAAGGTTGCAAGTGAGAAGTGGAAAGAGGCTAGAGTCAGAAGAAGAGGCCGGAGGAGCTCAAACACTTGCCAGGGAGGTGAGCTACCGAAATAGACTGTGGGAAAGGAGAAAAATGGAAGGGTGCAGGACACGTTGTGCAGGTGAGATGGACGTTCATTGCTACGGTCTTGGAGGGGCCTCTGTGGTAGAGCAAGAGCATCACTCTCCAGTGGAACTTTCTGCAACGATAGAAATGTTCTGTATTTGTGTTGTCCAATATGGTAGTCATTAGCCATGTGTGGCTACTGAGCATTTGAAATGTGGCTTGAGTGACCGAGGCACTGAATTTTTAATCAAAAAAATTTGTAATTAAACTTAAATAGCCACATGTGGCTACTGGCTACCGTATGGGGCAGTGCAGAATACTCTTTTATCTCCAAATTACAAGGAAAGGTTTTGTGGGTCCGGGAAAAAGACGGGGGAGAAGTCGGTGGGAAGAGTATTTGATATGCCAAATGATAGTCTTGAAGACAATCGGTAGCAGCAGGAAATTTCACAGTGAGATCCTAGGTTTGGGCTGTTCACATAGGTGCCAACTTGGTGAAGAAATAAAATTACAGTATCCCAAAGACTGTGTCTAATGTCCTTCACGTATGAGCTGACTCGCAGCTGGAGTCATTTATTCATTAGTTTAATGGTCAAAAATGAAATCAAGTGTCAGAAATTCTCTCTCTCTGTTTCGCTGGCATCCAGCCTGGTCCAGGTGAGGGCGCTATCCGGTTCCCCTGCCAATTCGCGCAGAGGTGTGTGGATGAGGAGTCACTGGGGAAACATAACCTGAGCCAGCCAAGTCTAGCTGGGTTTTTCCTGATCACTTACAGCAAATTAACACAAATTTGCTTTGGGGTGGGGGAGGGTTTTATTTTCCTGGCATCATGTACTTGTAATAAAAGTGCCCTTTTAAATAAAAAAAAATCAATAACAACTTAAAATACACAATAAATGTTGCAACATTAATAAAACATACTATGCACTAAATCTAGCTTTACTATGTAATGTGCACTATTTACAGCTTGCATTTCAGGCCTGATCATGCTTCCAACGGCTGGTGAAATGGCCTAAAACAGCTGTCAGATGGTGTGAAATGAACATAGGCACAAGGTAAATAAAACTCAAATGAACCCTAAATGTTCTGTCTCAGCAGTGAGACCAGCCCTGGATAACTAAAGGATGAGTGTATGGCCCATAGCCGTGAGTGCTATAGACCTGTGCCTCCCTTCTTCTCTCCCTCATTCTCTCTCTTCTTCCTTCCTACCATGTGCATAGGACTTGAGGAATACAAAAGAAATTGAATGCACCCCTTATTTATAGGAGCTTATTATCATTATGGAGATTAAACACTAACTATATACATGTTATAGTTCTTGACTGGCTTCCTAATACTTAAAAGATATGGATTTCTGATCCATTGTATGTGTTATTTCCTCTCTCTGAATTGTCCTGGCTCTTCTTCTCCACTTAGAAAACCCCTATTTATCCTTCCATAACAAAATCAGATGTCATCTTCTCTATGAAGGCTTCCTTGAGCCCCCAGACAGAGTTGTAAATTCCATGAGGCACTGTGTGTCTTATACACCAGCACCTAGAACGTATCTAACATAGTAGGTGCTCTTTGCATATTTGTTAAGTGGGTGAATCCCAATTGGAGGTCAAATTTCAGGTCCCTTCTAGTTTGTCCTTTCTTGCAGTAAGTCAATGGCCATGCCTGATTGCATACTGAGGTCCAACTCCTGGGGCCAGACGGTTCAGGTTCCTTTGGTGGGCAACCTGGCAATCTCGTTCTCTTTTGTATTGATGAATCCCAAAGAATATCCTTTCATCTTCTACTGGTTTATTGTTATTATTATTAATTATTTTATTTCAAAAGGGTACACAAATATTTTTGTTACATGGATACCTTATATAATGCTTAAGTCAGGGCTTTTGGTGGTCTGTCACTAGAATAGTGTTTATTGTACACAATAGGTAAGTTTTTATACCACATCTCCCTTCCCACCCTCCCCCCTTCTTGGTTTCCAACGTTCTCTATATTGTTTTTGCCCATGTGTATCCATTCTTTACCTCCCAATTATTAGTGAGAACATATGATGTTTGGTTTTCCATTCCTGAGATACTTCACTTAGAACAATGGTCTTCAGTTTCATTCAAGTTGCTGCAAATGACATTATTTCATTCCTTTTTATGGCTGAGTAGTATTGCATGATGTGAGTGTGTGTGTGTGTGTGTGTGTATACCACATTTTCTTTATCCACTCATGAATTGATAGACACTTAGGTTGGTCCCATATCTTTGCAATCATGAATTGTGCTGCGATAAACATTTGGGTGTGGGTGTCTTTTTGATAAAATGACTTCTTTTCCTGAGGGTGGATATCTGGCAGTGGGATTGCTAGATTGAATGGTAGGTCTACATTTATTTCTTTGAGAAATCTCCATATTGTTTTCCATAGAGGTTGTACTAACTTGCAGTCCCACCAACAGTGTATAAGCATTCCTATTTCTCTGTATCCATGCCAGTATCTATTGTTTCTTGAATTTTTAATAATGACCATTCTGATAGAAGTAAGGTGGTATTTCATTGTACTTTTAATTTACATTTCCCTGATGATTAGTGATGTTAAGCATTTTTCATATGTTTTTGGCCATTTATCCATCTTCTTTTGAAAAACTTCTGTTCATATCTTTTGCCTACTTTTTGATGGGGTTGTTTGATTATTTCTTGCTGTTTGAGTTCTTTGTAGATTCTGGTTATCAGTCCTTTGCTGAATGTATATTTTGCAAATATTTTATCTCATTCTGTAGGTTGTCTATTAACTCTGTTGATTATTTCTTTTGTTGTGCAGAAGCTTTTAATTGAATTGCCTCATTCATTTATTTTTGTTGTTGCTGTATCTGCCTTTGGGGTCTCAGTCATAAATAACTTTGGCTAGGCCAATGTCTGGAAGAGCTTTTCCAATGTTTTCTTCTAGAACTTTTACGGTTTCATGCCTTACATTTTTTATACATTTTGAATTAATTTTTGTATATCATGAGAGATAGGGGTCCTGTTTCATTCTTCTGCATGTGACTATCCAATTTTCCCAGCACCATTTATTGAATTGGGCTTCCTTTCCCCAGCATATGTTGTTGTCTGCTTTGTGGAAGACCAGTTGGTTGTAGGTATTAATAGATCGTTTTATTTCTGTGTTCTGTATTCTATTCCATTGGTCTATGTCTCTACTTTTATACCAGTATCATGCTGTTTTTGTTACTATAGCCTTGTGGTATAATTTGAAGTCAGGTATTGTGATGCCTCCAGATTTATTCTTTTTACTTAGGATTGCTTTGGCTATTTGCAGTCTTTTTTAGCTCCAAATGAAGCTTAGGGTTATTTTTTCTAGGTTTGTGGAGACAGGTGGTATGACCTTGGCTACTGCTTGTGTGGGTAGTGGGACGTTGGTGGGCACCTGCATGCATCATAGGACTGCTGCTGGTGGTGGCGTGTGTTGCGGTGCCTTGGTGGGTGCCTGGGTGTGCTGTGGGACTGCAGCAAGTGGTGAGTTGGGTTTTGGGAACATGATAGGTGCCTGTGCAAAGTGTAGGATCTTGGTAGTTTCCTGGACTGGTTGCGGGTCTTGGCCAGTGGCCAGGCAGGTTGTAAAACTGCAGCCAGCAGCCAGGTGGCTCCTTGGGCTACAGTGGCTGGGCCGCCCACAGCTGATGGGGGTGGGGTGATATGTGGCACCCCACTGGGGAGTCATGGTGGCTGGAGCTTTCCCTCCAGCTCTCCGAGGTCCAAGTGTGGCAGCTCCTGCATTGCTACTCAGGTGGCTGTTGGGGTGCTATCAAGATGGCAAGATGGTGGTGACAGATGCTGAGAGCCAGTGAGCACCTGCTCTGCTCAGACCCCTAGGAAGCGGCCATTGGGGGAGTTGGGGGGTGCATGGCATCCAGTCACAGTGCATATAAGAGCGTTTGCCCTCCCTGCTTCCTCTCTGACCTGGCTGGGGTAATGGGAAGGCGGCTGCCGTGGGGCTGACCCTTCTGCAGACTGGGCGTTCTGGTGCCGAGAGTGCAGATTGGCCTGTGCTGCAGTGACCTGGGATCAGAAATTGGTGGGACCTCGCTGTGCCCACTCTCCAGTGCAATTCTGCTGCAATCTCTGATCATTTTGGAAGCCTACTGTGGTGGGGGAGTCCCTTCACAGCTTGGACTTTAGTGTCTGCTAGGAGAGTGCAGAGCCCTGGTGATCTCCCCCGACCCTTCTCTGCATGTGGATGTTTCCCTCTGGTGACTTTTGATCTTGCTGAGTGGAGCCTTTCTACCCTCCCTCTCTCTACCCTGCATTGGGTGTCTCCAGTTGCTTCTCTGATGATTCACAATGCTCTCTCCAAGACAGTCCATCCACAGGTGAACCCCTACCCTTAACCTTTGATCCTCTCCTTCAGAGCAGTGAGTGCAGGCTGCTTCTCGTCTGCCACCTTGGACCCTGGCATCCTCACCTTCTACTGATTTTAGAGAACAATTGGTATGGGGTGGGGATAAAGCAGTTGAGATGTTGAAGGATCAGCCCCACTCTAAGCACAAACTAAAGACTTGATAAGTTCTATAAAAACTACCTTTAATAAACTCTGCCCCTGAATGATCAAAGTGCATCCCTGGAGTGCTATTTTCTAGTTTATGTGACCTTGGGAAATGACTTAATTTCCATGAATTCAGCTTTCTGTAAAATGGGTGCAATAATACAGATGAGATCACATAGGAACAGCAGTAGGACAATGCCTGACACGTAGTAGGAGCTCAACATGCTCCCCTCCTCCACTTTTCCTTTTTCTTCCTCCTATTTTCTCCCACTTTATCCTTCTTTTCTCTTCTCTTCTCCTTTTTCCTTCTTTCCTGCTTTCTGCTAGCAAGGGTCTTGTATGCATGTCTAATAATTTGCTTTTGTTTGCTTCTCTCTCCCCATCTGTCATAACTCACAGACCCTTTCCCGCCGTAGGACTCTTACACGGCCCTTGTTGATTTCCTTGTCTGCTAAACTTCCAGCTTAGACTAGCTTTCCTGAAGAACATGTGAGAGCAAATTTCTAGTACATGTACTTAATAGGTTAATTGGTTTCAGGGGACCCAACTTGGCCCATATTTAGAATGCAATAATGAATTGTGCTTTAATTGGTTTTTCCTCATTGGAGGCCATGGTGGGGAGCATAATTTCCTCAAATTCTCAGTAGGACCTGTGGTTAGACTAACCATTGAATTCTGCCTTAGCCAGACTGAACGTGGAAGGCCCTTCTAGGACAAAACACAGATCTCTGTTCTTTCCCACAAATGGGACCGCAGATGCAGCTCCCCGCATGCCTCCTGAAGTACTGAATCCAGTCCCAGGGGAGAGTCTTTCAACTGCGTCATTAACAACCTCATTTGCTGCATTAGCTAGGCTTCTATGACAAGGTGGCTCCTTTGGATATGCAAATACTGTATCCACAGGAAGACCAAAAATTTTTAAAAATCTAATTATCTTGGTTTCAAGGAACAGTAAAAAGATGATCATATATAGCACCCTGAGGAATGCACGAATGATGGCTTTGACACTTTCTGAGTTCCATCGAATGACTGAGGGGGCACACGCATGGGCATTGGCTGAGCTGATATCTTCTTTCATCTTTGCAGCCCAGGGCCTATCACTTAATAGGTAGGTGCCTGGTGGGTATTTGTTGAAATAAAAGGAAAAATTCCCAGGGCTTTAACTAAGATCGGAAAGGATTGCTTGATGTGGGAATATGGCTTGCATGATACACTTTTTCTACTCTTCAGCTTGCTTTGGGTTGAAGCCATGCCTCCCTTTTTCTGCACAGATTTTACCTAGATTTTGTCATTTGAGTGAGCTGAACAGGGAGAAGGGAAGGGAGAAGAGGACTCAAGTTTGTTTTGTTTCATTTTGTTTTTGAGTGCCCACTACAAACCAACCCACTTTTACTCGGCACATTTATAAACATTGCTTTTGGTATTCTCATTTACAGAAGTGTAAAACTAGGCCCAGAGAGGTTAAGAAACATGTCTGAGCTCATACAACTGAGCCAGCAACGAAACCATGGTTACCTCCGTCTAAAACTGATGATTTTCCACCAAAACCGTAATAGGTCAAGGTGGGGACAGCAGGAAATGAGGGGTAAAGGGGGCACCACTTACTGAGATTTTGCATGTCAACTGGCTGGAGGATTTTTGCAAACCCTCTGGGGCTGTTGTAAAATGAGCTGTTGTCTCTCCACTCTCCATCCTCTTCTGGCGGCCTCTGTGATTCATATGTCAGGTTATCTCAGGGATAACCTAAATGGTGGACTTTAACTTGGCGAATCCCTTACGGAGTGCTGTGATAGCAGGTAATGAATGGGCCTGGAGATTGTCACAATGCATTTCTTAATGCTCAGAAGAATGTCTCTCTAATGTAATGAAGCAGGTAAGAAGCTTAAATGCCTCTCCCCCTTAGGCAAGTGCTCAGAGGTGGTGATGATGATAAATGGAAGACAAATTTTAGCTGCTTGCAGCCTCCAGCTTGCTTGGCTTTAGCTCCCCAGGCAGCTTGAGAAGGGGAGCGCCCCCTCTTTTCCTCTTGAGTTCCTCCAAACCTCTCAGGCCAGCTGTTCTTGGCAGTCTGGACCACAGGAACAGGGATAGCCTGCAGGGATCTTTCTTGCTATTCCCACAACTGTCTTTGGGCCATTAGGGTAACACCAGGCCTGTACCTACCATATGTCGCCTTCTGGGTCTGAAATTTGGTTCTTTTAAAGTGACGAGTGTCTTTTAGAAGAGGCAGCATAGCTTTGTGGGGAAGCACGAAGGACTTTGGAGTTATACGGGACCTGGGTTTGAATCCAATATAGATGGTGTTTTAAAATGAGCCGAGATTTCCAGGTGATTCCTCATCTGGGAAACAGGGGGCATAAGTCCTCTCAGCAGAGTGAAATGTCAGCCGTCATACATGTAAAATCAAAGGCTAGTAGCACAGGCTTTGGGGTCCGATGGATTCAAATTCTGAATCTGTTATTAACCAGCTCTGGAAGTTGGAATAAATGTCTTACCCTTTCTGACTCAAATTTCTCACCGGTAATTTAGTGATGGGAATAACTATCTTTTGGGGTCTCTTTGATGATTAAGTGAAATAATGTATGACAGGGGTTAGCATACCACTTGGTATACAGAAGGCAGTCCATAAATGCCAATTCACTGCATTATTCAGTGTCATTTTTGTTTCTGTTGCAAGTATTGTTAAGGCCACGGAACCCATAGCAGTGATACTGTGCTGCAGCTCAAACCCCTCACCCAGGCACGGGGATCTCATTACCTTGCCACCAGGGCTCATAGCCGAGTCCCGCCGCTCTGCCTGAGGTTACGCTCCCTCCTTGATAAAGGCTGTAACCAATGCTTGGTCTGTGTGGAGATACAAAAGCCCAGCCCCCTTATCTTAATCGGGGCAACTCTGAAGGGGTCCTGCCAGCTCCAGAGCTCCCTGTGACGTGGGTGCAGGGCACAGTTGCAACTGCAGGTTACTCAGCCATTGCAATTGTTGCAACTAACCCCCTTGCTTTGTTCCCCCCTGCTTCCTCATCCCCCATAGGTGCTGTTCTTGAGAGCACCCCCATACAAACCTGCATGAAAATCTCAGAATCTCAGACTCCTTTCTCCCCAGGAAATCCAACCCCATAGATTTTTCTGTGGTTATAGATTTGCATAATACATTGTGTCCACTTACCAGGAGGGACTTAAAAATGGCCCTAGAACTAGTTAGGATAGTTCAGATGTGATCTGACCAGTGCAGAATAGTTTAACTGAAGCTCAGTGACCTCCAAACCATCACAATGCAGGTTTAGTGTCCGGTCACATAACTTCCCAGATCCCTTAAGCGTTTAAGTATTCCACTCAACCAGGAGAAATGAGACGCATGTGAGAGTGTCTCTCTTCTTTATTATCTCTCTTAAAGTTTATGTGTGCGAATATGGTCTGGTTATGAGTTAACAATACAGGGACAATCAATACCAGACTCTGAAAAAGAGAACTCACAACATGTCTATAAAACTGAAATGAGCATCATAAAACAATTATGGATTCAAGTTTTATTTTCTTTTTCTTTCTTTTTTTTTTTTTTCACTTGGCAAGAGGAGTGGCTATCTCTGTGCTTCTAAACTAGAATTTTAATGCTTTTGGAAGGGTGGAAAGATCTTCAACCACCATAAGGGTCATGCCAGAAACTCCTATAACAAAAACATGTCAATGAATCTGGACGGACAGTCCGGAGTCCCGCCTCACTGAATTACCATTACGTCACACCCTTTTGTCCAATCGCGTTCCCGCACAGCTGTCCAGATTCTTCCTGGCCTCTCTGTGTAGCCTTCCTTCCCTCAGGTATGGGGCAGGATCCCTCCGGAATGGGGGTCTTCAAGGGGAATGGGGAAGGGAGAGAGTGACCTCTCTAGGTTTTCTGGCGAGCTTTGGGGAGAGGAGTGCTAGTATCTATGACCTGCTTTGGGGAAGAGGAATTCTGGTTTCCACTATTCACTTCAGGGGAGAGGGAGGGGCGGGAGGTGTTGCTTCTGAGGCCTCCTAATCTCCTGTAGTTCAAAGTACTCAGGTGCCAAAGCACCATACTTTGAGGTATCGTGTTCTGAGCCCCAACACTTTTAAAATCCGTGTTACTTTTTGGAGATATATATACAGAATTCCACCACTTTTTTTGTTTTTTTGATTCTGCTGCACTGTATTTTTGTTGACTCCATTTGCAAGAAGACAATAACAGCAGCTAACAAGTGTTTGGTACGTACTGGGTGCTAACAGCTGTGGAAAGCATGTTACAGATGTTTTCTTGTTTTGTGCTCACAATGACCTTGAGAAATAAGGTACGGCTATTAAGTCATTTACCCAGCATCACACAGCTTTTAAGAGGGACTACAAGACGTGAGTCCTGGTGATGACACTTCTCAGTAAAAGGTGGATATTTGATCTTCCCCTGCCTGTTGGCGGAGCCTGTCATCACTTGTTCAGAACTTGAGCAGGGAACGAGGTTATTCTTTTTAGGTCCCTGCAAACTGACACTCAACAGAAGCGTCTGGAGGTGAGACCTGGCCCAGGGAATCCAATTCTGCTCCCTCCCCCAACCTTTCTGCTTCCTATCTGAGATTCATTCTGAATTCCAAGCAATTATGAAATCCCCAGCCACCAAAGTCCTAGAATAAAGATTACTCGGTATCTAAAACATCATAGGGAAATAGGAGGAAGAGGGAGGCAAACTGAGGAAAATGCATATGATTTGATTTTACAAGCATTGCTTTGTCATTTTATTTAAAATTTTCCATTAGAAGCACAAATGCAAGAAATCCAGGCAGTGACTCTTTGTATCTTTTATAAAGGGGAATGGTAGCATCATTGATTTTTAATATTCTGAATATGTTACCTACATAAGGTAATGACCAGCTTTGTAAAGTTGCCTTAGAGGGTGCGGCCAGGCTGACTTCCTGAAACAAGAAGTGATTTTCTGTGAAGTACATTTCCAAACACCTTTTATAAACACCTGTCATGCCTTCAATGGGCTTGTCAGTTGTAAATGCTTCCAATGACATCTCTGTGGGATATGCCTTTTTACTATCTGTGACCCTAATGGAGAATCATTCTGAGGGTGTCTTTCCCACATACTGACAAATTGGCTTAGGGAGGAAAGGCTCGAGATCCTTTAAAGATGTTGATGTGAGTTCTTTTTATGGAAGCAATAACTCTTGCTCTTGAAATGACATTGCATATGGTTTGCTATATGCCATAATTATACGTTTAGCACCTGTACATTTGATGTGAGCCTACAGTGATGCTAGGGTGAAAGTTTCCAGAACATTCTCTTCTCTTGGCCCTGGAATGATTTCTCTGGCCACAATTACGTTTTCAGAATGTTTGGAGAGCTGTCTTCTACCTCATTGGTTACTTTCCCCATGAAGTGTGAGTAGGTGGATAAGAGTTTGCCTTTTATAAAGCAAAATGGCTTACATAACTTTGTGTCATTGGAGTCTTTGTCCCCTGTGGTAATTGTTGCCTCCTTATAAGAAAGTAGGATATGTCCTGTTTTGCAGGGAGATTTGGAGTGAAAGGAGAAGGCAGAGGGCCCAGAGTAAAGTTCAGGTGCTGGAGAGAAATGAATGCTTATTCCCCAAATACTGATTAGGTCTCATTATGACTCTGCAGGAAAAACATGACACCTTGTTTCTCTACTCAGAACCTGATTTCTCCCTTGACATCCATTGTTTATTTCGATGGTGAACATAATTGAGAACAGATGGCCTCTGGTCCCATCCAGCAGTTTGGATGAAATGTAGGCATTTGACTGCCTGCCCTCAGCTTAGTGGAGCAGGTCTGTACTGGGACTCCGGATCCCAGTAGTTTAGGTTCAAGTACCTAAATTAGTTCCTTGTTGTGGCATCTTGAACAAGTTAGCCTCTCTGTGCCTCAATTTCCTCATTTGCAAAGTGAGAATACTAACAGTAGGCGCAGTATCAGAAAGCCTCAAGCAGGCAGTGTGGTGAAACCAAATAGACAAGAGTTGGAATTCTATCTTTGCCAGTTACTGATTTTCTGACCTTGAACTTGTTATTTGATCTATGCTCTAGGTGTATTCATAATGATGATAATAATGATAGTAACATAATGTCTACTTCACAGGGCTTGTGGAGAGGATTGCTAAAGATAATATCTATGATGTACTTACGACAGTGTCTGGCATGTAAGTACTCAACTCAATAAATGCTCATGTATTATGATTAATGCCATGGTATTTTTTTTTAAATCGAAGGGCATGTTGGTAGCATCCAGTGTGGAGACCCCGGGGGCCTTGTAAGACTCTGAGGGCCCAGTGCAGGAGGCACCTCTGAAGCAGGGACCAGCCACAAGAAGGGGAGGAGCAGTTGCCATGGAGACCAGCATGGAGACCAGCTGCCTACAAATGGCCTGCCATGCTTGTGTCACCTCTACACCAGGACTTCTTAAAGCCATCAGCGCATCCCTGACCCCACCCCGAGGTTCCATGTTGGAATGTGGGCTTGTTGGTGTCCGGGGAATGCTCACAAGTCCCACTGGTGACAAAGACTCTCCTTGACCAAACTTGAGCCAGGCTCCTCTTTTGGAAAGGGCCTTGTCCTTGGGCTCTGTCCTTGGCCTGCTTAGCACAGTTTTAACAAGATTCCTGCTGAGTCTGTTGGTGAAACCCCCCACCCTTGGGATCTGATCCGATGCCTCATCTGAAGTCTCCTTATCTACCCACCGGGCCCGGCCCGCCTGCAGCAGGGATCCTGTTAGGTCTGTGGGCCTAAGAGGAAGAGCCTGAAGCACAAAATGTGATTTTGCTTGGACAAAAATAAGGACAGCTTCCAGGAAGACTCAGATCCTAGTAACCTTAGACGTGAGCTCCGTTTGGCCTTTGTCACAGGCAGATTTTTAAAGGCAAAATCAAAGAGGGGATGAGGACTGGGCTAGTACAAAGTTCTGCCAGGAATTCTCATCGGTTTACAGAAATTATATTGATTAGTGATTAGCTATACATTGTTAAGTCACAGGGTGTGGGATATAGTGTCCCGTGAGGCATTATTAGGATGATTTGTAGCTACTTGTGGCAACTGCAAGCAGTTTCAATAGAAGCATACACAGCTCAACAGAGGAGAGGTAGGACTTGATTGCTGTCTCCTTTTAACGCCTCTCAGGCCTAATAATTTGAAGGGACTCACATTCCTCAGATAAAAGGTCTTTTCTTTCCTCAGGACTATTTAGCCAGAATCCCCTCACCCCTGATGTGAGGAGGATATTATATAATTGTATAATATTCACAGTAATTCATAAAATAATTAATGGTAATTTTCCATCCACAGACTCTACCCTGCTCTGTGGCTATAAATTCCCACTTGCTCATGCTGTGTTGGGAGTTGAGCCTAAACTCTCTCCCCCACTGCAGAATCCCATTGCAGGGGTCCCTGTACCCATCAGATGGTCCTCAACAGTCTTCCTTACTGTGCTTCAACGTGTCATTGAATAATTTTTTGGTTAACAAAGCTCAGAGTTAACAGAGATTTTGAGATGAGCACTCAGTCTCAGGCTGCAGTTGGTGCTGAAGAGTCTTGTTGGAGTCCAAGGCAAGGGCGTGTGCGTGCATGTGTATGTCCGCGTGCGCGTGTATGTCTGCGTGCGCCTGCACCTAGACACTAGCTTGTCTCATGTTTATAATATGGCATGGCACTATCTTTCCAGGAGGAATGGATTAATAATCTACATAAGGCATTTAATTAAAAATATGTCATCACCTCATTACTGTCTTCTCCGAGGATGCATCATTATTCTCTTTCATTAATATACGTGATGTGCTGATGCCCAAGGCCGCCTGCCTGCAGAGGCAGGTGGGGAAGGAGGGTGGTGCAGGAGGGGGGCTTGCTTCCTTGTGCCCTTGAAGGCTGCTCCAGTGTGCCCAGGAGCAAAGCCTCTCCCTCTGTCTCCTGGGTCCTGTTCCTTTGCAGTGCTCACCCACTAGATGTTTGACCCCACCTTATGGTGGGTACCCGGCTCCTAGCTGCCTCCTAAGGAAGGCCTCTGGGCCTCTTAGGCAGCTCCTCTGCTCAGAAATCAAGAAAGGATGTGGAGCCCCACAGCGCAGCAGCAGTCCCCACCTCCTTTCAACTTCCTTTCAACTCTAAGTACAAGGAAGCAGAAAGCAACACAGAGCTGCCCCAGAAGAAGGGCCATGAATTATTCATCTCATAGTCTGGGCTCTGGACTCAAAGCGCCTCCTCTTTCCCCATCCTGAAAGGCAGCCAGTGAGCAAAGCTCCAATTCACTGGCTGAATTACTGCATGTGAATGGCTGGAGGATCCATTTCAAAGCCACACTTAGAATTGGCTTATTAAAAAAAGCAGCCCAATTTGTTTCAGAAGCTGCACTGGAAATGAATGAGGGCTCTTCCATCTCTACTGGCTATTAAAAAAGCTTTGCTCCTTACAGAGCAACTATTTTAATTAAATCAATAATTATGTTTTATTGAATTCAATGCTCTTCAGCAAAAAATCAGCACAGAGCCTTTGAAAACTTAATTTAGGCCAATGGCAGGTTGGGGGAGGAAGGGGAGGCCGAGGGGGGCTGGCTGGGAAGAGAATCAGAAAGGACAGTGGCTCTTTAACCACACCTGTTAGACGGGCTCCCCCGATCCGCTGTGAGGGAGGAACCATGTAGAGTCCAGCTTCTGCGTCCTGGGAAGCTGTAGGTTTTTGTTTTTCTGGGGGTGGGGTGGGGCAGGGAGATATTTAAAGCCAAGCTTTCCAAGTTTTTTTTTTTTTTTTTCCTGGCTGCAAGATGCCTTCATTGACTCAAAGCAACTGGCAGAGTGTCCTTCTGTTGGCTCTCCCTGGCTGCTTCCGGCTGGTGTCACCTCTGGCTGCCTGTTCCACAGGTGGACATTTGCTCAATCTGAGCCTGGCAGGTGACCCAGGTGAGTGAGCAGAGCAGGCCAGGTGGGAACGGAGGCAAATTGGGAAAATCATGCCTGGGCCTACAAGGCTTGGCTGCAGCTTAGCTCCAGCTGATTATTGCTGTACAGAAACAGTGCCCCATGTTGCTGGTATTTTGACTTTTTTTCCAATAAAATCTGGAAATCCTGGCTTTTCTGTGAGTGTCAAGTTTTAAATATTGGCTGCTGTGGTAGATACAATAATTTTTTCAAAATAGTCACCATCCCTTTGTAAACTAAAAATAAAATCCTTCTTCCCCAACTGAACTGACCCTCTCTTGGCCAAGAGGACCCCAGAAAAAGACCTTCAAACTCAGTTCCCAGCCATGAAGGGAAAGGAAGGTGGACATGCCTCCTTGTACCCTTTTGGAGTTTAGACACTACAGCTGACCGGTAATGTTAAACAGAGATCATAAAACTGACAAAACAGACTCTTTCTGGCAATAAGACACTAAATTGCAAACAAGACTTAAGGCCATGGAAGGTATAGATTAAGTCAAGCCTGCAGGCCATCAATTTGCTTAACAGATCACTTTGAGTATATTGTGGCTTTCTCTGTGATTAACACACTTCCTTACCTTAACCTAAAACATTCCTTTCTACTGACTCAAAGCATTTAGGTAAAGCTTTATTTCTTCAACCAATCATAAATCAAAGAATCTCTGAACCCACCTATAACCTATAAGCTCCTGCTTCAAGATGTCCCACCTTTTTGGGCCAAACCAATGTATGCCTTCCAGGTATTGATTCATGATTGTACCTGTAATTCATGTCTCCCTAAAATGTGTAAAACCAAACTGTAACCCTACTGCGTCTGGTGCACTTTCTTAGGAACTCTTGAGATTGTGTATTCTTGGACCATGGTCACTCATATTGGCTCAGAATAAATCTCTTTAAAATATTTTACAGAATTTATTTTTTTCCCCCCAGTAACACGTTCTTACTAAGCCTCAGGATTTATATTACCCAGCCTGCTGGTGTGGGGCTTGGTCACATGATATGCTTTGGCCAATGAAATGCATTAGAACTGATGCGTGCCCCTGCTAAGTAGAAGCTTCAGAGACACTGCATGGTTCTGTCATCCTTCTCTTCCCTCTGTTGCAAAAATGCGTTGGGAAGAAAAAATTTTCCTCTATAAACTTAGATCTGAAATGTTTGGGAGTCTGCCAAATCAACTGAGTAAAGATAAATTAACAGGAGAAAAGACAAGGTTTTATTTTCTCTCTTTCTCTCTCTCTTACACACACACACAGCTTCCAAATAATGGAAAACTTGAGGAAGAGCCACAAGAAAAGGTTTATATATATCAACTTAACAAAAGGGGGTTTTTAGGGTTTTAGTGATAGAGAATGAAATGTTCCGAAATGGGCAGTCTGTCCGGAAGTTCCCCATAGTGGGGGCTTATGGCAGCTGAATTCACACTTCCTGGTGCCAAGAATCAGTCTTTTCCAAACAGGAAAATTCCTGGGAGTGGGTCAACAGCAACTGAATTTTTGGGAGGTTCTGCTTAAGTTTAGATAATGGTTCTTTCTGTGCCTGCTGTCTATGCAGATATTTTTAGTTTAAAATAATCTTCATAACACTTTGGTGGCTCCTAATTCCTTCAGATGCACATCCCAGGCAGGGCTGGCTCCTTTAGCCTTTGTCTCAGAATGAACAGACTGTAGTAAAGCTGGGGTCAGCCCAGAAAAGAGAAGAACATGAGCAAGAAAGAAAGCACAACAATGTCACTGACGTTGTGGTCATTTGTCACTGTTACAACTCAGCCTAAGCTAACTGATACATCTACTAAGTAAAAGAATACTTTGGAAATACGGTGAAAACTAAAAACTATAAATCTATGGATCATCCACTTTCCACCTGTGTGCTACAGGAGGAAGTTCAACTTTCTTATCGTGACATGTGGAGTCCTTTTCCCGCCATGCCGCTCAACTGCCTTGGCTTCTGCTTGGCCCTAGCTGTGTCACACTCCTTGCAGGTCGCTCTGCACCATGGGTGCCTTGCGTTGGCTTGCACATATTGTAGCCTCTGTCTGTAACGTCCTCCTTCTCCTCTTGGGCTAAATCCTTGCCCTCAAGATACAGTTCAAGACATACCCTCTCTAGATCAACTTTCTTGCACTTACTCACTGGGTAAGTTAGGCGAGGTTAGATTCCCTCCACATACCTTTAGAGCACACTGTTCAGATTTTGCTCTTCCATAGCTCTTTCACCCATGATTGTACTTATTAGTTTGTCTTTTCCCCACTAGAATTATGAATTCTTTGATGTTAGGCTATGTGCCTGCCTTGTTTACCATTGGTGCTGAACAAATGTTAAGTGAGTGAATATAAGTTTTTCCAAGAAGTAGAGAACGAATTAGTGGGTCTCTCAGAGCTCTAACTGCAATCGCATATATTTCTGAGTATATACATTGTATGTGTGTGTCTATATATGTGTGTATGTATGCATATATTCCTGAATATAATAAGTGGTATGAAATGCTCAAAAGAAATCTGAAATGTTCTTAGGCACTCTAAGAATAGAGCTTTATGTCAATTTCAGACATACCTTAGGAGACTGGACAATTAAATTTAATTCAAATGGGGTCCAAGAAGTATACTAAGGGTTGGAAATACCTAGATCCAGATAATATGGCCCTATGACCCTAAAGACGTTCACACAAAGGATCTTATAGATGGGAGAAATATCTTCCTAGATCCATCAAAAATGCGTTACTTTTCAGAAAAAAAATGAGGGTAGCTAATGGCTGATGAAGAGAAATTTAAAATAATTTAAACTAAAGAAGCAGATACCCCTGAAGGAACAGTTTAAACCACTTCTCAAATTAGGTGTCTTTCCTTGGCTTCCAACCTGAACGCTGGAGTATCCCTATTTGGCTGGAAAATAGGGTTTTTCATGACCCAATAAAGGCTACGTCTTTGAAAACCTTCAGTAAGCAGACCTGGTCCTGGAGAGGGATAGGCAGAGAACCGTGAGTCCTCTAGGGTGAAAAGGGAACACGATGTCTCACTTTTCCTTGTTGAGGTTCTACAATACTAGAACATTTCTGTTGGCTTGAGAAAGTTTCTACGGAGATGACTGGAAGGAAAAGACTTCAGGATCCTCATAGTGCAATTCATCATAAAGAATGGGGAGGTCTAGGCTGGTGGTTCTCAACACAAGGGCCTAGACATGCATTCCAGAAAGATGGGTCACTGAGGCCTGAAGCTCTTCTGGACTGAGCCACCCTGATGGGATGATGTTGCTTTGAGTATAATGGCTGAGCACGCAATTTTAAAAGCTATGAATTGACAAAACTGTAATCTTAGATATATATGTCTGGGACTATTACAGAGACTTCAGAAGGACCCAAACCAGCAAGGACATAACTGCTACAGTGGACAAGAGCATATCTTTCTGGAATGAACCAGCTTTCAACAGTGAAACTTTTCAGAAGCCACAGGGAAACTGGCCACCAAAAATTGACACCTTCTCATACCCTGACCACTGACTATCTGCATCTGTCCACTTGGCATTTGGAATGAGGACTGACTAATCCCTCTGGACTGAATGAGCCTATAGTTTTTTAGATGTTTCATGGGCAGTGAGGTGGGTGAATGATAAGCAATTGATTTTCTTATTAATAATATTTGCCAGATATGATTTCAGGCACTCTCTATATAACCCTTACCATAATTGTTTAAGGGAGGTAGCATCATCATTCCTATTTAACAGATGAGGAAATGGAGTTACAGAGAGGTTAAGTAACTAGCTTAAGGTCACACAGCTAGTAAATTTTTACACCAGGCTTCAGATCTACGCAGACTGGTGTCAGACATTAAAGCATTAACTGGGGAAATAGAAGTAGCCACATCTGTCCCTGAAGCTGATAAAAGAGGTCACGTGGATTACCTTAGGCTTGAAATGTGATTCAATAATTAATCAAAATTCAATCTAATTCAACACACATTTAGTGAACACCTACTCTTTTTCAGTTATTACACAAACTTGAGGGATTCAAAGAAAAAAAAACCACACCCTTTCCTTAAAGAGCTTTTGGTGAGAAATTATTCTGTGTTTTGTCTTGTCTCTGTTCAGACAGCAGCCTAAAACTGATGGGGAAAATGCCTTTTTAAGGAAAACTGCACTGAAAAAAATCCCCAAAGCAGCCTTCACGGATGCCTACTGTGTAGGAAAACAAATATAAACTCTGCTGCTGACAAGCATCTGCAGGAAACACAGGAAGCATCTGACAGGGCCAGGCCAGACACCTCTACTAGAAAACAAGCACTCCACACACAGGGGTATGTTTAAACGCTTGTTTCATTAAAGTGTTTTCAAACTGTGACCGACCACTGGTGAGACCTCTCCTGCAGCTCAAAAGCCTCCCTGATGCTAAGTGGGTGCTCAGGAAAATCAAATCAAACTGATTTGCTATCTTTGTAGAGTACTGTGTGTGTGTGTGTGTGTGTGTGTGTGTATGAGAGAGAGAAAGAGAGAAAGAGACAGAGAGAGAGAGAGAGAGAGAGATTATCCTGGACAGCATTTTCTAGCCTACAGTCAGAGAGAACCATAGAGCTCAGTTTCCTAGAGTAGCACCTGCTTAGGAAGGGAAGATTCCAAGTTTAGAGCAAGGATTGGCAAACTTTTTCTGTAAAGAAGCAGATAGTGAATATTTTAGGCTTTGCAGGCCATTTGGTCTCTGTTGCAACTACTTGACTTTGCCATCACAGTGTGAAAGCAGCCATAGACCATATGTGAAGGAATGAGCATGGCTGTGCTCCAGGAGAACTTTATTTACAAACATAGTCAATGGGCCAGATTTTGCACACAGGCCAGAGTTTGCTGATCTCTGCTTTAGAGCTTTCAGCTCCGGTCCATTAGAAATAGGAAGAAGGGAAGAAAGATCCAGAACTTAATCCTGTGGTGACTCAAAAAGAGTGAGAATGGGAAAGTGTCATGTAGAAGGTCAAAGTATATTTCTTGAATGGTATTTGCCACATTCAGGAAAATGAATGTATCACTTGCTGCGGTGCATGGGCTTTGGACGGAGATAGGGCAGATATAGATATATGAAAAACCTTTTTATTTTGAAATAATTTTGGATTTATAGAAAAGTTGCAAAGATAGTGCAGTGTTGGGGCTCAAAAATGATACCCCAAAGTAAAGGCCTATGAAGCAGCCTTGGAAGCAAAAGTTTCTCTTTGATCTTTTCCTGCCCTCCTGTCTCTTGTTCCTCATCCTCCCCCAGGCTAGCCATAAAAATTAGAATCCTTCTTCCCCAAGGCAGGGGGTAGAAACCAGAACCCTTTTTTCCCAAAGTCAGTCATAAAACCTAAAAATATTACTCTGACTTTCCTCTGCCTTTCTGTGTAAGAACTGGTCATAAAGAAATTCTCTGCCCTACCTTGTTTGATTGTAGGTCATAAGACCACCATTCTAGAAAGGGTACTGCCCCATACCCAGAAGGAAGGAATGTTGCTCAGAATGGCCAAGAAGAGTCTGAACAGACAGGTCTTGCTGAGTTTCCCCACTCAGTCTATTAGTATTAGATCATATTCTTTTTATCCAATCACAGTTCTATATGACTACCCATTCTTCACTGAACCCAAGCAAACAAATGTATAGTTTTCCCTGTACCTTTGGGTCTTTAAACTGAAGCCTTCAGTGTTACATAAGACTATGAACACATATCAAATTCAACAACCCTTCATGATAAAAACTCTCAACGAATTAGGTTTGGAAGGACCATACCTCAATATAATAAAGGTCATATATAAAAAACTCACAGCTAACATACTAATTGGGGAAAAGCTGGAAGCTTTCTCTCTAAGATCTGGAACAAGACAAGAATGCTACATTCACTGCTTTTATTCAAAATAGTACTAGAAGTCCTAGCCAGAGAAATCAGGCAAGAGAAAGAAATAAAGGATACCCAAATTGGAAAGGAATAATTCAAATTTCTCCTGTTTGTAGATGACATGATCTTTTATATAGAAAAACCCAATGACTCCACCAAAAACCTATTAGAACTAATAAAGGAATTCAGTAAAGCCACAGGATACAAAATCAACATAAAAAATCAGTAGCATTTCTATTTGCCAATAGCTAATTATCTGAATAAAAATTAAGAAAACAATTCTTTTTTACAATAGCTACAAAAATACCTAGTAATAAATTTAACCAAGGATATGAAAGATTTCTTCAATGAAAACTATAAAACATTGATAAAAAAATTTGAAGAAGACACAAAAAAATAGAAAGATATCTCATGTTCATGGATTAGAAGAATTAATATTGTTAAAATGTCCTATCCCCCCAAAATCTATAGATTCACTGCAATCCCTATTAAAATACCAATGAATGATATTCTTCAAAGAAATAGAAAAAACAGTCCCAAAATTCATATGGAACCAGAAAAGACTCCAAATGTTCAAAGCAGTTTTGAGCAAAAGAACAAAGCTGGAGGCATTATACTAGTTGACTTCCAAACATACTAGAAATTGATAGTAACCAAAACAGCTTGATATTGGTATAAAAAAGACCCATGGACCAATGGAACAGAATAGAAAGCCCAGAAATAAACCTACACATCTACAGCCAACTGATTTTCAACAAAGATTCCAAGTACATACAATGGGGAAATGACAACTTCTTCAATAAATGGCACTGGAAAAACTGGATATCCACATGCAGAAGAATAAAACTAGAATCTTATCTCTCATCGTATACAAAAATTAACTCAAAATGGATTAAAAACTTAAATGTAAGACTCCAAACTATGAAACTAATAGAAGAAAATATAGGGGAAAAGCCCCATGACATCAGTCTAGGATCTTTTTGAACCTCAAAAGCACAGGCAACAAAAGCAAATAGAGACAAATGGGTTTGCATAAAATTAAAAGCTTCTGCACAGCAAAGGAAACAATAAGCAGAGCAAGGAGACAACCTATGGAATGGGAGAACATGTTTGCAAACTATATATCTGATAAAGGGCTAGTATCCTAAATGTGTAGGGAACTCAAACAACTCAACCACAAAACCCCAAATAACCTGAATGAAAAATGAGCAAATGACTTGAATAGACATTTTTCAAAAGAATACATAAAAATGGACAGCAGGTATGTGAAAAAGATCAACATCACTATTTATTAGGGAAATTCTAATCAAAACTCCATGAAGTATCACCTCAGCTCAGTAAAAATGGCTACTATCAAAAAAATCAAAGGTTAATTAGTGTTGGTGAGGATGCGGAGTAAAGGGAACCCTTACATACTGGTGGAAATCTAAATCAGTAAAGCCAGTATGGAAAACAGTATGGAAGCTCCTCAAAAATTTAAAAATAGAACTTCCATATGATTCAGTGATCCCACTACTGGGTACATATTAGAAAGAAAGGAAATCAGTATATAGAAGAGATATCTACACTCCCATGTTTATTGCAGCACTATTTATAATAGCCAAGATATGCAATCAGTATAAGTGTCCAACAACAAATGAGTGGATAGAGAAAATGTAGTAAATTAGCAGGGCATGGT
>VBSM01002223.1:7689550-7705143 GCA_008086735.1 Cheirogaleus medius | reverse complement strand
CCATCCCCACTAACTCCCCTTACAACACCCCCATCCTGCCAGTAAAGAAGCCAGAAGGTTCTTACCGCCTGGTCCAAGACCTTAGGCTCATCAGTGAGGCTGTTGTTCCTATATACCCTGTAGTACCCAACCCCTCCACTCTGCTGTCTCACATCCCTCCTTCCACCTCTCACTGCTCAGTCTTAGACCTTAAGGATGCCTTCTTTACTATTCCCCTGGATCCCACCAGTGACAACCTCTTTGCATTCACTTGGGAAGATCCTGACACAAACACTGCCCGACAACTCACGTGGACTGTTCTACCCCAGGGATTTAGAAACAGCCTTCACCTCTTTGGTCAGGCCCTTGTTCAAGACCTCCTCAGCTTCCCCCTACAGCCTAGTTCTCTCCTCCAATATGTTGATGACCTACTGCTTTGTAGCCCTTCCCTGGAACATTCCAAGGACCAAACACCTTGCTGAACTTCCTCGCCTCAAAAGGCTACCGGGTATCCCCTTCAAAGCTCAACTGTCATTACCCACCGTCACCTATCTGGGTCTTCATGTCACCCCTACCACCGGCATCTCACTGCTAACCGTCAACAAGCTCTCCCTGACCTGCAGCCGCCAACCTCGGCCGAGCAGATTCTGTCTTTCCTGGGGTTTGTCAGCTTCTTCCGGCACTAGATCCCCAATTTCTCTCTCCTTGCCAAGCCCTTCTATGAGGCAGCCCGTGACGCTTCAGCTGGTCCTTTACTCGATCCTCAAGCCGTCTGCCGTGCGTTCCTAAAGCTCCGAGACACCTTGCTCCAGGCACCCCCCTTTAAGGCTCCCTCATCCAGAGAAACCTTTTTACCCTTACACGGACGAGCGCCAGGGTCTGGCCTTGTGTCCTCGCTCAACCCCTTGGTCCTCTTACTGGTACTCTGGTGGCTTATTTATCTAAGCAACTGGACACCACGGTCCGCAGCTGGCCACCTTGCCTGAGGGCATTAGCCGCTGCAGCTATCTTAGCTAGGGAGGCCCTAAAACTTTCCTTAGGACAAGACCTCCACGTCTTTTCTACCCACCGCCTTCAGGACCTCCTAACTCACCGCTCATTGGCTTTACTCACTCCTTCCAGGTTACAGAAGTTTCATTTCCTCTTCATAAAAAACCCCACCATCACCCTGGCTCAGTCTCCAACTCTTAACCCTGCTACCCTGCTCCCCGTCCCATCCTTGACCCTTGCTACCCCCTCTTGCCTTGAGTTAATCGATGTCGCTACCGCCTCGAGGCCCAGCCTCTTGGATCAACCTCTTCCTAAGGCAGACCTCACCCTCTTTGTTGACGGAAGTTCAACCATAGGGGACGATTGCAAACGCCGGATGGCCTACGCGTCGTCTCTGCCTCTCAGGTTATAGAAGCCTCTCGCCTCCCTGAAGGCACGACTTCCCAGAAGGCAGAACTAATTGCTCTTACTCGAGTCTTACACTCAGAACATTTTTGTCATGCACCACGTGGAAGAATGGACCACACTTTGGGAAATGCTGACCTAGCAAATATTAAGCAGCAAAGAAATATTTATTTAAGAAAAATCCAGTCTTATTTTCATACATTTCAAAAAAGGCCTCCCCATAAGTAAAAAAACAACTTTTGCGTGCTTTAGAGTTTACAGAGTTCTTCCACGTTCATTAGGTCATTCAGATGATTAATCTTTTGAGTGGGTAACATGTTCTCCTGGTTCAAAACAGAAAGAATGAGCAGGTATTCAATAAAAGTCCCCTGTCCTCTCATCCGTGCCTTCTGTATGCTTAGGTTCCAGCTTCTCCCCCCTGCCAGGCAGCTACTGTTATTGCACTGTTCAGTTTCCATACAGACTTTATTTATGTACATGCAGGAAAACACAACATAGTTTCTCAACCCTCAATTTTTTAACAGAAAAGGAAAATTTTATGGTACTTTAAAATATGAGGCTTATTGAAGAATAATTTACACAAAATAAAATCCACCGCTTTATAGTGTACGACTCAATGAGCTTTAACAATGTCTGCTGTCAGGCAGGTGTGACACGGAACAGCTTCATCACTCCGAAATGTTTTCTCCTGCTTCTTTCGCAGCCAAGCCTCTCCCTCCACCCCCAGCACCTGGCAACCATTGGCCTGTTTTCTAGTTTTGCCTTTTCTGTAACGGCATATAAATCGCATCATATAATATGTAGTCTTTTCTGCCTGGCTACTTTCTCTTACCATAATGCTTTTCAGATGTGTGTATAAGAAGTTCATTTCTTTTTATTGCTTAGTAGTATTCTGCTTGTTTGAAAGAAAAACTTTCCCTCTACCAACTTATGTTGGAGTGGTCTGGGGTCTGTGAGTTCATTGACAGAGGGATTAACAGGAGAAAGGGTTTATTGCACATGCATATGGGGGCACTTTATAAGGAGTGGTTCTTTAAACAGCTAGGGGTTAGAGTTTATATACTGGCTTATTAAGGTGGTGGGCTGGGGCTTCAGCAATAAGGTGTGGAAGGTTTTGATTAGGTTTGTTTACACAATTCCTTAGGATGTCTCAGTGCTAGATCCCCGTGATAAAAGTCAGCTTTCTACTTTATAGGAAAATCTCCCAGAGGGGCATTTATGGCAGCTAGATTCTTGGAAAATCTGCTTTCATTATTAAAGTGAAGTTCAGACAGGACTTCTCTCTGTAGCTGTGGTTTGTCTAAATGTTTTTGGTTTAAAAGTCTTCATGCTGTTCCCTTCACCCTGTATGTATGAATACACCACCATTTTCTTCTCCATTCACCAGCCGATGGGCGTCTGTGTGTTCCCAGTTAATGGTGATTATGGATAAAGCTGCTCTGAACATTTGAGTGCAAGTCTTTGTGTACACGTTTTCTATAAACACTGTTATGGGCTCAATTCTGTTCCTTCCAAATTCATATGCTGAAATGTTAATCCCCATACCTTAGTCCACTTGGGCTGCTATAACAACATACCATAGACTGGGTGGCTTATAAACAAAAGAAATTTATTACTTGCAGTTCTGGAGGCTGGGAAATCCAAGGCATCAGCAGATGCTGTGTCTGGTGAGGGCCACTCTCTGGTTCATAGATGGTGCCTTGCTGTGTCCTCACATAGTGGAAGGGGCAAGGGACAGCTCTGTGGGGTCTCTTTTGTAAGGGTATAGAGCCCTCATGACCTGATCAACTCCCAAAGTCCCCACCACCTGATACTATTATTTTGGGGATTGAGATTTCAACGTATGAATTTTGGGGGGACACAGACATTCAGACTGTAGCACCCCAGTACCTCAGAATGTAACTGGATGTGGAGCTAGGGCCTTTAAGGATGTGATTTAGGTAAAATGAGATGATGTGGGTGGTCCTAGTCCAATATGACTGGTGTCCTTAAAGAGGAGACTGAGATGTAGACGACACAAGCAGAGGGAAGATATTGTGGAAATAAACAAGGTGGCCATCTGTAAGCCAAGGAGGGAGACCTTGATCTCAGACTTCTAGCTTCTAGAACTTGGAAAATAAATTTTTATTGTTTAAGCCACCCACTCTGTGGTACTTTGCTATAGTAGCATTAGCAAACTAATACATCGAGTCAGTTGTATCTTGCTTTTTTTGCATTTAAGCAATATATTTTGGAGATGTTTCCATATTAGCAAATGAAGACCTTCCTCATATTTTTTGGAGCAACATAGTATAGCTTTGTGTGAATTCGATCCTTACATCTCTGTAAGGAAAGTAATCCTGATTACCCATAGGTTAAAGCAATCAGAGACAATCAGAGACTTACAAGTTAGAGTGACTCTTCCTAGCTCGTAAGTAGGAAAAATAAAAATTGGCCCTAGGTCTGTTCAAGTTCAAGTCTTATGTTGTTTATAAAATCAAGTTTAATGGCCTTGTCTAGGCTTTTGGCTTTACCATAGTTTGTTTTCACCATTTTAAATAAACTCTTCCTTCCACTAGTCCCTCAACAACAAATCCGCTACTTCATTCAGTTCATCTCACTTCACGTCACTTCACTTCACCCTTGTAATAGAAACAACTTATTTGAAATATGTTTATGTGGATTTCCATAGCCTGCAAATTTTGCTGCCCTAGGGATTTCTAACTTGGAAGCAACAAGTTTTAGTGCCTCAGAAGAAAGCAGATAACCTCTAAAGCAAGGCGGTTCTTACTTAGCTACAACTGGCAAAACAGATTTCTGCTTTATTTAGAATCAAGAAAATAGGCACCATCCTGTAACTCCAGGACCAGCCCAAACTGGGCCTTCTCTGCTGATAAAATGTTGAGTTACCTTGCGGGTATAACAGAGCCCAAACTGCAAGTCATGTAGCCGAGGCATGCACAGTAGAAAAAGCTTTGACCTCTAGCATCACCCAGAGCTAATGATTCCTCCCCGTGGTCCGGGGCATGACTGTTACCTGAACTCTAGAACCCTTTCAAAAGCGAGGGGTCTGTTGGCCTAGGAAATATACCTCAACATAAGATTCCAAAGCAGGGAGACAGATTTGAGCCTCATCTCCTAGCTCCTTGCTGGCTTCCCTTGCAATAAAATTTTCTTTTCTCCAAAGCCAGTGGCGTAGTATTGGCTTCCATGAGCATCAGGCAGCAAGGCCACTTGCTTGAGAAACAGTCCAGCGTCATACATACGACTGGCAGTTTTAACAAGCAAGGGCCAGTCCTGGTTGCAGGAAGGCCAATGCATCTTCCTAGACAAGGGGATTGCGGAACGAAAGAGAGAGAGAGAGAAAGCAGTAGGAGAAGCAACGGCTTTGGCTCTGAGTTTAGATCATCCCAGTGGGCCACGTGTTCACCCAGGAAGCGGAGTTCTGAGGGAGGAGACTTGCTGCCCTTCACGTCTGGGACTCTGGAAGGACACTGCCTCCCAAGTCCCCCTGTCCAAGGCTATAGTGTAAACTTGCTAGCCCAGCTAGAACTTTCTTGAACTGCTCTAGGTTCCCATGTGCCGTAGATGGATCCCAGAAATTGCCATATGCGCTGCAAAGAGTGTGAGTTACAGAAAGTGATTGTATTGGCACCGTCTGAGCCTCTCTGGATCCCACCATGGCAATGAGTGAGTGGAGGCTTCTGTGAGAGAGCCGAGGCCCGGGGCAAGTGGAGGACGTGACAAAGGCTCAGAGGGATTCAGGGAGGTATCAAGAGCTGAGGGGAGGCCAGCTCAGCCAGGGAGCAACATGGATGCTACAATAAGGTCCTTGTCCAAACTTTGTTACCAAGTGCACTCAGGGGCTGATAAAAACTCAGATCAATTATGCATGAAATAAACTACACTTTTTTTGTCCATCTGATTTTTGTGTGTATCAAGCCAACAGGCAGAAGCAGAAGTGGAAGCACTGCATGCAAAAAAGTCGCCATTCAATGAAAAAATGCTTCTTGCTTGGGTTGAAGAGCCAGTTTAGCTTTTTGCCTCACTGATGTAGGGTGTGGTTTTTTCATTGATATGTACTGACATGTTGTCCATGGGTGTCCAACCCAACACGAGTTTGTGCCTTAAAACTTTGCTAAGTTCCATTTGGACTGCCCTGAGGGAGATGTTCCCTTTTATCAATGAGCAAGCATCCTTCAAAGTCGCCCTCTGAGGCTGAGGTGGCTGGCAGTTGTTGCAGGTAGGAAGCAGCCTGGCCCGGACTGCAGTTTCCAGAACCACTTGCACCCAAGTCTAGTCCCATCAGAACCAATGGTGAGGAGCAGGGGTGATGAGTGCCTGGACCCTTTTGGAAGCTCTCTTCTTTCTTTCGTCATCTGCAGCCTGGCTAAAGAGGACTCTGACACCCTAGGGGTCGGGACAACTTGGGTTCCTGAATCACTACATCAGGAAGGTGTTGCATTGGATTATTACAGGGAGTGAGAAATAAACTCCTACTGCGTTAAGCCCTTCTCATTTATAGTAGTTGCTAGCATTCCCTTAATGAACAATTCCTCCAACAGAGAATCAGGAAATACTCAACATCCAGAATGTTGGTGCTAGTATGGAAGGGTACTTGGGAGAAACTTGCGGTGCTGAGACACGCCCCTTTAATAATTCAAGGATCACCAACTATGTCGAGAGCATTGTCCTAGGTAAGCATCAAAAAACAAAACAAAATAACAAGCAATCCTTTCTAAGGCGACTTGCACAGCCTTCCTATTTACAGAACGCTTCCTTACTCATCATTCTCATCTGACCTTGAAATAAAACTGATGAAGCAACCAGAGCCAGGAAGACTCATCTTTAAAGATGTGGCAATTGGGGGATCAATTGAATGAGTTGATAACAAAATAACGCATCACTTAGCCCTTTTATTTTAGCTAAAATGTACATTCTTTTTACCAACATTCCGATGTAGGCGTTTATGTGAGTGTGGATCCACTGATTGACGTTGTACTTTGTTTTCCTTGCATGAACTTAATGATGCATAATGCACCAGCTATAATTTCTAGGTTTAGTTTCTTTAAAGTGAAATCAAAACCTAAAACACTTCCAAGGCATTAGGAGCTCAGAATTCTTCCTGATATTATAATTTCCCCCAACCACACATGGTTGTTTCAACCATACCTAACTGGATAGCAATTTTTAAGGTCTATTGCCTTTGCTGTGATTTTCCTTGGTATTTCACTAGGTTCCATAGAAATAAAATCTTTTTGCACTTGTACTTCATTGGTTTAGATAATATTTAAAAAGATTACCCAGTTATATTAATTGGCAAAGCAGGTTTGTGAACAAATTCTGCTGACATTTGGTGAAAGCAGCAGTGTGTGGATATATCATCTGTGTGCCTCAGTGAGACAGTCTGTGTGATCAGCAGAGGAAACAGAATATCACTTGGTCCAATAAGTGACTACCCTCAGTGGTGGTTAGCCTATAGCCCCCTTTCTCTGGACAGTGCAGCACCCTGCCCTGTGCAAGTCTTGGTGAATGGTTCCCAGGCAGGATTTCAGCCCCTACTCCCTCCCTCAGTCAAAAATCCTTGTGTAGAAACTAACCTGGATGAACATCCTTACATGGCGGCTTAGTCTATTGTATTTATAAAATTTAAATATTATACCAAGATGGAAATAAATGAACTGACTACCCTAAATTTCCAAGTTGCCAAGTAAGGGGCGGGGGGGACTAGAACTTGAAACTAAGCCTTTGTTACCCAATCCAGAATGGACTGGGCCATCTGGTGCAAGTATCTGGGTAAACCACCTCCTTTTATCTTGATCACAAGACAAGAGCCTCTCCAGTCTTGTTCAGGCATTTAATATATGTGGCCAAGCCATGTGTATGGATGCTGCTGGGCCTCTACCACGTGGTTTGCTCACCCTAGGTTATGGCTACAATTACTTAATTCTTCCCCTTCTCTAAATCCCTCCCTCTGCACTTCCTTGAACCCTCTCCTTTGTTTCAGGATTCTCTTGGTTAATCTCTCCTATTGAATTCTATGCCAAGGCCTTTAAGTATTACTCCTATCTCAGTGATCCTTCCCCTTTCCTCCCTGCCCTACCCTCTACCCAGAGAGTCTGCACAGGTATGATTTTGTCCCTATCTAGGCACAGCTAAGTGGTTGATAACAGTTTGCTCTTTTGAGAGAGATGAAGTTGGGCAGCTGGGAGAGGCATGCAGAGAAAGAGAGAAAGAGAGAGTAATTGTCTTGGTTTCTGAGAGTTTTCAAGTTCTCAGTTCCAGTTACCCATCCATCTATTCATCCATCAGTTCATTCATGGGACACACTTACACTGAGTGCTTCCTGGGCTAGAACAAAGGGAAGCTACTGCAAGGGCTTCAGCTTTCACTCTGAGTGGGATGGGAGCCACTGAAACAGAGCATGGCTTGATCTGGGTTTAAAAGGATCACTTGAGCTGTCATGTGGAGGATAAACTGGAGGGAGCAGGAGTGGAGGCAGGGAGGCTAGTTAGGGGCTGTTGCCATCCTCCTTGCGGGAGGCCATGGCAGTTTGAACCAAGGTGGTAGCAGTGGAGGGGACGAGAACGAGTCGAGTTTGTGTCTTTCGAGATGGAGAAAACAGATTTACTGGTGGCTTTGAACTAAATGTGGGTGTAAGTTGAATGCAGGTGTGAGAGACAGGGCGGAGTCAAGGTTGAGTCAAGGTGGAGTTTGATCTCTTGAGATGGAGAAGAAAGTCTATGGAAGGATCAGGGTTTGGGGTAAAAACCAGGAGTCTTGCTTTGTCTGTGGTAGGTTGGAGCCGCCTGTTTGACATCGAAGTGGAGATGATGCAAAGGCAATTGCACATGTCGGATACCTGAGTCTGGAGTTCCCTTGGTTCTTCTTTTTCTCTCATGTTTCACATCTAATTCACAGGAAACGTGCTTAAAACTTTCTCATGGTGTTTCTCCTCCCTCAGACTAAAAGCCGATGTCCTACGCAGACCTTGGAGGCCCTGTGTGATCTGGCCTCCCTTGCCTCTGCTCTTGTCTCCTGCTCACTGTTCTGAGCCACATCGTCCCCTGGCTGTTCCCCAAGCAGGCCTGGTCTGTCCCTGTGCATTGCCTTTTGCATCGGTTGCTCCTCTGCCTGGAAATCTCTTTCCCCTGGGATCGGTAAAGCTGACTCCATCTCCCTCAAGACTTGTTTGAAATGTAACCTTTTGGGTAAGGCGTTTGTAAACCACCATCCTGCTCGTCCTCACTCCTCCCCAGGTCCCTTCCCTCCTGTCTGGTTTCCTAATCTCCTTCTAAGATCACACATATTTGACTCATTTTGTTCATTGTCTGTGTCCTTCCACTGAAATATCGGCTTCAAGAGGGCAGAGATTTTGTCTGATAATGTGCTGCCGTATCTCTAGCGTCTGACACACAGTAGGCCCCAGTACGTGTCTGTTGAATGATTGAATAAACTTGACGCTCCCCTTTCCTTTGGTGCTTGCAAGATACTTCAGTATCTTTGTAACAAAGTCCCTTTTATTCAAGTTAGGGTGAGTGGGGGTTTTGTTTCTTGCAACACAATGATGTCTCTTTGTCTTATATAAGGTCCTCTTCCTCCTTGTGGTATCTGTAACACTTCGTAGCTCTGCAATTCTGTATCAGTGTTGCTTTGCCATGTGTCTGTCTGCCCCCAAGACTGTAAATGCTCCAGGGTTGAGGATTGTGCTTTATACAAGCCCATGGCAGTGCCTATGTTGTAGCACAAACAGCTGCCATTTATAGAATGAAATGATTTTCAGCTAAATTAACTTCCCTCTCATTCTAAAGGTGAGAGAAATTGTAAGAGAAAAACATGTATCAAAGGCTTGCAGGTAAATCACTCATTTGTATCTTAGAAATAGTTTGCTTTGTAGACAGGAAACCCAATTTATTCTTAAAGGCAAGTGCCTCGGAGGATGGGTGCTCAACTACTTGTGGGAATATTTTGCTAAACCTGGGCAAAACCAAAAACAAAACAAACAAAAAAACCACAGCAATAACACATA
Source organism: Cheirogaleus medius (assembly GCA_008086735.1). Taxonomy (NCBI): domain Eukaryota; kingdom Metazoa; phylum Chordata; class Mammalia; order Primates; family Cheirogaleidae; genus Cheirogaleus; species Cheirogaleus medius. The sequence continues at coordinate 7,695,761 of VBSM01002223.1, read as the reverse complement.
TTAGAAACTGCTCTAAGGACTTTAAATATATTAACTCCTTGAATTCTCAAAACAGTAGTGCGGGCATTATTATCATTTCCATTCTGCAGATGAGGAAATCAAGTCCCAGAGACGTGAAGCCACCTGCTCAGGATCACAAAACTAGTCAGGTTAGTAAGAGGGGAGCCAGGACTGAACTCAGGCCCTCTGGCTCCAGAGCCCATCCTCTAAAGGAACAGAGAGGGGAAAGTACATCGTCTAATAGACCTTCCATGAAAGCAATTGGTGAGATAGAGCAGTGCCTGCCTTGGAGAAAGGAAGAGAACAGCCTCAACCCCTTGCACAACTCTCCTTCACACGGAACTAGACTCTGATCCCTCCAAGTAGAGCTGGTTTACCTGAAGTGAGGGGGACCTGGTAGGTGGGCTGAGCTCTCAGAGTTAATTAATTCTTGAACCAGTCTTCAATCTCCATAGGTTGGATTAACTTCCGTCACGCACTTTCCTACCCTCCTTCCCTACTGCTCCACCACTCTTCTCAGCCTTCCAGCACTGTGTCCTGGATGGCAGCAGACTCACCCGTCTGGGGTCTTGGGCTCATGCATCCACACCCAGGCAGCAGCTGAGCATGGTAGACACCTGGATGGGATGGCCCTTGTGGGGCCCAGCCCAGCTTCTTTCCTCGGTAGATTCTGAAGTGGCTGACTTGATTTCCCCCTCTTCCACGCTTGCTCTCCTCTGTCCTACAGCGTAGTGATGCTGTTGCTATTGAGGTATGACCTGCCTGAACCCAGCCAACTAACTCACCTCCCGACTCCTACTGAGTTCCATGAGGGTCTTCTTCATCGTGTGAACTTCTGCAGAAAATAAACTAGGAACAATAGTCTTAGTTCGTGCCTTTCAGCAGCCACAATTATTGGATACGATGACTGCGTGCAATGAATTACTCAACTGCACAGCGATGCTACAAAGTGCTGGAGGTCAGAGAGTAGACAAATCAGAGTGGTCTAGGGTAAATCACAGAATGTCCCAGCGGAAGGAGACCTTGACTATCAACATGGTTTTCCAAAGGGAAAACAGAAGTGCAGAGAACTCAAGCCACTGGCTGGACATAAAACAGCAAAGGGCTGAGTTCTTCTGAGCCGGGGCCAAATGCTCTCCTCACTGGGCTCTGATGCCTTCTCTCAGCAGCACGGGGGTGCGGGGAGACAGGGAGTCGAGAGGGTGTTCTGATTAGGAGCTGGCCAAGCAAAGGGAAGTTGCAGGTGAGAGGGCACTGTGGTGGAAAGAGTAACAAGGACAAAGACCAGGAGGAGTCAGAAGGAAAGTCCACCCAGCAGAGAGACATGAGCGGAGCAACCTATTCTTGGCCAAGCCCAGGGGCTTGCAGGCTGTGATGATGGATCCTGCCTGGCTGTTAAGCACTCTCCGTAACTAAGCAAGTAAATTACCTTCTGAGAATGTCCATTTACCCATCCTAAAAATACTGGCAGCAAAGCAGCCCCCTCACAGGATGATGGAGAGTTGCTCATGGGCAGTAAAGCTACTGAGGTGTGAAGATCCATATATCAGAGCCATCGGATGGATAATTTCACAAGGAAAGCTGTGAAACTCCCCCATTTGGAGGGCACATTTTTATGGGCTTAACAGAAATTCTCCCAAGGGTTCCTGCTCCCCACAGGTACAGACTCTTCCAGGGCATTTGAGGAACACCTGGGTGGCTCCGGGGCTGACTGCCTCCTTTGTGTGTTTCCTGAGTGTATTTATGGACCTGCAGCTGCTCTGGGCAGAAAGAAAAAGTGCTCACCCTGTTTCCAAAATATTTTGCTCTATTTCTTAATAATCTGATTTGATAGGATAATATCACACATATTTATGGCTCTTCTGAGGGGCTGGGGGTGATGCCAAAAGTGCTGGGACAGGAGTTGGGAGAAACAGGTTCTTGGCTCTACCGTGAACCGGCTGGATGACCTGAGAAAAATGACTTAACCTCTCTGGGCCTCAAACAGTTCAGACTAGATTATCCCTGAGGCTCATTTTGATCCCAATATTTTATGAGTCTAGGAAGACAGTGTTGTAAGAGAAAAAGAGTGCACACGTTCCATGGTCAGACGGGCCGGGATTCAGAATTACAACTCTGAGCCTTATCGGCCCTTGGGGAGGTTACGTAAGTGCTCTGAGCTTCAGCTCTTTTTCATACATTGTATGTAATGAGGGAAATAAAAGTGCTTCTAGTAAGATAATGCCAGATACATATGTGCATTTAATAAATGTTGGTTTCTTTCTTTACTTTTTCCTTTATCTACCTCTAGCAACTGAAGGAAACCAGCTAACCTTCAAGTAAAGTAAGTCTTCCTCCTTCCCTTCCTCTCCCTCCTTCCCTTCCTCCTTTTCCTCCTCTCTTCTGCATCTATTTCCTGAACATCTCAGTGCCCCATGCCTTGGGCGAGGCCCTAGGGACAGGTGGGTGACTGTGATCTGGTCTGGGATGCTAAGCTTGCTGCAGTCTGGTGGGGGAGACTGTGATATATTACATAATGGAGATGAGGCACATCTCTGAAGCTGTGGGGACAGGGAAGGACAAAGAGGTTCATCCCTGGAGGTCTCCGGGGATACTTTGTAAAGGAGTTGACAATTTAGCTGAGTCCTGATGGAACTTTGTAGAAGCACAGAAGATGCAGTGTGTGTGTGGGCACTTGTGTCTGCATGCTGGAGGTGGTGGCACTTGTGATGTGGCTTTGGGCAAGGGACCGGGAAAATGCACCCAGGGATGCTTTGCTGAGGCAGAGGCTTTGCAGGAAGAGCTTGGCAAGGGCAGGCTGAGGTTAAGACACTATCTTCTTAAGACCCAATTAAACTGTGCATGTTTCTCAGGGAGGACCATGGGGCTGCAGCAGCAAAGATTAATTTTTCAGCTTGGTTGGTCCTGGTGGGGCTACACAACTCCCTGGAATCCTGAAGCAGAACGAGGTGTCAGTGGAGCCAGATCTGGTTTGGAAAATGGCATTCCCAGAAGGACAATTTAGTGGCCTGCAGAACTAGCCTCTTGATTTCCCAGCTTTGCCTCTGTCCCACCCTGGCTACCTGGTATAGCCCTGAGCTCCTGGAAAGGTGAACTGATGGGTATTTGTCCTGACCAGAGGTCGACAGGCATCAAAACGCACTTGCAACCCTACCCAAGTGACAGAACCTGAGCCACGTAGGCTGAGCCAGTCCTGTCCCTTTTGCATGACATCTGAGCCACTCACAGCCACCTGCTCACCATCAAGCACTAGTAATGTAAGGAACCACGAAGATCCTCCTGGTCCAAGCCTGGGAGCGTTTGCTCTTCTCTGCCTTGGGCAGTCTGGCTCTGCCTCTGGCTTGGGTGCTGGGAACTTTTCTTTTCTTTTCTTTTTTTCCAGTTTAACTCTTTCCTTAGTGTTGCACTGGGGCAGTCTCTCTTTTCCGGGGAAGCATTAAGTGAAACGATTACAGAATTTGGTTTTTTTCCCCCCTACTGATATGCTTTCTTACCTAATTGGCTATAAAAGAGTTGATTGAACAGAATTAAAGTCACTGCCTTGAAAGAAACCTCTGTTTGCTCATTTGCTTCTAAGTGCTTGCCATTGTAAACCAAGAAAATAATTTTATCTGGTACATAGGAAGCATTTCTCCTTCTCTCCCTCTTCCTCCTCTTCCTCTTCCACTTTCCTTCTTCTGCTCCTCCTTCACTGTGATTAGAGACTTTCTTCCAAGATGGAAAGTGTTGGCTTCATCTGAGCTTAGGGGTGCTGATAGTTATGTTCCCGTGTTCCAGATCAGAAGGTCACGGGAACGCAAGGGGGTCCCACAAGGCATCGCCTGGAGCTGGAAGCCACACAGACTCGAAGGTGTCCTCCTGGGGATTTCAGCTCTGAGATGAGCAACCGATCTCTCCCAGGGCAGCAGTTCTTATTTCTCTTTGAAAATTCACGCTGCTGAAATTGATAGTTTCTCACAGCTTTACTGACAGGTACAATTGTCGCCAGAAACAGAATAAAGAGACAATGCAAAATAGCTCCTCTAAACTGCCTTTAATTGGCTTTTAAAGTCATTTTCTTGAGATGGATTAATCACACCGAGACACAGTATGCTAGTGCAGCTCATAAAACCTGTTTTTTTCCCTATCATTTTCCAGGGTGAATAGATATTCTGTGCCACTCTTGGTCCTTATGTGAAGTCCTGCTATTAGATTTTATAGGGGCTGGCTGATGGGACACACCCACCCAGGTTTTGGCACTGCCAGTCCAGTGGACAGGTGTGGCTTAATCCCAGAGGCAAGGTTTCTTTTCATCTTAAAGTGCATATTAAATTCTTTCAGCTTGTGGAAAATGGCAGACCCCAAAACCACTATCCTGCCAGTGACAAGTATTCTGCAAACTCTCTCCCTGAGCTCTGTAGAGCTCACTATTATTATAAAATTCTATTTCCTATTCAAAGAAGCTTCTATGCGAGCGTTGATCTTTGTGCCAGCTGCCATTTCAGTGTTGAAGGAGCATTCCAAGTGCAACTGGGCCCCCCTTCCCCAAAGTGAACTAGTGAATTAGAAGAAATCCATTGGACGTGACAGTTCTTTTAATTTTTGTTTTAAAGCTCTGTTACTTGGAGGAGAAAACCACGGAGGCGCAGCTTCCATGGAGAATTTAAGGCTGAAATCAAATAAACCTTGCACAAGTTAATCTTAAACACTTAATGGTATGCAAATTCGAGCTCCTCTCCGTGTAAATCACTGTAATGAGAATCGGTTTCAACCAGCCAGATCAGATTTTGCAGTTTTCCTCTTGTTGCTTCCTCATTTTCCAGGGTGAGTGATGTGCAGGCATGCGGATGATTTCCCTGGGATTCCTGTGCTGATGGGTAGGTTGCCGGGGGTGGGGAGAGAGCGGGAGGGAAGGCGGGGGACAGACGGCACAGCAGCTGGGCTCCTCTGTCTGCTCACTCTATGGCTTCCCCGGCAGGGCTTCAACTCCATCCCCCTCCAGCTGTGACACGGTGGCGAGGCCCGTGGGGGGCTCTCGCTTCTTGCTGGGGGTCCGTTGGAGGCAGCTCACAGCGTGGGCTTTCCCTACCTGACTGCTTACTTCATCAAGCCAGCGAGGGTAGCCTCGGGTGAATCTGCTAGCAGGCGAATGGAGTCTTGTACAAAGTAAAGGAATCACAGGAGAGACATCCCATCACCCAGGCCATACTCCGTTGGTTAGAAGCAAGTCCTAGGTCCTGCCCACACTCAAAGAGTAGGGATTACACAAAGGTGTGAACACCGGGAGCTGGGGATCATGCGGTAGTGGGGCATTCCTTATGAATTCCACTCCCAAGCATGCTAAAAGGGTTAAATAATGTCAACTTTCAAGTCATCGTGGAAGGATATCCTAAGTAACACCAAGGTCACCAAGAGTTGGTCCTCCTTATCTTTCAAATATCCCCACCCACTTTCAGGTGTTTGACAATCTTCTAAAATGAGCTGAGATCTTTTGCTGGTATGAATTGATTGAAGATAGAAGACTTAAATCTCAAATGCTTCTCTGAGGTTGTTCTGGACTGGATGTAGTTATCTGAACTGGTCACCATTGTTCATGGCTAGCATTGGGTTTATTTGTATGGAAAAGGAGATGGAGTGGAGAAAAGAAAAGCTCCCACTGAGTGAAGTGTGGGATACAGACTAAAAAGAAGGACAAAGGACTTTGTCTTTTCTGGGGATCTTGTTCCCTACTTATCCAACAGCCAGACCATGAGTAACGGAGGCTCATCTCTGAATTATTGCAAGGGTAGACAGCTCAGAACAAACATTGTCATAATGTCCCAGAAGGGAAACCCAGAGTCTCTGATGTGTTCACAGAGTATTGGGGGTCCCAAGATAGCTCCATCAGAGGTTGTTAATCAATTGTTTAACTGACAAAGAGATCCTCCCATTATAATAAAGTTATTAGACACCCACCTGGAAAAAGGAGAGAGGGAAATTGGGGAGGCCTCCTGAATCTCACAATCCTTCCTTCCCTGGATGATGACCCAAATTTCGTTAGCTTCTCCTAGTGAACCGTGAGTCCTCCTGGTGAAGCATTGCACCCTGCCTTACTAGTTATCCCTGCCTAGTGTGGATGAGGGAAGAGGAAATGGATTTGCCATATCCTCCATTGCATGTGGAGCGGGGGAAAGTTCACACTTCCATGGAGAGAGAAGAAATTTAAACATGAAAATGAATTTTACCCATGTCC
>VBSM01002223.1:7667236-7689450 GCA_008086735.1 Cheirogaleus medius | reverse complement strand
TTTTTTGACATTTTGGTTACATTGTATATCTTTGCCTCTCCCTAAGAAGGGTTTGAATTACTCATTTAGTCTTTACAACCCTCTGTGTTACTATTCCTGCTTTTGCGATGAAAAACTGAGGGCCAGAGAATTTATGAACCTGTTGAAAGCCATGCAACTGAAATTGGCGGAGCCTGGATGTGAAACTAAGTTGTCTGATTCCAGAGAGTTTGCTCTTAGCTCCTATGCTATGGCATTGTGCATACTTCTTATTACAGAATATGCTTAATACGTGTTTGCGGAGTGAATGACTGAACAAACGTGCCACCTGCTGGAGTGTGGCCTTGCCCTCGTAGCCCCTCGCCAGCGAAGCCCTGCCCCTGTCCAGTTAGGCATGTCTGGCTTGCAGTCTCTCCAGCCTTCACTGAAGCAGAAGGAAGCCTCCAGATTGGCGGCCTTGATGGCTGATATCTCTATTGCTCCTCCACCCCACTCTGGACAGCCTGACCTGAGGAGCCCTTGGTTCCAGCTTGTTTGTGACCTGATACTTCAGCTTTGGGGCCCAGAAGCCACGAGCCTCTGGGCTGGCCCAGCTGCAAGGGTCTGATGGACATTCCACAACTGTCAGCACTCCAGGCCCGGCCACTGCTGAGAACAGACTGGGTAGGAGGGTGGGGCTTGTCTTGGCTTTCCCTGAAGATCTTTGTCAGGTGTCCAAAGCCCTGAGTGGATGCTGAGTAGAGTTGGCCCTTTGCCTCATAGGGCCAAGGATACGGTGACCTCTGAGCTACCACTTGCTGACAAGGCTGGCAATACCGCCATGTATACTGGCCCAGACGTGGGGTTTTCCCCTTTCACTGGAGGCCACTGAGACCCTACGTATGTGCCTGGTGCTGTGCTGGGTGTTATGGGTATACAGGGCTCCACTGGCCCTTGGTAAACTTAGAGCCTAATGGCAGAGATGTCCACATAAACTCATTACTGTAATACAGCACAATGAGTACTTCGTTAAATATGGATGTACTTTGGAGATATATAAAAAAAGGAATATTGAATTCTGCCAATAGCCAGTGTGGTATTATGCTAAGCTGCCAAAAGAAGATGACACGGTTTAGTGCGAGATAAATAAGTACAACGCCTGTATGGCAGTGGACACACGGTAGTGTAAACACAGTCTTTGGCAGGCAGCAGGTGCTCAGTGATCTCAGATGCATTGTCAGCAGCAGCAGCAGTAGCATCCCCAGAGCTAGAGGAATGAATGAGTGATCTCTAGTCACAGAAAACAGGAAAGGGATCCGTACTCCTTCTTTAAAAGGAGAAAGTATTATTCTCATGGAGTAAGTTTAGGAAAAATATTGAAAAAATAGTAAGTTGGGAAGTTGGGAAGACACTGAGCTCAGGGTTAGGAGATTTGGTTATAGTTTCAGTTCTGTTACAACTCGCTGTACTAACTATGAACTCTTGGCACATAGTCCTTTCCCCCATAGATTCCCTTTTATAATCTGTACATGTAGGAAGATGGACCGCATGGTGTCCAAGTGCCCTTCTAATAACTGAGTGTCTTCAGTATCTACAATATCGCATTCATAATGTCTTGCAATCAATAAAAATGATCAGACATGTACAGAAACAGAAAAATGTATTCCATAATCAAAAGAAAATGCAGTCAATAGAAATTAGCTTACTCTAACATATTGGAATTAGTACTTTAAATATTGTAAATATCAATGTTAAATGTGTTCAAGAATTTAAAGAAAAATATGATCATAATAAATAAACAGATGGGTAGTATCAACAGAGAAATGGAAAGTATAAAAAAGAATCCAGTGAGTATTGTATAATTGGAAATTAAATATATGAACTTAAAAAATCACCATATGGGCTTAATATCACATTGGAGATGACACATAAGTGAACTGGGAAAACTAATAGAAATCATCCAGTCTGAAGAACAGACAAAAAAGTCTTAGCCAATAAATAGAGCCTCAAGAACTAGTGGTACCCTATCAAGTGATCTAAGATATAAAGAAAGAGGGAAAAATGGGGAAGAAAAAATATTTGCAAAAATAATGGCTAAAAGTATCCAAAATTTGACAAAACCCCCAAATTTACAGATCAAGGAACTCACTGAACACAAGCAGGCTAAATAAATAATAAAACACACTTAGGTACTACATAGTCAATCTGCCAAAAATTAAAGAGAAAGAAAAATTCTTGAAAGAAGCAAGAAAAAAATGACACATTACATACCGGAACATTGATACATATGATGACTAACTTCTCTTTAAAAATAGTGGAGGCATGAAAGCAATAGAATTATATCATTAAGGTGTGAAAGAAAAAAAGAAAGACTGCCAACCCAGAATCCCAGAATTCTATATCCTTCAAAAATGATGGCAAAACAAATAGATTTTTCAATAAATAAAAATTGAGAGTATTTGTTGCCAGTAGATTGCAAATTCAAGAAATGCTGAAGAAATTTTTTCAAGCTGAAGGAAAATGATTCCTGATAGAAACTCAGATCTTCAGAAAGGAATGATAAGCATTGGGAATGGTAACTATGTGAATGGATATGAAAGACTGCATAGTTTTTCCTCTCATAATCTCTTTAATAGACATATTATGTTTTAAACCAAATTAATATACAATGGGGTTCATAACAAACAGATGCAATAGATATAACAACAATATCAAAAGGACAGGTGGAGGAAGGCTCGTGATGCCATTCTGTTGCATGGTTATTACACTTCACATAAAATGGTACTATATGAACTCCAACTAGACTGTGATAAGTCAAGGATGCATAAAGTAATCATGTCAGCAAGCACCAAAATGCAACGCCTAGAGGTAGAGCAGAAAAGCCAATGGCAGAATTAACATGGGGCACTAAAAAAATATTTTGTTAGTCCAAAAGAAGGCAGAAAAGGAGGAGGAGGGGAACTTAAAACAGAAAAGACAAACAGAAAAACAATAGCAAAATGACAGACCTAAAACTAACCGTGTCCTAATCACATTAAATGTAAATAAATTAAACACCCAAATTAAATGGCAGAGAGGGTCAGACTGGATATAAAAGTAAGACTCCACTATATTCCTTGTACAAGAAATTATTTTAAGTATAAGACACAGACAGACTGAAAGCAAAGGATTAAGAAAAATGTAAACCATAAGCATAATGAATCAGGAGTGGCTATGTTAATAGCAGACAAAATAGACTTTGAGACACAAGTATTACCAAAGATAAAGAGGGACATTTCATTATGACAAAAGAGTCAATTCGTAAGGAGGGCATAGCAATTACACATGTCTATTTGCCTAATAACAGAGCTTAAAAATACGTGAAGCCAAAACTGACAGCCCTATAGGGAGAGAGAGAGACCAATCCATCATCAGAGGACACAGGGCATCTCAACAAGACTCTCAACCACTGTCGTAGTCCATTCAGGCTGCTATAACAAAAATACCAAGGACTCCATGACTTGAACAATAAATGCTTATTTCTCACAGTTCTGAAGGCTGGGAAGTCCAAGATCAAGGCACTGGGAGATTCAATGTCTGGTGAAGGCCCTCTTCCTGGGTGGTGGACAGCTGTCTTCTCACTGTGTTGTCACACGGATGAGGGGACAGGAAGACCCCTGGGCTCTTTTTTATAAGGGTACTAACCCCATTCATGAGGGCTCTGCCTTCATGGCCTAATCTCCTCCCAAAGGCCCTACCTCCCAATGCCATGCTATCAGGGATTAGGATTTCAATATGATTTTTAGGGAAGCACAAGCATCCCGTCCACATTCAGTTCATTACAACCATCTTGACCTGATTGAGATTTTTAGTATGTTATAACCAACAGCTGCAGAAGATATATTCTTTTTTTATATACACACAGAATTTCCTTCAAGACAGACTGTATACTGGGTCAAAAATGTAGTCTTAATAAATGTCAAAAGACTGAAATCTTATAATATTTAGAATATGTTCTCTGTCTATAATGGAATTAAACTGGAAATTAAATTTATAATAGGAATTCTGGTAAAGTTCCAATATTTGTATATTTAAAAACACATGTCTAAATAATGCCAAATTTTACGAAATATTTTCAGCTGAGTGATAATGAGCACACACGTGAAAATTTGTGGGGTCCAGCTAACACAGTTCCTAGAGAGAGATTTACAGCTTTGTATGTTTACATTAGAAAAGAAGTCAGATTTAAAATTAGTGATCTTTCTACCTTAAGAAGTGTGAAAAATACAAGCAATTTAAATCCAAAATGAGTAGAATGAAGGATATGGTGGAGAGTGCAAATTAATGAAGTAAACAGGTAAACAAACACTAGAGACTGTTGCGGAGCCAATTACTCTTCTACCGTTCTCTGATAAAAGTAACTCAATGGAACGAATATGTATTTGCTCCTGGGACCAGTGGTCCCTTTTGTGGCAATAATAACACTTTGGGGTTCTGAAATAAGAAAAGCCTGTGAGAAAAGTTGGGAAGATTTTAAAAATGCTGTATTATTTTTTTCTAACAGAAAAGACAATCTACAGTTAAATGAGCAAAGTGGTCCTAAAAGTTTTACATTAGGAAGCAAGGCTTGTATGATTCGTGGGAAACTCCTTGTGAAAGCACAGCGTTGCACGATTGGCTTCTTGTACGAGCCCATCCTAATTACAGCCCTTAACACTGCGCACTAGATGGCAAAGGGGCAGGGGCTTGGGGGTGCTGCTGAGCGTTGGGGTGGCTGCAGGGTGAGCCTTGTGAACAGGAGGGTAAACCAACTGCCACAGAACCTCCCCTCTCTGTTCTAGGCATAGCCCCCCTGTAGGACTCTCGCATTCCACCAGTCTCCATAGTTCCTGAAGGATCTGGTCTTTCGCCTCGCATCAACCAGGAGGAAGGAAAAATATTCCAAGACAGGGCAGGAGAATAGGTTATCACCTGGATGCCCTGTTCAATAGATCAGGATTTATAGATAAGGCACAGCAGAGTGATGAGCTGAGTCTTGGAAAGATGTGGCTAAAGACTCTGAGAATTAGCCGGAGGAGCAGTGGTCAGGCACGCTCAATGCCAAGGGAAGCCTTCCTACTACTGTTGGGCCCCACATTTATGCCAGAAATCATTCCCTTCTAGCATTCAGCAAGGATGTTTATTCACCTATTTTGTCTACTCTGGGACGCAGAATTGAATAGCCAGATTCAGAATGGTCCAGAAGTGACAATATTTGAATAGTCTTTTCAGTGTTTATTTAGTGAAAAATGACCAGTTTTATTTCATTTGAGAACAATGTGCAATTTTTAAAATGTAGCTGTACATAACACACTATGTAGAGAACAGAGTAGATTAAATTCTCCCTGTCTTAGTCCATTTGGGCTGCGAGAGCAAAATACCTTGGACTGGGCGGCTCATAATAAAAAGAAATTTATTTCTCACAGTGCTGGAGGCTGGGAAGCCTGAGCTTTGATTATGGCGAGGGCCTTTTCCTGGTTCCTAGATGGCACTTTCTAGGTGTGTCCTCAGAGGTATTAATAGAAGGAGATGGCAGCTCTATGGGGTCCCTTTTGTAAGGGCACTAATGCCATTCCTGAGGGCTCTACCCTAATGACTTAATCACCTCCTCAAGGCCCCACCTCCTAACACCATCACATCAGGAGTTAGGATTTCATCATGTGAATTTTGGGGGGACACCTTCAGTCCATAGGTCTCCCCATTAGGGAGCCGCTTCTCCTAACTAGTGCAGTTGGAGATGCTCCCTCTGTACTTCTCTGTTGCATCCTGTGCTGCCCTTGTCACCAGGTCTGGTTGTGGTGGAGATGTCTGTGCTGCTTCAGTCCCCTACCTTCAAGTCCTGAGCTAGTTCAAAGACCCAGTGTTGGTGAGCTCAAGCCTCCTGTAGGTTGGGCTTCCCTTTGGCAGCTGCATAAGATGCTGGCCGTGGCCAGACACTTTGGGGCCATGGGGCCATGCTGGGGTTATGGGGTCATACTGATCTCGCCTCTGGCTGCACCCCCAAGCCTTTTGCACATTCAACACTGTTGAGCCAAGCCTCCCAACCTTATTTTTGCACAGATGGTAGTGGGGACCCAGGGGAGGGAGGGAGGGAGCTTCCACTCCTGGCTCTGTTATATTTCACCCTGTAGGATCCGGTCCATCACTCAAGGCTGTTGAAATCTTTTTGGATTCCAGCACTGTCATCTGACATATTTCTATCTTCTAAACTGAGTGTCATCAGAAAATTTGATAAGCATGTAGGCTTTATTTTCATCCAAGTCATTGATAAAAATGTTGAATACGAAAGAGCCAGGGGGCTGAATACTCTAGATGCTGTTAGAAAGCCCTCTACATCAGTGTCGATTTCCTAATTACCACTCTTTGAGTCTGGCGTTCTACTAGTTATTGAATCTGCCCAGTTGTACAGCCCTGCACTTATTTCCTCATCTTATTCACAAGATTTGAGAGTCTTGGGCCTGAGATTATGGGGTAAGAGAGCAGGTGTGCAGCAAAGGATTCATCTTGCCCAAAGAAAGTTTTGGCCCTTGCCCAGCACCTGCATGTAATCCCCAAGCCCTTGCAATGTCCTGCCTGATGAGTGTCTTTGTTTACCCGGGGGTCTGGGCCAGGCCGGGTAGTCTGTGTGTGCTGCATGGTGGGGACCTCGGGCCACAGATTGGCCTCTGGAGGGCTGGAGACATGACCAACCCCCCACAAAAACCCTGGACACCAAGGCTTGGGTGAGCTTCCCTGCTCGGCAATACTCTGTATGTGTGTTGCTCACATTGTTGCAAGAAGTGCCGTCCGCACAGCTCCACGGGGAAAGGACAACTGGCAGCTCATGCCTGGTCCCCCCTGGACTCGGCTCTATGTGCCTCTTCCCTTTGCTGATTTTGATCTGTCTCCTTTCACTGTAACAAACCGTATCTGTGAGTATAATGGTGTTTCTGAGTCACTCTAGCAAAGCACCGAACCTGAAGGTGGTCTTGGGGACTCCTGAGCTACAAGAAGAATCGCTAGATGACATTAAGCGTGTCTTCCTTTGAAGCCAGAGGACTGAGTTCTCTCAGGCTTCTGTTTGGGTCTGCTCTCTGGCTTCCCTAAATGCCTCCTTCAAAAGATAGAATATAAAACAAGTGCAAAGCACAAAGCAGCCTCCTCCCTGGCCTGCCCAGGGGACTGAGCCACCCCTCCCAGCTCCCCCAGCTGGTTTGATGAGTGCTCATTCCAGTCTACTCTGGGGAAGATGTTGTTTTGCTCAGGAGGAGTCCAAGCCTGGGTCTCAGCTCCTGCCTTTTAGGAAATTGCTACCAAAATCCAAATGTTAACTGGGCAAGAGCTTGCTACTCTGCTATCACCCATTTATATTAATACTTCAGTCCGCTAACAGAACTGGGCTTTCATTGAGACAGCAGTCAGGAGAGGGAGTTTGGATGGGGCACTGCTGGGGCTCTCCCTAAGGGTGAGTGTGGAGAGCGTTCTGCTAGGCAGAGAGCAGGGGCGCTGGGGGCCCCACCAGGCTCTGTCGGGGTGTAAGGGAGGAGAGCGCTGGAGGTGTGGCGGGGAGCTGACAGCAAGCTGGACCTTCACCCTCACTCTGTTAGAAAATCAGGGTTAGAACCAGCACTGTGCTCCTTGTCTGGCATCTGTGTGTGTCCACACGGACAGGTGGGCAATGCCTTCGCAGAGGAGGGAGGTTTGCCAGGCATGGAGGGTGAGGGCGGCCAAGCTGGGACTGTGAGGCAGGTTGTGTCACCAAGGAAAGAGGTGGCTCACTCCTTTCTGCATTTCACAAGGGGTCAGCTGAAAACCAGGCCCTTGGCCCTGCAGGGGGAAAGATGTCATTAAGTGAAAGAGTGTGATCCGTTTCCATACCTGGCTGTGACCTCACCTCTGCCCCAGGGAGCAGTTCCAGGGAGCTGAACCAAGAAGCTCTTTAAAACAAGCAATTTTATTTCAATGCTAACGTTCAGGAGGGTGAACTCAACACCTTTAGTTCTCTGCTCGAAGGTCGTTTTTGTGACTTCTCATTGCAAGGGTGTTTTTATCTTTAAACTATACTTTAGGCCTATGTGGGGAGAAAGGGTCTATTTTTCCTTCCCTCGGTCTCTTTTTTCTTTACCCTCTAGTAGAGGACTATGGGATAATCTGCCGCTAAGATAATCGCACGGGACAGTTCCATCTTCTCTCCACCCTGGACCTTAGAGGATTGAACACATGCCCTAAAAAGCTTCACCCTCCCACAGAAGGCAGAAAGCCTTTATTTCTACCCTCCTGTCATCAGAGGTGTTAGGAAGTGTAGGGAGACAGCGGTGGGAGTGGAGGAGGGGTCCACTTCATCCACCCCGCCCCCACTCTATAAATGTGAGCTCTCATAGTCACTTCCCACGGTGGGAGGTCTTCACATTTAAAGCCACTGAGAGTGGAAGTTTCTTGAGGGCAGGAACCACATGCATTCACCCTTGAATTGAGGGGCTTGGCCAGGCCTGACCCCTGACTCGGGACTTCAGAACACTTAGGCCAAGCAGGGTCTGGAAATGCAAACTCTGTTTCCTCAGCGGGCACAGGTGCTTGGCAGGTGCCAGGGGAATGCTTTCTATGCTCATGAAAGCCCCCCAAACTCTGCATGGGGGTGTTGGCTGGGAGCTCCCTCCACAGTGGCTGAGGCTCCTCCACTCAGCCCTGCAGTCAGTCAGGAACCCACTGAGCTCCGCGCTCAGATTTTGCACATCAAAATTGTGCTTTGAGCTTGCTGAGTGTTAGTTAGTGGGTCAAAAATTGTCAGACTTGTCCAACACGCAGGCTGTTCCTGGCAATGTAATCGATATAGTCAAAATTGGAGATTTCCAAATTTTAGTCCTTTGGTCATTTTGTTAACCGGCTCTGAATCCCTCGGGGGTCTTGTTAAAATGTAGACTCAGATTCAGGAGATCTGGGGTGGGGCCTAACAAGCTTCCAGGTGACTCCCTGACCGCACTTTGAGAAGGCAGCACATGAAGGACTCCGCGACACTGAGGTGTTGACGTGGGGAGGAGAGGCTGGACGCCAAACCTCTTCCCACACGTCCCCAGCAGAAGACGCAGAAAGGGATGCGGGATCCTACGCTGATCTGGGGGAAACTCACCCAGGGCATCTGACCTCCATTACTTTAACCAAAGTGTCTACGGCAGCCAGAGGCAGGATGGTGTAATGGTTAGTGCCTGTGCTTGGGGCCAGCTTGCCTGTTTGAGGCTCTGCATGCACTCCTAAGCTCTGTGTTCTTGTGGCTTAATATTTCAGTGATTCGGTTTTCTCATTTGTAAGGCAAGGACGGGGTGGCAATAATAGTACTCACCTTTATAGGGTTACTGTGAAAATTAAAGGATTGTGTAAGGGACCTGGTCCACAGAACATGTCCAGAGTAGTTATTTTCCTTCTCAGCCACAGCTCCTGTCCCTAAGCCTGGGACCTCAGGGGGCCCTGGGCTTCTGTGCCCTGAACTGCCACAGTTGTGCAAGCACTCTTGGGTCTCCTGTTACCGGGGAGGCGGCAACAGACCAAAATAAAGGGGTGGGGGGGCAGCGGGGAGCTGAGCGAGCCTCTGGAGGGAGTCTGACCAGGTCAGCTGGGAATGCCTGTCAGTCGTCCAGGGTGGCTTCTCCTTCGCCCGGCTCCTGCATGGGCCTGGAGGTGGGTGAGTGACTCACGCCAGTGCCCTCCCTACCTCTGTGCCCAAATGCTCAGCCCTCCCCGCAGCCGGGGCTCGCCTAATCCCCACAGTGGGAGTCGGGGGGCAACCGCGCCTGTGCCGAGGTCTAGGGTTGCACCGCGGTGACTTCACACTCAGCAGCATGTGCAGCTGAGGCCTCTGTGCAGCCGTCTCCGTGAGGCGGGCAGCGGAGGTCAGCCTGGCAGCCGCCGCCTCTCCAACCTGGAGCTGGCCGCAGGCAGCGCTTCCCCGGGACCCCGGGAGGAGATGGACGAACAAAAAGCCAGTGGGCTGCAGGTCCTGCTGCGCACGCTTCAGGTAGGAAAGGGTAGGTGGGTGCAGAAGCTTGCAGGCTGGTTTCTGCCCGGCCGGCCCGCCTTGGGACACGCAGTCCCCTCTGGCAGCAGCGGCTGGGTTTGCTAACGGGCGTAACACAGGAGTCGGGTCTCACCTTGAAGCTGACCGAAGTGATGCTACGGCATTTAAATATTAAACATGATGATGTTGATGATTGTTCTGCTTAAATTATTGAACCTGGTGGGATCAGAAGGTCTGGCTAAAAGATCCGGGTTTGCTAGAGACAGGAAAGATGGAGAAAAAGCCGTATCTGGCACATGAAGGGGACCTGTTAAAGCTGTCCCTGCACCAGGCTGGAGAGCTGCTGAGAGCACATAGAGCTTCCTGGGAGGACAGGCGCGGCTGGGGAGAGGACTCCTCTGGGTTTCTCCTGCTAAATGGCTGTAGGACTAGCTCCCAAGGAGTGTTCTACAGCAGCATGTAGATGGGATGCCGGCTAACGGGGCACATTCCCAGGCAGGGTCTGGCCAGAGGCATCTGCATTACTAACAGCAGGATCCTGGGAATCTGCCTTCCACCTGGGTGATTCTAGTCACTTCTAATTTTGAGAATACTTGTTCTAGAGCAGTGGTTTGCAAATTTGCACACTGGAATCATCTGGGGAGTGGTAACAAATACCGACACTTGGGACCCACCTCCAAAGATTCGGATTTCACTGGTCTGGGGAGTAACTTGGGCACTGGAGTTTGAAAACTTCCTGGGGGGAGGGTCTCAATGCGTAGGTAAGGTTGAGAACCACTGCTCTATGCTTGGGGAGCTGCATGCATTTAGCTGGAGTCAGAGGATGTCAGCACTCAAACAGGCCCATGGGGTCTTCTACCCCAGGATCTTAAACTCAAAGTTCACTGACGGGGGTCACAAGGTGGTGGGCATCAGGGCGTCTGTGACCCTGTCCCCCATTTAGAATGTGAACGTTTCCTACTTATGTTCCTTTTCCCCTGCTGTGAAAAGCTTTCTTAGTTTTCCTCTGATTCTTAAGGAGATCTGTATTCCTAAAAACTTTAAAAAACTGATAAATCGAACCTTGAGGTGTACAGATAAGGAAACTGAGTCTCAGAAGTGAAATAGGTTCCTTGATGTCATGTGACTACTTAGTAGGGGAGCTGAGACCAACGCTGAAGAACTTCATGATCCAGTCGACTTAGTGATGTACACACGACAAGAGTGTATCTGTTCAGGGGTGTTGGGAGTGGCAGTGGACCTCAAAACAAGTTTGCAAGATAAGTCTTAGAATTTTTATCTGGCTAGATTTGATTTGATAATCAGGTGTAACAAGTCAACTTTCTGAGAGTCCTTCTCATTTCTGAACAGTTAGATGGAAATTTTGATTAACCATGATTCAAACAACTGAAAGCCTCCCACAAACAGAACTTTCCTCGCACAAGCTGTCTAGGGAAAAGAGAAAAATAATAAGTTGGTATTAAGGGTTTAGGAAAAATGAATGTCCTATAGTTAGCCTGGAAGGCACTGCAGGTTGGGCTCAATCCTCTGTATTCCCACCAGTAAGAATTTATAATTGATATTTAGAATGATCACTCCAGGGCACTACAAGAGTCTCACTTATCAAAGAAAGATTTAATTATGCTCTCTAGACCCTACTTAGTTCCCAGTTAACCAGAGCATTAAAATAACAGGAACATGCTTGCTGTGAACACTCTGGTTGATCAGAATTTGCCTGCAGAATTGACCTGGGTTCCTGGTTTGGCCCCTACAAAATGCCTCCATGAGCCCTGTTCTTGTCTCCAATAATAGAAATCAGAACTCTGAAATACTTAAAAAAAAGAGAGAGAGAACCCAGACCACGTATTCCATGGAATAATCTTTCTTGATAGATCTGATGCCCTGTTACCCTCCCCCTGCCCATGGACTTAAGCCGGGTGAGCCCACGTTGTTTTCTGAGAAGGGGTTAACTGAAACGCTCTCAATTGAGGATACCAACATTCTTACCGTTTCAAACCAGTTCCTCTCTCCTTGTGCACAAAGGCGACAGGCAGAAGGCTTTGTATTCTTTCCCAAACATTCAAGGAAGACAGTGGATAGGTTTGAACCGAATGAGAGCTCAGGTCTCAGTTCCCATGTTCCGGAGGGCCCCAGAACATCGCCAAGGGAAGGAGGAAAGAGAACAGAGGGCCAGAAAGAGCAAGCATGTGCATAACAAAATATCCCCGTGACGTGATTGTGGAAGTCCCCTTACTAGAGAACATCGCCACTTCTGCCTTTTTGAGGGCATAAAATAACCAAGTCGCTAAGAAACACCAGTTTTCTGCCTATTACCTTTTTCTGCACAAATGGGGAAAGGGTAAGTAGTTTTTCCTTCCTTCATAGCTTTATCTCTGTCCTAAAGGTGTAAGAATCAGATTTCTACCCAGAAAGTTTCCAACTTCCTGGCCTTTATAGCTTGGATTTGAGGCAGAGAATCAGACTAACTCATGAGTGCTTGGGTGAAGGGGGAGGCAGCCCACAGCACAGGTGCGAGAGGCCGAAGGGACCGGATCCAGCCCCACTGCTGGCACTTACCGGCTGTTTATCCTTAGGCAAGTCCCTCGACCTCTCTGAGCCTCCATTTGTATATCTGTAAAAGGAGGGTCATAAAAATGCGTTCCCTAGCACTTTGTATGAGGATTAAGAGAATATATTTGAAAAGCGCCTGTAAACTATAAACGGCTGTTCAGATGACTGCGGTTTTATGATTTCCCCAGCCGAGCACACAGTGGAGAGGCTGGGAACACTTGCCTACACTTTTCATCAACCTGCCCTGCTTTTTTCCTGGGCGAACTCCAATATACATGGAAAAAAAGAAAGGTGTCTCATTTGTCCCGCTCTCATCTCTCCATGTGGCTTGAGCTAATGGAGGAGATGGAGAACTGCCGGGTTGCAGGGTGGGCTTCTCGCCAGCTCTGACGCTGCGAGCCCTTACCCAGCGGCGTCCCACCAAATGCCAGTTAAGTACCTTATCGAAACATGAAAAACGTGTCATTATTCGGTCAGCCTTGGCACACTCTGAGCTGTGATATGGGCACGTTTTTGCTGTTTGCACTCGTACTTTATTATTTTATGTTATAGCTGCTCAGACCGAATCCCAGGGCTGCATCTTTGCCAAAATGTGCATCGCTAACTCCTCTTCTCAACCTGGGCTCCAGGAACGCCATCTATTATGGATTGTGAATGAGGCTGCGGGACGTGGGGCTTCCTGTCTCGAGTTAGCATGGAACTTAAGTAACCCGGACTGGGGTGACCAGGCCACTTTTCCTCTTGGACTTGATCCTCTGAGGATTATTTCCAAGACAACAGGTGATTTCAGCCCCTGGGCTGCAAAGAGGGGAAGGGCAGAAAAATGATGACTGACATGTTTCATTCATAGCACTTGGGACTTTTGCTTCCAAAACATGTGTTTGAAAGTTTCCCTTGCAGAACTCTCCACGGAGGATGTGGGAATAGCCAGCTATCGTATCCGTAGGACCAGGAGGAGAAAAAGCTGAGCTTTCCCCTTGGACTAAAATGGAAGGGTGTGGACAAATCAAGGGAGGAATTTTCCTTTTCGATAGCCATCACTGTGCAGACTTTCCAAAGCTCCCTAGGATTTTTCTCTTTGGTGAAGTCTGAGGCTTTCTGAGTTCATTCGAGACCTCAACCACAACACAAACACGGAAACAAACTGAAATCTGTTTTCATTTCAAGCCTTAGTAGAAGCAAAAAAAGAGGTAAAATTGTCAAGAAATACCTAACGAAAGGCTTTGTGAAGGGGTGACGGTGGGATGGGGTGTAGCCTATGCTGAGCTGGAAGTGGGGAGAACACCTTTTCTTGGTGTTTTGTTTTTCAAGACCTTGTTGCTTGCTAAGTTCCTTAATTTCCTTGGATTTAGAGATTAGAGAAAATGAACAATTATTAAGCTTGAGCCAAGCTTTCACCTCCATTACCCAACTTCTCCTCTCTGCCACCCAGGGGAGGCTGAGGCTGCTCTCTGGCCTTAGAGATGAGGATGCCAAGGGTGAAGGGAAGGTAAAGATGCTCAAGGCTCAAGGACAGAGACTTAGTAAATACCAAGAAGAGGGATGTGAAGCAGGTCCTGTTACTCTGACGTCTTCCTACTGGTCTACATTGCTTCGGTGACTTGGGGCATGCCCACTTATTCTTTGTTTTGAAAGCATTACCTTAATCGGACTGAACCTGAAGGTTGGGGATATATGAATTCCTCTACAATTGAGGAAAGCTTATTTAGAACTAAAACTATATTCCACATCCTAATTCAGTGTAGGGGTAAGGAACTCCTAATAAAGGAAAGTAACTTTGTTGATTTGGGTCAATTGGATATTTCCAAAATCCATCCATCCATCCATCCATAGCTTTCCATGTGCCAAAAGAGATTCAGAGAAGACTATTGAGTAGAATGATATGCTAGGAACAGCAAAGTCTTTGGATCTTGGTTCAGCCACTCAAAACTTGGGTGACTCAGGACAAACTATTGAATCTCTCTTTACTGAAATCTGTAAAATGAGAATTATAACACCTACTCACAGGCTTATTATAAATTTAGAGAAAATTCATATTAAGGGGTAAGCACAGAGGTACGTGCCCAATAAATAGGAACAATAATTGTAATTAAACACAGTCCCTGCCCTTACGAAAATGCAATGTTAAGAAGAAAAGAAAGGAAGACTGAAATATTTGTGAAGCAAGTTTGCGTGTGATGAATGCTATGGCAATGGCAAACATCAAAAGAAAATTGTATGGAAGTTGGCAGAAGAAATCCTTCCTGGCTGGAGATTCAGGGAAGGTTTCAGCGGGGGAGGTGCGGTTGCCAGGGTGAGGAGGGTGCCCAGCGATGTTCCCCCTCTTAGGAAAGTGGGAGAGTACTCAGGATTTGCCAGGGCATCGAGTTTGTTTGGAACAGGAAGTTCACAAAGAGGAAGAAAGGAGAATTTGGGAGTTTGCCCAAATGCCCGAGGGTCTTGTCCAGTTTCAGGTCCAACCATGCCCTTAGTGGCGGCTGCCTAGCCCTGCATATGGGTGCTGGAGCTCAGGATACGCAGCCGAGGTGTCATTTGTACAGCTCTTTGGACTGGGGACATTTGCCATGACTGTAGCATGACTGTTTTTTTCTGATCAAGTAATGTGATGTGTCCTCACCCGCCCTTCCTGACCAAGCTTTTGTCCCTGGACCTCTCCCTATGCCTGTCCCTGACTCTCAGCCTGACCTTCAAGCCCTCAGGCCACTTACCTCCTCATCCCTGCATCTTACCCCACCTGGAACCTCTCCCCAGCCCTAACACCACCCCACCGCAGGGGGAAAGGCTGGGACGAGTTGAGACTCAGGGATTGGAGGAGGAGAATTGCTCTAAAACACTTGATTTTTTGTTGTTATTTTTTTAATTTGGAAGAGATACAAGTTATTTTAGGGGCAGCATTCAAATGTCCTTGCATCCCAGCAGCTCTGACAGCGTGGCTGAATTAAAACAAACCTAATTGAGTCAAAAAGTCCCACCCCCACTCGGGAATTGAGAGCAGTTGGCATTTCTACCTCCTGAGCCCAGATTTTGGATCTGTCTCCCTGAACGCCCACCTCCGCAGCGCAGGGCTCGAGGGACCGGGGGCCAGCGCCGCTTTGAGGTGTAACTGGAGAGTTGGCAGTGCTGGTGACATGCTGAGGCAAAGGGCCAGCAGAGGGACCCACGCCCACAGCAGAAACCCGTAACCTGGCAACATTTACTCCACAATTTACTCCGTTTCTAAAACTGGAACGGCTCATATGAGAGCCAAACACAGTCTCAGTTCACGCCCTGGGCGGGGAAGTGCACTAACGAGGAAGTGAACTTGGTCTGGGCCACCAGTGACTGTCTCTGTGCTTGTGGGACAGGCAGCTATGAATCACACAGACCGGCACCTCTTCATATTTCAGAAATGGGTGCATGGAAATGCATCCTCTTGGGTGTGACCTCTGTAGCCTTTTGCCAGACCTGAAATGCAGGAAGTGGAGGGGTTGTGGGATCTGAGCCCTTTCTCTGAGCAAATTCTGCATGCTTCCTTCAAGGCGACAGGTCTGCAACCAGGCGCTCATTAGAGAAAAGGGTGGGATGAGACAAAGGGTGGTCGAGAGCAGAGATGCAGGAATAACAGAATGAATATAAAAGAGGATGTGGTGAAAAGCAACACAGCTCAGAGTATGTGTTCAATATGTTCCATTCCCTCCCTCCTCAGGTTCTTTCTTCTCTCCCTTCTTTCTCTCTCTCTCTCTCTCTCTCTCTTTTTTGATAACTGAATACATCTCTGTAACCAGCCCCCAGCTGAAGTAACAGTAAACTCTCAGCATCCCCGAGGGACCCCTCACGCCCACCTCCAGTCACTGCTCCCTCAGTGCACCCACTCCCCTGATTTCTAACACCCAGGTGAGTTCTGCATGTTCCGTGCATCACACACATAGAATCCCACAGCAAGTCCTCTTCCGTCCCTGGCTTCTCCTGCTGAACACTGTGAGGTTCCTCCATGCTGTTGTGGGTGGTTCACTCTCCTTGCTGAGTAGCATGCCATCGTGTGAATATCTGATACCTCCAGGTCGCTAACCATTCTAGAGATGGTGATATTTGCGGTAGTTTCCAGTCTGGGGCTAAAACAAAGTAGTGCTGCTAGGAGCATTCTAGTACAGGTCTTTGTGAGCGTATGTGTGCATGTTTGTCAAATATATATCTAAGAGTGGAGTCGTGGGGTCACAGGTACATATATGTCAGCTTTCGTAGATAACAAGTGGTTTCCCAAAATAAACACCTATTAGACACGTAGATACCCTTAGCTTGTGAAAGCTCTGGACACCCCACATCCTTGCCAAAACTTGTTTAACACATATTTGCTAGTTGAAAGTGCTTTGAGATGCTTTGTATCAAGGGACTTTGTAGCATTTATGCTTCATGTGTTCAGTGTTCCCTGCTTGGTCCCTTTCATAAAAATAGTTAATATAATAACTAAGATTTTTTTACTCCAATATATTCCTTTTATTTTAGTTTTTTTTAATTTTAGCATATTACATGGGTACAAATGTTTAGATTACACATACTGCCTTTGCCCCACCTGAGTCAGAGCTTCAAGTGTGTCCATCCCCCAGACGGTGCACACCACACCCATTAGGTGTGAATATACCCATCCCTTCTGCCTCCACCTGCCCGACACATGATGAATGTTACTAGTATATGTGCACATAAATGTTGATCAACATAAGTGTTGATCAATTAATACCAATTTGCTGGTGAGTACATATGGTGCTTGTTTTTCCATTCTTGGGATACTTCACTTAGTAGAACGGGCTCCAGCTCTACGCAGGATAATACAAGAGGTGCTAGATCACCACTGGTTTTTGTGGCTGAGTAGTACTCCATGGTGTAATAACTAACATTTTTGGAACAGTTTCTGTAAGTCAAGAGCTGTGCAAAGTCTTTCATATACATCATCTCATTTAATCTTTGCGACAATCCTATCAGGCAGGTAATACTATTATCCTCATTTTAAAGCTCTAGAATGGAAGATTGGAGAGGTTAATGAATTTCCTGTGATCACAAAGCAAACAGAGGCATAGCTGGAATTTGAGCGGAGGAAATCTCCTGATGGCAGAAGTGCCCTCACCAAGTGTATTAACTCTCTAGGGGAAAGGAGGGCCATTGAGAAGATTCTGAATAGATTTTCCCAGGCGTAGGTGTCTGCTTGGGAAGATGGAGACCCTCACCTGGCACGTCCTGCAAGGATGGTAGCTGTCCCTACAGGCTGGGAGGATTGGCCAAGAGGGCTCAGAACAGGTGCCTAGCACAGGGATCAGCAAGCTTTTTAGGTTTTGCAGGCCATGGGATCCCTGTTGCGACTATTTAACCCTGCTGCTAATGCTGTAGACAATAAGCAAATGAACAGGCCTGACTGTGTTCCCATGAAACTATTTACGGAAACAGGCAGTAGGCTAGGTTTGGCCCATGCGTCATAGTCTGCTGACCCCCAGCCTGCAGACCTTTGAGCCACAGGCCTGGTGGAAGGTGGGGAACAGGGTGGAAGGACAGTGACGGTGCACCAGGGAGCCAGTTGCTGCTGCAAACTGCCACGTGGGAACTTACCTCTCTGCTATGGATGTTCTCAATGCCTGGACTGCCCTTATTGCAAAAGCACCAGATCAAATCATGCCTCTGGGTACAAGTCTTGCAGAACCTGAAGTACACAGTTGAGAATGTCATCTCCTGAGTCTCCTGCCTCTGCTGCCACCGCTTCTCTGGATATCAGTGGAGATAGCGCTTGTGTCCATCAGCCCTCTGGGGGTGGGTTTTGGGTCGTTTCCATGCCATTTCTTAATATCGGTGTGATGAATGACTGTTCTGCAGATATTGTCTGTGCAAACAGCACTGGCAGCACAAGGTAGATGTTCAAACCAGTTAGCTACCCAGTCACTGCATGCCCCACCTCTCTCATTTAACTCTGCTATTCCCGGTTATTTCTTTTTGTGCTCTCTCCCTTTTCCCATCAGGGTCAGAATCTTGTCTATCTTGTTTGCTCTTTATCCCTACTAACTAGAGCACTGTCTGGGACATAGCAGATGTTCAATAAATGTTTGTTGATTGACTAATAAAATGAGCACACATGATGTATTAGTAAGTTGGAGCTATAATATATAGCATTTCTAACTCATCTTGGAAATGAAATAATTTTTTATGGTAAAAACCTGCTAGTATCTCATAGGAATATTAGGAATTCATGGAGCACATTTGGTTGTCAATTTATGTCATGTTCTGTCATTGCTGTTTGGTGAAGGCTGACTTTCTCTTGGGCTGGAAACTGGCTTCAGCAGGTTGAAACTGTTCTGATGTGAGTGGATTTGAAGTGAGTTCTATTGGAAGCCTAGGGTCATTCCTCTGTTTGGTTAATGCCACCAACTGGAGGTTCCACAACCAGTCTGTAGGCCTTGAGTTGACATGAATTCTGGTCCTGACTTGATTGGGAGGAAAAATATAAGCCACAGATGTGGAGGTTTAGAAAAATGTCCTCCCTAGAGACTCAGGAGAGCTGTTCTGATTCTGATCCTGAGGACATATGGTGATAAGGACAGCTTTAGCTTCAGGTTTCAGATTAACGGCAGGCTCAGATTTCACAGTCAGGGTATCTGATCAGACTTTTCCTAGGGGACTTGGAGGAAAGCAGCTCATCCAATAAACAGTCAGTAATGAATTCTCTCCTCACCCATCACCCCCAGCTACCCATTAAAACAATGTGTTATCATCTCTAATCGCCAGATCCGACCAATCAGTGCGAGCCCAACATTGTTGACCCCAGGGCATCCTTATCCCAGCCCTCTAAGCACTGAATTAAGCCAAGCAGCCCTGAGGACAATGCAGATATCTTTTACTTTTCATAAGAGCTAGATTGAGAAGAACCTAACCCAAATCCCACTTTCTTCTGGACTTTTACTATTAAATTATAAATTATATATTATATGTTCTAAAGGAAAAAAAGTCCCAAATGACAGCTAAAATTTTAGAGTGAGAAAAGTTTAAGATGATGATAACATTTGAAGGAAAATAGGTATTAAAATTTGAGGAGCATTTTTGCTATGAGCCTCTCACGTTTGTTGAGCACTTACTATATGCTGGGAAATACCCTAAGCATTTTCCATGTCTTCTCTCATGTAATCCTCACAACAATTTTGAGAGGTAGTTATGACTATTATTCCCATTTTACAGATAAAGAACACAAGGCACAGCTTAAGGTCTTGCAGCTTTAAGTAGCAGAGTCAGGATTTGAACCCTGGCGTAGTCTGACTCCAGATTCTATAACATTCTACCCATCGGGCTATAGCATCCCTTTTCCTTTAACCTGTCCTTTCTCCACTAAACATATTTTCCTGATAAAAGTAATACCAGCTCATTATTTATAAAAAAATTAATTTTTTGATATAAATTGTCGGGAATAAAACTCTGCCCCCCATCAAATCCTACTCCCTAAGACAAATTCATAAGGATTTGCTAAATATTCTTTTAGATGTTTATATACATAACAATGAGAATGTTTTTATAACTCTATTTATCGTTTTAGCAAACTTATTCAACTTGCTTTTCCTATGTGTCAATGTACACGCTAGCACATATAGATCCAGCTCAGTCTTTTATATAGCTATATGGTTGTTTAGTATTTGGATATATATCATCATTTAAATAAATAGAAGTATCTTTTCTTCTAGTGTTTCACTTGAGCTTGACTTTGTCTATGTTCTTTGTTTTCATTTTTTGATGTGACATATGTTCCATTTTAATAGTCAACTTTATCAAACTTTTCTTTCATGGATTAGTTTTGGCTACAAGAGTTTTCCCCCATGATTTAACTCTTATACTTAATGATGTTTAAATTTTACATAATGCCATTCCCTCTTTCTTAAATCTTGCTGCTTTCATAGAGCTTCTCTGCCATACTATACTTCACTAGCTTGTGCCACAGTTAACACATTTATAGCCTTAAAATTTCTTTTACTGGAAGGTCCCATTTCTTTACTACCCTATAGAGATCTGTATGATAACATTTGGAATTTTTAAATTTGATGCAAATATTTAATTAAAATGAACATATATAGGTTTCTTGGCTGGGCTTCAAGAGGCCAAAGTTGATTTTGAGCACTGCCACTGACTTCCTGTTTGACTTAAATCCCCTGGGTCAGTCCCTCCTCTGTCCTGATGGTTTTCAGACTTCAGTGCTAGGAGAGTTGCCCAGCAGCAGCATCATCTGTCTCCTTGGTATGTTGTGACTCTCCTGTAATTTTTACATATTTATTGAATGTCTCCCTGTGCCAGATGCTGTATTAGGTAGTGGGTGGAAAGTTCCTCAGAATTTTTTCAGCAAACACTTTCCTATTGAAATTCTTCCAAATACTAATGTCTGATGTCAGGATGAAAGAGATCAGAAAATGCTGTGGTCACTCTGGTCTGTGACCACCCTATTCTGTGTTGACCAGCTAAGAAGACAGTAGCATCACTACTCCAAAGATCTGGGGGCAGATCTGAAGACCCAGCAGCTGTAACACATCCAGCAAGGCCTGCTCACCTCTGTCAATTCATATATGGTCTCTCCCTCTTTTTTTCTTAACTACAAGGCAGTGAGTCTTAAGCTTTTCATTGTTTTTTTCTCCCGGGAGAAGGGGTGTCACAGATTCCTCTTGTAAGCTAAAGACACTTTCCCCAGATAAATACACAAAGAAAATTGTAAACAATTTCAGAGTAATAAGCCAATCCATAGAGTTTCACTTTCTCTACATCTACACTTGGGTTTCATCTCAGGGAATGGAACTCTTGAAAATTAGAATAATGGGGAAAGTTCTAGTTAAACAAATCTTATAGTTTTTTCTAATTGTGATATATCTCTCATGCCTCTGAACTGGACACACTGTTCTTTTATCTCCACATCCCGACTTGGTCTTGAACATCTTTCATACTTAATCTCTAGTTTTAAAAATAATAACTACCCTTGATGATCAACTGAAATGTCCTTTTTCAAAAAAAGTCTTTTCTGATAACCTGAGTAGATGGTATCACTCCTTTTTCCAAAGTAGCCCCCGAGCATTTGTATCTCTCTTAAATCATCTGTGCTATGCTTGGCTATAAATATAGTTGTTATTCATCTATTCAACAAGCATTTATTAGACATTGGTAACCCCAAAATAAATATGACATGGTTTTTGCCCTCCCAGAGATAAAGAGGAACTAGACAAACATTGGAGAATCTAGTTTGAAAATTGTGGATCCTTTCCCCTAGATAAACATATGTACGTACTTAAACCAAGCATTTCAATCTCAAATTTGTCTACAGTTTGATTGAGAACCCATGACATGTGATTGCTTGAGTAGATATATGAACAAATAATTATAAAATATTGTTATAGATGAAGATGTAACAACATGCCCAGTGTAGTTTTGGAAAATGGAGTATCTCATATGATCTATAACCTTCCATGAACTTCTGCTCCTGAGTAATGGTATCTTATATAATTCAGACCAATCCTTGCACTGGAGATAATTTAAAAATATGGACAAAACTTTTCAAAAGAAGACAGAATAATGGCCAACAAACATATGAAAAAATGCTCAACATCTCTAATCATGAGGGAAATGCAAATCAAAACCACAATGAGATATCACTTGTCTCCAGTGAGAGTGGCCTTTATCAAAAAGTCCCAAAACAATAAATGTTGGCGTGGATGCGGAGAGA